>SJXQ01009226.1:143859-191069 GCA_006408695.1 Aepyceros melampus | reverse complement strand
ATATCTTTCCTTTTCTCCTTTGCTTTTTGTTTCTCTTCTTTTCACAGCTATTTGTAAGGCCTCCCCAGACAGCCATTTTGCTTTTTTGCATTTCTTTTCCATGGGGATGGTCTTGATCCCTGTCTCCTGTACAATGTCGTGAACCTCATTCCGTAGTTCATCAGGCACTCTATCTATCAGATCTAGACCCTTATATCTATTTCTCACTTCCACTGTATAATCATAAGGGATTTGATTTAGGTCATACCTGAATGGTCTAGTGGTGTTGCCCACTTTCTTCAATTTAAGTCTGAATTTGGCAATCAGGAGTTCATGATCTGAGCCACAGTCAGCCCCCGGTCTTGTGTTTGTTGACTGTATAGAGCTTCTCCATCTTTGGCTGCAAAGAATATAATCAATCTGATTTCGGTGTTGACCAGCTGGTGATGTCCATGTGTAGAGTCTTCTCTTGTGTTGTTGGAAGAGGGTGTTTGCTATGACCAGTGCATTTTCTTGACAAAACTCTATTAGTCTTTGCCCTGCTTCATTTCGCATTCCAAGGCCAAATTTGTCTGTTACTCCAGGTGTTTCTTGACTTCCTACTTTTCATTCCAGTCCCCTATAATGAAAAGGACATCTTTTGGGGGTGTTAGTTCTAAAAGATCTTGTAGGTCTTCATAAAACCCCCACTGCTCCCCCAATCTGGGGAAATAGCTACTTCCTCCTGGAAGTAGTTTTGTTTGTTTGTTTGTTTATTTGTTTCCTTGTTCTCATAATCTTTACTTATTGCTGTTCCCCTTTTCATTGGCCACTCCTTTTCTGTTGTTTTGCAAAATGTATTTTTTTCCTGCTGGACCAGTAACTAGAATCTTCAAATCTCATCTCTTTTATTCATATATGCCCATATTTTCTTTAGACGGTTATTTCCAAATGGTATTTATCTCAAGCCCAGATATTTCTCTTGTGCTCCAAAATCTTAAATAAATGTCACCTCTTCAGAAAGATCTTCCCTGACCACCTAATCTGAATGCTTTCCTCAGTATTTCTACTCTATCATGCTATTTTTCTCACTTTTCTTTTAATTTCTTTTTTGACCATACTACATGTTATGTGGGATCTTAGTTGCTCAACAGGGATCCAACCTGTGGTCCCACATTGGAGCTCAGAGTCTTAACCACTGAAATGCCAGGGAAGCCCCCTCTATTTTTATTGTTTTAAATAGCACTTAACACTGTCTAAAGATGCCTTGTTCCTGTATTTCTTATAATGTCTGTCTCCCTCCTTCCTGACACTCCCTCTATCAGTTCCTCACTAACCGTAAACTTCAGATTGCTACAACTTTGTTCATTTCCTTCGTAATTGAATTCTTAGGACTAGTGCAATACGAAAAAGATAATACACTAAGATAAAAGATAATTAATACACTGGATATACAAGTTTTGTATTATTAACATTTGTAAGCTAAATAAATATTTAATATCAGTAGATATTGATTGAGATAAATTGAGACAAATATATTTATCTATCATATTCTAATTTTCCAAAACTGACTTTTCCAATTAGTAAAATAGTATGTTCATTACATTAAAGCTCTTGTTATGGTTTCTAGTATCTGAACTATATCTCAAAGACTTTGAATTCTGATGACTATTCTTAGTAGAAATGAAGAAATGTTTGAAAAAGGAATTTAGCTTTGGAGTCAGATACATCACATCAGGTTTATTTTCTGCTAACTCTATGACATGATAGGAAAATAAAATTCTATTTTCTTTAAATCATTGTCATTTTTTGGTATGTTTGGTTGGTTGGTTATAGCAGTTTAGAGTGTATCATGAACAATATAGAAAGGACAATTCAAAGGATATAAAAAAAGTAGCACACTACTGTTCCAAAATTGAACACCAGGGCCCAAATTTGGAGATGAGAAGATAACAAATACTCCTGTGTTCCTAAGGGGTATTTGAAGAAAGCTATCTAACAATTGGAGTTAGATGTTTCTTCTAGAGTCTATAAAGAAGTAGTATCATATGGTTGCAAAGAGTTGGACAAAACTGAAGCAGCTTAGAATAGCATAACATAGTACTATTGTAATCGTCTATCACTGTTCTAAAGAATCTTAGAGTTTAAACAAAACTGAGAAATAGACAGGGAGTCAAAGTTTGCCAGCATTGTAGATGATAAGCTTTTTCTGCCCTCACAGATTATCCTCACTGAAGCCACGAGAAGATAGAGGCCACCCCGCCCCGCCCCCGCTGCCAAAAAAGAAAAAATTCTTTGGTGTAGGTGAGCCCACTGTAAAAGGTAAATTTATTACTCTTTGTTGGAATCTGCATAAGGCAGGACACCTGCTTATTTATCTTTAATCTGTCTGAACACAAGTAATCAAACCAATTTTCACATATACATATTCACAGGAAGCAGAATTTTACCCTAAAAGCATGCTTGTGATTTGTTGTAGACAGTCTTAACTATTTTAATACCTGAAAGTGAAAGGTGCCCAGTCGTGTCCAACTCTTTGCAAATCCATGGACTATACAATCCATGAAATTCTCCAGGCCAGAATACTGGAGTGGGTAGCCTTTCGCTTCTCCAGGGGATTTTTCCAACCCAGAGATTGAACCCAGGTCTCACACATTGCCAGTGGATTCTTTACCAGCTGAGCCACAAGGGATGCCCAAGAATATTGCAGTGGGTAGCCTATCCCTTCTCCAGTGGATCTTTCTGACACAAGAATTGAACCAGGGTCACCTGCATTGCAGGCAGATTCTTCTGGTACCTACCAGATTGCAAATTCATAAAGTAAATGCAAGGCCTGCATTTTATGGTTGTTTTAAAGTTTGGAAATTTTTTATCTTTTCACATTTCCATATTTTAAAATAAACCACAAATTAAAGTGTTAAATAACTCAATATTAAAAGGATGAAGTTCAAAGAGTTATGCAATGTTTTGTTTGGTAGTTTATTTAAAATTGGAGACTAATTTATACTAAGATTATTATGAGTATTGGTAAGCAAGGTCAATGTAAAATACTACTATTTTATTTTAAGAAAATATAAAGGCTAGCAACTTCTTGATTTTAGAGAAAATTAGCATATATGTTTGCTCTCTGAATTCTGTTTATGATAACATTATTGCAAGCAGAGATAAAAGATGCTAAAATTTTGGCCCACATCAAAATAAATTGCCCTTGTTTAATTTATTTGGAATTTAATAGTTGAATTGTATTTATAACCTCAACTTTATTAGTTTCTTCAAAACATTATACAAATTTGCTAAGGTTTTAAAGTACTTTTGGAAATTGATAGTGCATCAAAAAGCATCCACAATGAACAGAAAACATTATTAATTGGCATACACTTGAGAAAAAAGTAATTTAAAATGCTAAAGAGAAGAACTTTGAGCAATTAAAAGGCACACAATTAAAATGTTTTCTGTTTAACACATAAACCCTATTTTACTTTGTATTGTATTAATTTATTAAATTTGGGATTTGTTTAATAGTCATTTTGAGCAGTGATAAAGATTTAAATTTTCTTATCAAACAATTGCAGTGGATATGTGAGCATATCTTAAAACAACAAAAATATTATTAAACATAATGGCTGGCATATACTGGTGTATTTCCATAGCTACCTGAATCTAGAGTGATGTGACTCAGAGAATGTTTGAAAACAAAGTAGGAAATTCTTTTCTCCAGTGATCTATTCTGAGATTTCTGTATTTAAAATCATCAGTGACTTAAGAACAGAGATTTAAAAAACTTATTTTTACATGTCCATATAAGTTAATCAAAGCTTCTGGTATGTTCTTAAATGGAAACTGACAATATATAAGTGAAAGTTGCTCAGTTGTGTCTGATTCTTTGTGACCTCATGCACTATACAGTCCATGGAATTCTCCAGGACAGAATACTGGAATGGGTAGCCTTTCCCTTCTCTAGGGGATCTTCCTAATCCAGGAATCGAACCAGGGTCTCCTGCATTGCAGGCAGATTCTTACCAGCTGAGCTACCAGGGAAGCTGGCATTAAACCCTGGTATGAATGAACTTTGCTAGTAAAGATGCACATGGAGCACTAAATAAAGAAATTAAGGTTTAAAATCATAGCAAAATGCTTAGTGCATCTTTGAACATCAGTAAATAATAAAGAATTCAATGATATTGATCATGTCTGTATATAAACTTTCTCTGATCCGAAGAAGTGTCAGCTTAATTTGGAATAAGCCCTTTTGTGTAGTATCTATGAAACCTGTACATTCAATCAGGAAACCCATCATCATCTTTGAAAATATCTGTAGCTATTTCTCTTCATTAGAAATTATAGTCTCTGATTACAGCTTTTAAGAGATCCTCAGAATTCATTTTGACTAGGACCCAAGAAAAGGCTGAGAAAAATGTGATTTTGTCTTTTTTTAATTTTCATTCTCACTCAGAAATGTATATACAGTCTATCTCCCAAAACGGAGAAAAATATACACTAATTTATATGACTCTGATTTGATACTTACAAATTGATTCCCATTTTATAACATATATCTTGTTTTCTAGGTTCATAATAAACACTCAAAATAAGTCAATGACATTTACTTGAAATCTTCAGTAGGTAAAATAGGATTCCAAATGATAAAAATGATTTAATTCAGTGGATATTTAAATAATTACTATAGTAATTGAATACAATATTGATATTAATTAGTTGAAAATCAAAACTATATTCATTTATCTTGTTGTTCCTGTTACTACAGGTATTAAGTGTTGATGTTCCATAACCTGAAGAATTTATTTGTTGAAGATCTAAATTGATGGCTGAGACTAGTTTCCATTTATCAACTCCCATTTTCATTATGTGTTATTTTCAGACAAATTTGATTCAAGATCAGTAGCCTATGGCAATTTCACTGAAATGAAGGTAGATGAAAATAGAAAGATGAAAAATTGAACTGACAATGTTGTGTGAAAAGTGTGATGTACAGTCGCTAAACCCTTTATCAGTGCGTTTCCACAAACAGCTCGCAGAAGAGGTATACAATAGAAGACAAGCAACATTGTTCACTAGGTTGATTATCATATTTAACTTGTATCTTATAATGTTACATTTCAATTTATTTATTAAGTGATCTCACTTCAGAATATTTTTATTATATAAAACAAATTTGCATTGGAGAAGACAATCAAAGTAAATGTACATCATCACTAAAGCATTAAATGTTAAGTCGCATCTGGAAAGGATAATAAATAGAAATCATAGTTGTCAGAACCAGGTTAAAATAAAATTTAGTTAGGAAAGGTGTGTGTGTGTGCGTGTGTGCGTGCATGCATGCGTGCACAATTATTTAATAAATTTCAAAGGAAATACTATATTAACTACTTAGAAAACAAATGAGTATAATTTAGTCATTTATTTATTCATTCACTTAACCAGTATTTAAAGAGTACCTAAGACATAAGAAATATTTGGATACCTGGGCTTAGTGCTGTACAAATCTGATTCTGCCCTTGTCATAGTGAATTTGCTGTCCAATGATTGTTACAGAAAGTAAACTATAAATTATGGCCAAATAGGATAAGTAAAAGGAGATTATGGGGTGATGGAAGAGCACTTCATAATCATGGTTCATCCACCCATGATTCAAGTGATAAGGGGAGGGTTAAGCATATTCCTTGATGAAATCTGATACTGAAGCTCCAATACTTTGGCCACCTGATGTAAAGAGCCAACTCATTGGAAAAGACCCTAATGCTGTGAAAGTTTAAGGGCAGGAGGGGAAGGGGCAACAGAGGAAGAAATGGTTGGATGGTATCACCAACTCAATGTACATGAGTTTGAGCAAACTCCGGGAGATAATGAAGGACAGGGAAGCCTGGCGTGCTGCAAGCCATGGGTTCACAAAGAGTCAGACACGACTTAGCGACTGAACAACAACACCTGATGAAAATAATTTCTAAATTAAGACTTGAATAGAAGTAAATGTTGACTAGACAAAGTGAGAATAGCAAAGAAATTGCAGAACCAAAGCCCAGGGTAAATAAAACCTGGCCCAATGGGAAAAATTGAACCATGACTTTCTTTTTTGAGAATAAAGGGAGCCAATGGGACCCAGTAGAGGAGATATAAGGGACGCACATTTGATCTGTGGGTCAGGAAGATCCCCTGGAGAGGGCATGGCAACTCAATCCAGTATTCTTGCCTGAAGAATCCTATGGCCAGAGAAGCCTCGTGGTGGGCTATGGTCCATATAGTGACAAAGAGTTGGACATGACTGAAGCGACTAGCTTTCATGCACACGTGGGAAAATGAGAAGTTGGAGAATAAGATGAACTAGATCATAATTAGGACAAAATTATATCTATTACTTCTGTACTTCTGCTAGACAGCACATCCACTGAAGTGTTAAAAACTGAGACATACAAATATTTTATTAAAATTATTTTGGCTGCAGTTCAAAAAAGGGACAGGAAATGATCTACTCTGATGTCAGGGATATGGGTTGAAAAGTTGTGAAAATTGGAAAGATGATAGCTATCTGACTTTGACACACTTTATCTGACACACACAAAAATCAGAGACAATTTGGCTACTGACAACAACATCTAACTTTGAAAAAAAAAAGAGAGAGAGAAGCATAAACACATTTAAATGATATGCATTACAATAGATAAGACTTGATGATTTGGTAGACTTGTATGGGATTGAGAGAAAATGAGTGAGTGAGTGGCAGAATATAGCCCAGGTTTCCTAGCTAAAAAGAACTATAAGATTGTCCTACTGATAATGAACTCTGGATAAAAAGTGGATTAGGGAGGGAAGATGAGAAATTGATTTTTGTGCATATTTTAAGGGGGCCTGCTATGTAGTCTTTCTGGGGCAATGTTGATGAAGATGAAGACATATGCAGAGGCCATCAGCCTCAGAAGGTACCAGGTGGGACAAGAGCCAAGGCAAGGTGTCTTTATCTCATAGTCACAGTTCCCAAAGGGAACCTGGTGATCTCTTTGTGTTTCTTTCCTGCTTCCCACTCAAGTTAAATCAGGTTGGAGAAATGCAACATAGAATATAGGCTCAGAACAAGCCACGTTCCATTTTCCAAAACTCTACTCCCACCCCACACCCACACACACCTTACTCCCAACACATGCACTCTCCTTTAAGTTGCTTGAGCCTTTGCTGAAGGAAGGAAAAGATAAAGCCCTGGAACAATTTGAAAACTTACACTTTGAAAATAAACCAGAATATGTCTTAATATAATCTAAAATTGTTCTTCTGTGTATTCTTGAACAATCTTAGTTTATAAGAGAAAAGCTATGAAAAACCTAGACAGTATATTAAAAAACAGAGACATCACTTTGCTGACAAAGGTCTGTATTATCAAAGCAATTATCCAGTAGTCATCAATGGATGTGAGAGTTGGACCATAAAGAAGGCTGAGCACTGAAGAATTGGTGCTTTCAAATTTTGATGCTGGAGAAGAATCTTGAGAGCCCTTAGACTGCAAGGAGATCAAATCAGTCAATCTTAAAGGAAATCAACCCTGACAATTCATTGGAAGAACCGATTCTGAAGCTGAATCCCCAATAACTTGGCCAAACTGATGTGAAGAGCTGACTCACTGGAAAAGACCCTGATGCTGGGAAAGACTGAAGGCAGGAGTAGAAGAGGGCAACAGAGGATGAGATGATTGGATGGCATCACCGACTGAATGGACATGAATCTGAGCAAACTCCAGGAGATAGTGAAATACAGGGAACGCTGGCACCCTGCAGTCCATAGTGTCACAAAGAGTCAGACATGAACAAGGAACTGAACAACAAACAACAAAAACAAACAGTTCTAACTGCCAGAAATTATGTGAAAATAATGGAATCAGACCAATGTATAATTTAACTGGTTGCTACCCTATTGGAAAGGGAAAGTTCAACAGGGAATAGATGAATAAAATAAACAACAAGGACCTGTTGTGTAGCACAGGGAACTATATTAAGTATCTTGCAATAATCTACAAAAAATCTGAAGAATAGACATATAATATATATTTGTATATGTGTATCTATCTATCTATCTATATCTAAATCACTTTGTTGTACACCGGAAACAGTGGATTCCTTACTGTTGAGCCACCATGGAAGCCTATATATATATATATATAGCCTATATATGTATATATATATATATATGTATATATATATATATATAGCTGAACTACTTTGTTCTACATATGAAACACTATAACTCAACTATATGTCAATAAAAATAAATGCATAATTAAATTTAAAAAAATGAGCAGATGACAGCAGTATTTAGAGTCAAATGAAATAAGATTCTTGACTTCATAGAACTTACTGCTTCTCTTCAAAATATATTTTATTTTTTTTTAAAAGGAATCCCCTGGTTGTTCAGTAGTTAGAACTTGGCTCTTTCACTACTATGGACCCAGGTTCAATCCCTGGTAAGGGAATTAAGATGCCATGAACCCCAGGGTGTGCCCAAAAATCAAATAAAATAAACACATTGTTGAAAATGTTTGTGCTTAGAGATTATAATATTTTTAGATTTGGTAGATTAATCCAATGAAAATGAGAGGAATAAAAACTTAAATTTATACAGCTATATAACATTATTTTATTTAATTGGAGAAAATGCTAAGTGAAATAACTTCATCTTGACATACTCGAAATTTAAATCTGATCTTTTTTTAATGTCATTTTAACTAAAATAAAAATATCTAGTAATTTAAATTATACATTCTAATAAACATGAAATACTTTAGTAAAACTAGATATAAATTACTATGTATACATGTATGTGGGTATATGTGTGTGTGTGTATTATCCAAAACGATAAAACTATGTCAAAACCAACAGCCAAACCAATATAAAAACTAACATACAAGAACTCATAAAGTCACACATAATGTTTTCTGAAATAACTATGCTAGTTCTTGATCAGAAAACATCATAACATGAAAATAATTAATAATAAACTAGGCCACTTATACCTGTTTTTATAAGTATGTTAATCTCAAATTTCACTTTGTCTATAAAATAAGATTATAACACATGTCATAATTTGGGTTCTTTATATATCAAAGGAAAATCAATTATAAACCATAAATTTATCATGTGTCTGAATTATAAATTATTGCACAGGATATGTACAGCTTTATCTACTTACTTATCATCATTGCAAATGTACATGTTTTAATTCAAGTAGAACCTAAATAAAAATGATGAGTACAAAATAGGTTTGCAATGATATTTTAGTGACTTTTTAAAGCTCTTTTCTTTTTTCCCCATGCTCTTCAACACTTAGACTCTTACACACTATTCAACATGTATTTTTTTCACCATTCTTAGACTAACCAAAAAAGATAGGATAAGGATCATTACCTTACATGGTCTCATTAAAAAAAATAAAAATAAAAAAACAAAATTTCCCATCCAAGACTTATGAATTTGCATTATTCAGATGACTTTTCTCACTTGGATAAGAAAATTGATAATATCATTGTGATGCTTTCTTTTTTTATAATTTATCATTCATTGCTCCCATTTTCATCATCTTTGAACTTTTCAGAAATGAAAAGATGAACATTCTGTTTCCCATCTTCTGAGAAATGCTATGTACAATGATATTAGTCTTATGCATTGTTTATTGTGAATAGTCAGACTGAAGACAATTTTCTACTAATTGATTTTAGTCTTCTTTGGTTATAACACAATATTGTTGATCATGCAGTTTTGTCAATTAAACATGCTGTGCCTCTCTGTCCCACTGTTTTTCACCTCACTTATTATACACACTTAAAAGATAATTATTAACCAAAACACAGTCTTTTTGATTTTCATAACAAACAAGAAATGAGTCTAGAGAGATCTGACTTCTCTCCAACTAGAGTGGGAGAAAATGGGTATTTACAATAATTGTAATATATACTTAGTGACCAAATCTCTTTCTGTTATGAAATAAAGATATTTCTTATTCAGATATCACAGATTTCTTAAAAGTTTTCTATTTCTAAATGTTTATGATGAAGGGAATTTATAATATATGATAATAAATACATAAAATAGATTAATAAACACATTTCATTCTCTATATACTCTATACGTCATTATTCATATATATTTTATACATTTAGTTCAGTTCAGTCACTCAGTCATGTCTGACTCTTTGTGACCCCGTGAACCGCAGCATGCCAGGCCTTCCTGTCCATCACCAACACCCGAAGTCCACTCAAACCCATGTCCATCGAGTCGATGATGCCATCCAACCATCTCATCCTCTGTCGTCCCCTTCTCCTTCTGCCCTCAACCTTTCCCAGCATCAGGGTCTTTCCAAATGAGTCAGCTCTTTGCATCAGGGGCCAGAGTATTGGAGTTTCAGCCTCAACATCAGTCCTTCCAATGAACACCCAGGACTAATCTCCTTTAGGATGGACTGGATGGATTTCTTTGCAGTCCAAGGGACTCTCAAGAGTCTTCTCCAACACCACAAATCAAAAGCATCAATTCTTCGGCGCTCAGCTTTCTTTATAGTCCAACTCTCACATTCATAAATTATCTATATTCTATACATTATTAATATGATATATTAATAATTCTATCTATAGTTAACAAACTAGGAGACTAAGACATTAAAGAGGATTACATATATATAATTTTCCTTTTCACCAATGAATGAATTATTATTCCTAAATATTCTATAAAATTTACTGTATTATATTTTCTTATCCATCATTACTGGGGCTTTGTGATGGCTCACAGTAAAGAATCTGCCTGCAATGCAGGAGCCATAGCAGACATTGGTTCCATCCCTGAGTCAGGAAGCTCCCCTGGAGGAGGAAATGGCAACTCAAGTATTCTTGCCTAGAGAATCCCACAGATATCCCTATATATGGCAGTATATAGTCCACAGGCTTGCTAAGAGTCGGACACAACTGAGCACGCACACATACACACATGATTCACATCAACTTTTGTGGAAAAAAAATAGCAAATAGACTGTCTCCACTATCTTCAGATAACTTCCATGAGAATTTTCATTTCATTCTATTATCATTTAACTTGAATAACTTGTTGTCTTGGTCTAATGTAAAAAGAAAAGTCTTACCATAAATATTCTATGCATCATAATATAGTTCAAAGATGTTAATGTGTTATATTCTATGATAGAAACTGTTTCTTCCTTTAAAAATGTTAGAGACAGCTCCAAGTAAATGATGTGATGAAAAAATAATTGCAAAAAATATGAAAAAATTTACTGCATATGAAAAAACACAAAGAATGTGCCACTTTTATTTATGGACTCTCTATTGTGTTCCAGTGGTCAAGTTATCTATCTTTATGAAAACACCTTAGTGTTACTGTGACTTCATAATTAGTCAATTCAGATAGTATCTAACAGAAGACTTGTTACCAGAATACATGAATACTTCCAATTTGATAAAAATAACCAAATAACCCAATTTTAAAGATGGACACAAGATTTGAACAATATACCTTAATCAAGAAAGAATACTGATGGTAACTAAACTCATAAAATGATATCCAAAATCATTTGTCATTAAGAGAATAAAAATTAAAATCACAGTGAGATATCACTACAAACTCACTGCTGCTGTTGTTGCTGCTCAGTCGCTTCAGTTGTGTCCGACTCTGTGCGACCCCATAGACGGCAGCCCACCAGGCTCCCCCGTCCCTGGGATTCTCCAGGCAAGAACACTGGAGTGGGTTGCCGTTTCCTTCTCCAGTGCATGAAAGTGAAAAGTGAAAGTGAAGTCATTCAGTTGTGTCTGACTCTGTGCAACCCCATGGACTGTAGCCCAACAGACTCCTTCATCCATGGGATTTTCCAAGTAAGAGTACTGGAGTGGGATGCCATTTCCTTCTTTGACAAACTCACTAGAAAGGCTAAAATTGAAAAAGACTGGTACACTGCTGATAGTAAAATGATTCAGCTATTTTAGTTTAATAGTTTCTTAAACAGTTAATATACAGCTACAAAATGATATATCAGTTCCATTCCAAGGTATTTACCCAAGAGAAATGAAATCATGTGTCTATGGAAACACTAGTGCATAAATATTCATAGCAGCTTTACTTGCAATAACAAAACTTAGACAAAAAAACTAAATGTCCATGAATTTGTAAATATATATATTACGGTTCCTCTGTACAATACAATAACTCAGATCAATAAAGACAAACTATTGACACAGTAAGCAATATGGATGAATCTTACAATGATTGTGTTGACTGAAAGAAGTTAGATGAAAAAAAGTGTAGATGCAGCAGGATTCTATATCTTTAAAATTTCTAGAAAATGCAAACTAGTCTACAATAACAAAGCAGATCAGTGGTTACTTGTGGGTGGGAGAAAAGAATGACAAAGGGGCAGGAGGAAAGTTGGAGGATTATGGTTAATGTCACTATCTTGATTGTGATGATGATTTTATTTTATAGTTATATATATGTCAAAACATGTTGTACAGAGTAATAGTATGTGTCACTTTTGTGTCAATAAATCTGTAAACCAGAACAAAATTTAAAAAAAAAACTGAATATGTTTTATGTTTACTAGTTTATTATTTTAATGCTTGACTTTTCTACTACAGTGCAAGCTCTGTGAAAATGAGTCTTCTTTTTGTTCAGTTTTGTATGCTAGTTATTTAGTGGCTGTTCATTAAATACTTGCTCAGTGAATGTATCTTACTATGACATATCAGTGAGGATGGCTCACTGCAGGATCTCAATTTTTTATATTCAATAATATATGTTTAGGGATCAAGGCAGACAGACCCAGATCTTGCTCAGAATTTGGAGACATAACTAGAAACATTGCATCCAGGATCTTGATGTTATTTCTTCTGTTGGCAATCATTCTGGCACTGTCTTATCCAGTCTTCAAAAGCCAACTTAATTTATCACTTCTCTTTAGGTGAGATGTTTACTTCCTCCTAGTCGACTTAACAATGGTACTAGTAGATCTGGTTCTCATATGTTTTCCCATACCACTTATATGATGTAGAGTGTATGTGTGTATATATAGCTATACAGTAATATACATAATCATACAGAAACATTCAATGTGATTATATGTACATTATATTCTATTACAAAATTTTATGTATACATAAATATATATGTCCATCATGAGTACATCATGAGAAATGCTGGGCTGGAGGAAGCACAAGTTGGAATCAAGATTGCCGGGAGAAATATCAATAACCTCAGATATGCAGATGACATCACCCTTATGGCAGAAAATGAAGAAGAACTAAAGAGCCTCTTGATGAAACTGAAAGAGGAGAGTGAAAAAGTTGGCTTAAAGCTCAACATTCGGAAAACTAAGATCATGGCATCTTATCCTATCACTTCATGAGAAATAGATGGGGAAACAGTGGAAACAGTGGCTGACTTTATTTTTCTGGTTCCAAAATCACTGCAGATGGTGATTGCAGCCATGAAATTAAAAGACACTTACTCCTTGGAAGTAAAGTTATGACCAACCTGGACAGCATATTAAAAAGCAGAGACATTAGTTTGCCAACAAAGGTCCATCTAGTCAAGGCTATGGTTTTTCCAGTGGTCACGTATGGATGTGAGAATTGGACTGTGAAGAAAGCTGAGTGCCAAAGAATTGATGCTTTTGAACTGTGGTGTTGGAGAAGACTCTTGAGAGTCCCTTGGACTGCAAGGAGATCCCACCAGTCTATTTTAAAGGATATCAGTCCTGGGTGTTTATTGGAAGGACTGATTTTGAAGCTGAAACTCCAATATTTTGGCCACCTGATGTGAAGAGCTGATTCATTTGAAAAGACCCTGATGCTGGGAAAGACTGAGGGCAGGAGGAGAAGGGGACGACAGAGGATGAGATGGTTGGATGGTATCATCGACTCGATGCACATGGGTTTGGGTGAACTCCGGGTGTTGGTGATGGACAGGGAGGCCTGGCATGCTGCGATTTATGGGGTCACAAAGAGTCGGACATGACTGAGTGACTGAACTGAACTGAACTGAACTGAAACATATATGTCCATGAGTTGAGTGTTGGTCACTCAGTCATGTCTGACTCTTTGTGACCTCATGGACTTTAGCTTGCCAGACTCCTCTCTCCATCGGGTTCTCCAGGCAAGATAGTTGAGTGGGTAGCCATTCCCTTCTCTGGGGGATATTCCCAACCCAGGGATCAAACTCATGTCTCTGCACTGCAGGTGGATTCTTTACTGTCTGAGCCACCAGGGAAGCCCATATAAATCCATACTATTATATAATTATTACATGTATATCTGTCTTCCAGGCTAAATTCAGGTAGTATTTTAAAACTGTCTTATTTATTTTAAATACTTCAAAAACTAGAATAAATTCAGAATATAAGTAATTTAAAAAATACTGAATTCAATTAATTTAATCCATCTGATAATTATTGTGTCACTTGTGTTTCAGTCAAAAAACAACACCAATAAGAGTGATGTGAGTAGATTATAATAGGAATGAAACCTTATGGAGTTATTTGTGCTGCAGTTTGCCTAAGTCCATGGCTCCTGCATCTGCTGCTAGCTTTAAAGTCTCACAGTATCTGTAGTTTGGAAAGAAAGCAGACATGATATGAAGAAGAAGGGAGCAGCAGCAACCTGGAATGTGTAAGAATGAGCTGGAATCTACAAGTTAAAACTGGAGCCCAAGCTTCTAATATGATAATTTAAGGGACCTGCAAAAGTGCTGATGCACTTGACCATGAAAGTCTGACCTGGATTTGGAGAAGTTGAAAGAGGATATTAGACAGGAAGGAAAGGAACTGGAACTTAGCTGCTTCCTCAGGCCTAAAAGGCATGTCAACATAATCTCAACAAGATACATGAGCAGCAACATTACCTTAACTCTATCTGCTAAGCATTAGCACGGCTGTTGCTTCGCCTTGCGTTCCAAATCTCCATGTTAGGTCAACATTACACCAGAACTACATAGGAAATGAAATTCAGGATTTAGATAGAGTTTGAGCTGAGCTAAGTCAGCACACTTTAAAGCCTCCACAATCAATTCCTTGTTGTCTTGACAGATATATGCACTATATTCACAGAACTTTCAAATATAGGAAATAAAAAAAAAATAATTATGCAACCTTGCACCATAACAACTGAAAACACACTAACGTATCCTCACAAGAGGATAAACTCATTTTGACAATCTTATTGTAAAACATACTTCTCTTTTAGTTTAACCACATACTCCTTTGATTTATTTTAACTGAAATATCAAGATATGATTTCAGCTTCTATTAACACTTCTTACGTTTGATAGGAGGGGAATGAAGGATAGAGAGAATGAAATGTTTTTTAATATACTCAATATGTTCATAGTAACATAAGGAAGGAATGCAGATAACAAATATAGTCCTTGTCTCTGCAACAGTCCGTGTAGTCATAGCTATTATCTTTACCTATCCATTTCTGACTCTCTGCCTGCACTTACACTTAACTGTTGCATTTTACTCAGGAGAGTCAAACTTTATTCCTGACGGTTCTGGGTGATGAACAGTCCTACTGACTTTGGGTTGTTATAGGTTTAAACTCAGTTTATGCACAGGATATGGGAATACTTAAAGGAACTTGAGGGAATCACCTACATTCCAAACATAATCTTCCTTAAACCACTGTGATGGAGCAACCTAATTTCCCCAAATAGCACTGGAACCCTCATCTTAAACATCTCAGCTATCAGAGTAACCTCTTTCTTTGAACCAATGATTCACTTGCAGAAGAAGCCCAAAGTGGCCAGGTAGCAAACTCAAATTCACTGGAAACATTGTTGAGGTCTCTGGTAAAAGTCTTCTCCCATAGGAACTAATGCCTATATGTGGCAGAGTCCAAAATTCTGGGCACTTGAGGAGGGAAAGCAAAAATCTCACTAGTGTATCACCAGGGGTAATGGGAAAGATTCTTATTATACCTGTGGTAAAAGAGTTGGAGCATCAAGCCCAAATGTGTTTGTGACCTACAAAATCCAGAGTCTCAATAAACATAGTACTCTCTTAGTAACAGGAGGGGCCAGATACTCAACTTAAGAGTTTTCCCCAGTCTACTAAACTGCTAAAAAGGAATATCAAGTGAGTCCCAAACTTTTGCAATTTAAACTTAATTTTTGACACCAAACTCTTAAGGCAGTTAAACAATAACTTAAGTAGACATACATTTTAAGCGCATCCACAATAACTTACAGAATAACTCATACTCATAAAAGCACATGATAAAATTATAAAATATTCTGAAAAGATACCACAAAGTATTTCTACAATTGCTCACAATATATTATTCTAAAGCTTTCTCAGTGAACCTTCAGTGCATCACTCATTGAAGAAATGAACATAATCTTCATTTGCCATTTTAATAGTTCATAGAATACATTTTCTTCATTCTTTCAACATGTTTATCGATTAACTACCTCTTACCTAACATACACAGTGTTTACAATAGTAATCAAGAGAGTCAAAAAAGAAGCCAATTGTAAAGTACTTTATTCTGGAGGTAAGGAAGGGGAATAGGGAAAAACAGACAATAAGTAAAAGTTCTTTAGAAAAGTTCAAATAAAGTGCAACTAAGCAAAGAAAACAGGAAAAGGGGAGAGTGATTCTATCTAAAGGTGACACTTTTTTTTTTTTTTTTTAAAGGCAGCACTTGGGATAGAATTATCAGGGCCTGCTTTAAGGACATGACATTAGAACAGGAAAATAAATGACAAGACATGCCACTACAGAAAAAATCTGACATGAGTGCTCCAGTAAGATACTAGAAGACGGACAAGCTTGGCCTGTTGAGGAATAAAGAAATCAGTGTGAATGGAGTATAATGAGAAAGAAAAATGACGTTGAATAAGGTCAGAGAAACAAGCTAGACTCAGAATGTGTAGCCAATCATAGACCATGATAAATAATCAATATTTACTATCTAAATTTGATAAGATGTTAGTTGTTTTAAGCAAGGGATAGCATAATATAAGTTACATTAACTGACCCCTGCCTCCTCATAGGACTATAATGAGCCTTCTACCAGTGATCATATGCAGCGGCAGAGAGACAAGTCAGGAGAATGAAGTAGCTGCTAGAATGAGAAGTAATGATGCTTTCAGCAGAATTTTAATCTTTGTGAAGGAAAGAAGTGGTCATAGGATATGTTAGAAGTGGTCATAGGTAGAAAAAATAGGGCTTATTATTAATGTATTATACTCAGAGGCATGAGCTGTGCTCTGCTTAGTTGCTCAGTCCTGTCTGGCTCTTTGCGACCCTGTGGGCTGTAGCCCGCCAGGCTCCTCTGTCCATGGGGATTCTCCAGGCAGGAATACTGCAGTGGGTTGCCATGCTCTCCTCCAGGGGATCTTCCGAACCTAGGACTGAACCCAGATCTTCCACATTGCAGGTGGATTCTTTACCGTCTGAGCCACAAGGAAAGCCCAGAGGGATGTGAGGGAAAAACAAATCAAGAACCACTCCATGGTTTTGACCATGAACAATTGTGTAAAATTTTTGCATTTACTAAAATTAAAAGCTTAGATTAGGAACAGTTTGACAAGGAGTTAAAGGCATGGGAAGTCATGAGTTAAGTTTTAGAAATGTTAAATATTGTGATTAAAGATGACTATACAACATCCACATGAAGATATTGATTAGATTGAAATGTATGAAACTGTCTTTTATCGGTAACCTAAAAACAAGAAAATTCATGTAATTTTTATCATCAATTTCACACGATTCTATCACTCAACAGTATGTAGCTATATATATGAGTCTGAGATTCCAGTAAAAGTTCTGACAGTGGGAGATTTGGGAAGCACTGGCATATTGATGCTATTTAAAGTCATGAAGCTAGATGAGATCGTATAAGACAAAGTGTAAATAAAAAATGAGCCCATAGGTGAGCCTGGAGCACAATAATATTTATAGATCAAGAATAGGTGGCAAGTACTTATAATAAGAAATCTGAGAAAAAGCAACTGAAAAGAGCCAAAGTTTTATATTCTCTTGAACAAAACAGCAAAACACTTTTTTAGGTCTGAATTTTTGGCATTGTTGCTTTCCATTTCCTGTCACATTACTAAGATAAATACAATATTCTGAGACACTGTGAGTCTGAAAAGTTGGCTCGCGATCTAACAAAGAACCTCAGTAAGTCTTTTCAACTTTTTACAACCCTAGGATTTATCTACTTGCAATACTCAATGTTTTATATGCTGCTCCAGCTTCTACCAATGATTCCATAAAATACTGACAGTTTAGTGTAGACTTGAAAAGAAATAAACAATCATAATATCTTCCTATATTATATCATGCAATGAATTTGACATAGAATTTCCAAACCCATATTTATTTGATAAATGGTGCAAAGTAAACTGAGTGCTTCAACCTTCTCTTTGCTTCAATAGATTGTTGACTTTTTAATCTTTATATTCAGAAGTTCCATCTAGGGCAAGTGTATACTTGCTATCTACATGTAGACACAGCTCTCAAATTTCTTGTACTTGGTTGCAAAAACAGAAATTAAGAATGAAATACTTTATTAAGATGACATAAAGTTGCTTCTAGGATGAATCTGGATAACCAGACTGAAAAAATAAAATACAAGAAACTTAGAATTTGGGAAATATGGGAAATTGTACTTAGAATTTTTATCTTGCATAAGAGAGAGATATAAAGTTTTCAGAACTACACAAATTGAATAGTGTTATGTACTCTCCACTGATTGCTTTGATGACAGATGGGAGGAAGGCTCTGGAAATAACAGAGGTAACCAAAAGGATAGGAAGTAGCGTAACACATGCTTACTTTTGAAAAATGGTTTAAAGTAGTATTTTAACCTATAACCCTAATATGCTAATTGGAGTGCAGTTTTAGGGAATTTATTTTAATCCTCAAATATCAAGCAACATGTGCTTATTCTGGTCATCAGTGTGGCTACCTACCTCTGAGATGGCTTCCCCTGTCCCTCTGCTTTCTGGTATTTATATACTGTGTATTCCATTCCCAGTTTATACTGGGTTGATATATGTAACAGACTGTCACAGATTGATGGCATGTTACTTTTGAAATTAGTTTATGATAGATTTTGTGCTTTCCATTTTTTGGTATATCTCTCTCTTTTACATCCCTCACCTGGGAAGAAGCCAGCTGCCATATAGCAAAGTTCAATGGCGGAACCCATTGATACACAGTTGAGCTCTGTGTCATTGACCATGGGAGCAGGCCCTGTCACACTTTAACATAACCAGAGTCCTGGCTGACAGCTTGATTAAAACTTTGTAAAAGACCCTGAAACAGGATCAGCTACTTAAACCATTTTTAGATTCCTGATCTCAAAAACACATGAGGTCATAAAAGTTCATTGTTTTAAACTGCTGGATTTGGGGACAGTTTTACAGAACAATAGCATATTAATTAAATCTGTTTGGTAGACTGTCTTGAAAACTTCATAGAGCTGTTTTGATAACCACTGCTAGGAGCTCATATTTATGCTTATGATTTTTGACTATTGTCTTAGAATCCTTGTGATATCATGCTTAATGAAGATGACTTTTATTAGCAATCAGAATTAGAAAGAAAGAAAGTGGGATAAATCCTTTGACAGAAAGTTTCAGTATGTCATAGCAAGAAAAAATTGACATAATTAATAGCGTAAATAGAGGATTTAGAAAATATACAGTAAAATCAATTGTTTCATATAGAAATAATTGGTTAAAAGTTGTACTTCTGGTTGTCACCATGAGGATTTAGGTACTTAATCAGGGTCTTACTGTCCTTTCCTAAGTACTGAATTATATATCTAAGAACACAGTTTAACTCACAGATTATTTCATTCTAATATGATTTTAAAAAATTCTCTGTGAGGTGAATTTCCTCTCAAAGTAAAGTTTAACATCTGTAGTCAATACATTATACAGAGATATGATTTTCCGTATTTTTCCCTTTTAGTAATGAGAATACAGATAGGTACTCCTACTGTGGATTCATAGGAGTGTGCATTAGGCAGTATTTATCTGTGATATTTACCATCTGATGAAGTTCTGCAAATTATACCAATTTTGTTCAATACTGTAATTAGGCCCACTGTAAAACCTACTGAATGGAATTTCATTGTAGAACTAACCTTTGATTGATATAGTACTGTTATTATTTTAGCAGTTACCATCAACTCCCTTAAATTCCTTTAGGGAAAATATGTTTTTCCAAAAACTATGTAAAAGAAAATCACCCAAAAGGCAGAATGAATTCTAAAATGCCAACTCCTACAATTTCTAATTTAAAGACGTCTTAATAGTTATAAAGAACCACTTAGAAAAGATATAAATCCATCTCTCTCTTCCTCTAGCGCTACTGAAGCAATGTAACTCTAAAAATACCTGAAAATGCCTCCTTGCTTATGATGAGCTGCTCAGTCCTTTACAGATGTGTGCTATGTGTTTGTGTGTGCATATGTCTGGTGTAAAAGCTTATACTGAAAAGTCTGTTTTTGGAATTTTTTTCTTGCACATTTTAATATGTGTTTTGAAAATGATGCAGTAGATAAGAGAAATTTTCTATAAGTAGCAGAGAAACTAAAATCCTGACAACTTGGAACTACATGGGGAGAAAAATATTTCATATGACATGGATATCTTGTCATAGATTAAGAGACCATAAATGGCTTAGATTCTTGGAAACAATGGAGAGTGAAAAAAAAAGCCCCAGGTAATTTTGGTAAATGGTAAAAGAAAGCACACTAGAATCCAGATGTTTGCTCTTCCAACCTCGTCTTTGGCTAAACACAAAGATTTGACAGTAGTGGGATGATTAATAAGCTTGTTAATGATTAATAAGCTTAATAAGCTTGAATGCACACCTGGCATTGAGGGCAATACCAATAAAACAGGCACCTATTATGTTGTTTTGATTCTATTTTCTGTGCATGATAATATAGGGAAATTTTAGAGACAAAATGTTTATTACAAGGATATAATCATAGTAGTGACTAACACCTGGCATTCAGAAGCAATGGCTTCATGCACCTAAACATATGAAAAGCAAATTTTGCACTCTCATAAATGAAAATTGTATAGCTTAAGAGAAAATGCTGGGTACAGTAATCAATAGCATTATTCTATACTCCAACAGCACAAGATCATTTCAGTTTCTATTTACTCATGTCAAAGTTTTACAAGTTAACTTTTTTTTTAACCATAACACTTGCATTTAGAATCTTACAAAATGTTTGTTATACTAAATATACTTAAGCTTTTCAGGTTTCTGCATATATACTCAAGTTATGTGTTCTATGTTAAATAGCAGTAGGGACAGGTGTCCCAAATTAGCCTAAGTTTGTCAAGCTTAAAGCAAAATACTGCCATGTGTTTTTGCATTTTAAAAACCCAACAAATACTATGCTGCAAAGTATTTAATCTGAAAATCTATTTTTAATCTTCCACTTCTTTCATTTGCTTTTCATTTTGAGGGATCCTTCTTGTTCCCATTTCCATCAGTACTGCCCCTTGTAGGCCCATGAATGATAATATTTCCATCTAAAACACATTTTTTTCAAAGGCATTTTGGTTTGAGCTTTCTATAACTCTTGCTGGAATGATTATACTGGTTATAAGGCTGGAGTTATGTTGAGAAATTTAATGTATCAGTTCGCAGTTAAATTTCTTCTTGTGTTTCTTTTTATATTTTATATGGACATTTAAGTGCCTTGCTCCCTCAGTTAGGAAAGTTCTCCTAAAGCAACACAAGGAAACCTTTTGCTGTTGTTGTTCAGTCACTCAGTCATGTCCAACTGTTTGTGACCTCATGGACTGCAGCACTTCCCTGTCCTTCACCATCTTCTGGAACTTGCTTAATCTCATGTCCATCGAGTCAGTGATGCCATCCAACCATCCCATTCCCCATCGCTCCCTTCTCTTCTTGCCTTCAATTTTCAGTGTATTTTCAAGTGAGTTGGTTCTTCGCATCGGGTGGCCAAAGTATTGAAGCTTCAGCTTCAGCATCAGTACTTCCAATGACCGATTGGTTTGATCTCCTTGTAGTCCAAAGGACTCTCAAGAGTCTTCTCCAGCACCACAGCTTGAAAGCATCAATTCTTCAGTATTCAGCCTTCTTTATGGTTCAATTCTCACATTCATACATGACTGCTGTAAAAAAACATAGCTTTAACTATATGGAAAGTGAAAGTGAAAGTCACTTAGTCGTGTTTGACTGATTGTGACCCCAGGGACTATAGTCCCTGGAATTCTCCAGGCCAGTATACTGGAGTGGGTAGCTGTTTCCTTCTCCAGGGGATCCTCTCCACCCAGGGACCCAACCCAGGTCTCCCATATTGCAGGCAGAGTCTTTACAAGCTGAGCCACAAGGGAAGCCTTGTAGACCTTTGTGGCAAAAGTCTGCTTTTTAATATGCTGTCTAGGTTTGTCATAACTTTTCTTCCAAGGAGCAAACATCTTTTAATTTCATGGCTGAAGTCACTATATGCAGTGATTTTGGAGCCCTAGAAAAGAAAGTCTGCCACTGTTTCCATTGCTTCCCCATCTATTTGCCAAGAAGTGATAGGACTGGATGCTAAGATCTTAGGTTTTGAATGTTGAGTTTTAAGCCAGCTTTTTCACGCTCTTTTTCGCCTTCATCAAGAGGCTCTTTAGTTCCTCTTTGCTTTCTGCTATAAGTATCGTATCACCTGCACATTTGAGGTTGTTGATATTTCTCCTTGCAATCTTGATTCCGCTTATGCTTTATCCAGTCTGGCATTTCACATGATGAACTCTGCATATAAGTTAAATAAGCAAGGTGACAATATACAGTTTTGATGTACTCCTTCCAATTTTGAACCAGATGATTGTTTCATGATCTGTTCTGTTTTTTGACCTGCATTCAGGTTTCTCAAGAGGCAGATAAGGTGGTCTGGTATTCCTGTCTCTTTAATAATGTTCCAGTTTGTTGTGATCCACAAAGTTAAAGACTTTAGCATAGTCAATGAAGCAGATATATATATATAAAATAAATTCTCTTGCTTTTTCTATGATCCAACGGATGCTGGCAATTGGAATTCTGGTTCCTCTGCCTTTTCTGAACGCGGTTTGTACATCTGGAAGTTCTTGGTTCACATACTGACATACTGGTGAAGCCTTGCTTGGAGGATTTTGAGCATTACTTTGCATGTGAAATGAGTGCAATCATGTGGTAGTTTGAACATTCTTTGGCCTTGCCTTTCTTTGGGATTGGAATGAAAACTGACATTTTCTAGTCCTGTGGCCACTGTTGTTTTCTAAATTTGTTGGCATGTTGAGTGTAGCTCTTTAACAGCATCATCTTTTAGGATTTGAAATAATTCAGCTGGAATTTCATCACCTCCACTAACTGTTCATAATGATGCTTCCTAAGGCCCATTTGACTTTACAATCCAAGATGTATGACTAGGTGAGTGATCACACCATTGTGGTTATCTACATTATTAAGGTTTTTTTTTTTGGTAGTTCTTCTATGTATTCTTCCCATCTTTTCTTAATATCTTCTGCTTCTGTTAGGTCCATACTGTTTCTGTCCTTTAGTGTGGCCTTCTCTGCATGAAATGTTCCTTTGGTATCTCTAATTTTAAGGATACCATTAGCATGAATTTTTGTACCCACCTAGAGTCTGCTTCTGTGTACCTGGTATATTTGAATTTTATTCTTTATGGCAAAAATGTGAATCTAATTTTCTGTACTTTTTAATTATAGTATTGCATTAATGTAAAGATTATATATTATATGCTGCTGCATCGCTTCAGTCATGTCCGACTCTGTGTGACCCCATAGACGACAGCCCACCAGACTCCCTCGTCCCTGGGATTCTCCAGGCAAGAACACTGGAGTGGGTTGCCATTTTCTTCTCCAGTGCATGAAAGTGAAAAGTGAAAGTGAAGTCTCTCAGTCATGTCGGACCCTCAGCTACTCACGGACTGCAGCCTTCCAGGCCCCTCCATCCATGAGATTTTCCAGGCAAGAGTACTGGAGTGGGGTGCCATTGCCTTCTCCATATATATTATATACAAACATATAAATATGTATTATATGTATAATGATAAATAAAGAAGATCTGTAACATATTTATAATTCAAATTATAAAATTTTGTCTTGTCACTTTTCCTTCAGCTTTCTTTCTTTCCTAATTTTCAAAGGCATTCTGTATATTTCATTTTCACTTTCAGGCATCATTTATATGTATGTTTGACCTGCATGTTTCTGAAGCCAGTATTAGATTCTGGCCATATTTAAACTTTACATTTTCTACAAGAATCCAAAAATTGAACAAGACTTTTTTGACTCTCAGAAATATTTGAAGTAGCAACAACTAGGAAGGTTTCAACTAGAAATTGGTTGTTTCTCCTCAGTTGGCCTTTTACCCATTTAAATGATGTCAACTGAATTGAATTGGCAAAAGATTTTTCCTCAGTGGAATGACTGTAGAGTGAATAAGAAGAGAAAAGAGAAATCAGAGAAGTTGAAAGTGTGACTTTCTGTATTTGCTTCCTTTCAGTGGAAGTAACTGCACTATAGAAGTATTTCTAAATAACATTTCTATTCAACTGTTTCTTAGATGGGAAATGCTAATTAAATTAGCTGTGCTTAGAGACAAATTTCAGCTCTTGTAGAATCGCAAACCACACAGAATACAAGGTATGATAGAGTTAAATTTAATGGTGAATAAATTTGAAAGTTGAGCAAAACAGGAAGGAAAATGACCTTTAAGGATCAGAATAGAAAGGAGCCTATATACTTCAGTTCTCAGACTCTGTATATCTGTAAAGAAAGCACTAAGAAAGCAGGTGCTGGATTAGACAAAGAAGAACAAAGAAAAATCTGGAAGCATGAGATTTTCACTGATTTCAGCCATATATGAATGCCTGGAAAAATTGAGACTGTAGCCAAATAGAATGGAACAAGGCAACAGAACTGAATCATGCTGTGCATCACTAAGGATATTAGCTGCTGGATAATTGTGCCTGAAGTGCTTTCCTTTGTTTCTGTCTAATTGCCATTAAACTCATCATTTCACACAGAAGTTAAGGCCAAAACTGAAGGAACACTTTGAGTCACGTTAGTTCATTTTAGGACTTGTTTTGTTTACTTGAAATCAAGCCGATTTTCTACCTTACCAGTCACCCATCTGAAGGAAATGACTAGAAATGACCTGAAAAATTACAGAGATGGATGTTAGTACATAGTACTGCTGCTTATTTTTCTATTATCCTTTTATTCCTGATGTGAATTTTGAGAAACATTTTTCCATTTTAAAGATGGGAATTTAGGTGAGAGAACAATAATATTTTTAATGCATAGCTACTTAAATGGCCACTGAACACAATATGTCTGATTCTAAATGAGGTATTGTTTCACCTCTTCAGTGCTATTAAATGCATAAATTGTTCACTCACAGACATTTTTGAAACTTTAAATTTACAAGTCAAATAGGAATTCAAGTGTATATCCAAGGCTTAGAGAAGAAAGGCAGTGTTTTCCTATCTGGGGTGTTGACTTTTGATAAAGAAGGCTTCTGTACTCAGTAAGTGTGCATAATAAAATATTCCCTGGAAGTTATACTCTTGGAGAAAGGATAGTGATGACAATTATAGAAAAAAGAAAACTGATATTTTTAGTGTCAGATCCATCCATATTTCCCTATGATCAATAGCAGGAAATATATTTTAGCCTTAGTAAGAGCAGTGAGTTTCTGGTAGCTGCTTCTCTGTGACATCAATGTAGAATAATGTCTTTTCTTTGCTAAGCAACAGCTGGCCAAGTAAGTCTCTACATCTCTTCTTTAGCTTTTCTCTAATGGAAAAAGTGACTTTAATCAAAGATTAAAGGCTCATATAAGGAAATACAAAATTTCAGTTGTGATAGGTGCTATGAAGGATACATTATCACAGCATTATTTGAGTTTGTAATAAAAGATTTCCCTAAGAAAATGATACTTGAATTGTGGTCTTAGAAAAAGCATAATTTAACTAGTTGAAGGAGAATGCATGGGAAGGTTCTTTCAGTAGAACAGACATTGTTGAGAAGAAGAGACAATTAAAGATGCTAGAAATCAAAGATTAAGAAGAATCAAGATTCAAAATGTATCATATTATATACTAGTAGTAAGTAGTACTGGGCTTCCCTGATGGTTCAGATGGTAAAGAATTTGCCTGCAATGCAGGAGAACTGGGTTTGATTCCTGGGTTGGGAAGATCTCCTGGAGAAGAGGATGGCTAAACACTCCAGTATTCTTGCCTGGAGAATTACATGGACAGAGGAGCCTGGTGGGCCACAGTCCCTGGGTTTGCAAAGAGTCAGACACAATTGAGCAACTAACATTTTCACTCACTTTCAGTAAGTGCTACTGCTGCTGCTAAGTCACTTCAGTAGTATCCAACTCTGTGCGACCCCATGGACTCCACCAGGCTCCTTCATCTCTGGGATTCTCCAGGCAAGAACACTGGAGTTAGTTGCCATTTCCTTATCCAATGCATGAAAGTGACAAGTGAAAGTGAAGTCGCTCAGTAGTGTCGGACTCTTAGTGAACCCATGGACAGCAGCCCACCAGGCTCCTCCGTTCGTGAGATTTTCCAGGCAAGAGTACTGGAGTGGGGTACCAGTGCCTTCTCCTCTTTCAGTAAGAAACCTATACCAAAAGATGTAGTGGAAAAACAAGAAGACAAACCCAATCCCAAGAAACCAAGTGTGCCTGGCACATGGAATGGGTAGACAAGATCAGTTAGATCAAAGCTAGATTAAATTTTTTTGGTTATTTTTATTTTTCATTGGAATTATATGACTAATATTTTGATACTAAAGATTATTAGCAATTTTTCTAAAATATATATCCTACCAATCAATTCACTAATTACCTCTGTAAAAATATTACTAAAAAGTATATAACCAATGTGAACAATTTCTAATAGAACAGTGGGCCAGAATTTTTATGAATATATAATTAAAATGCATTGCATAATATATAACACAAGTTAGCCAAATTTTAAGAACACAACACATATTTCCAACTGTTTTTCTACATGTTTTACACCTCATTGAACACAGTGGACATCTGATGACTTGTGCTACATTCACAGTCATATTCAAGTGTGCAGAAAGGTGAAAATTTCTCACAAATTCATTAGTAACACCTGGGACTCCTTGGGTGCCAAGAAAGCACATTAATCAGAAAGATGGACTGAATCAGGTTAGCTAATAAGGAACAGAGCTGCTTCTTAACAACTTGTTTCACATCAACTATGAAAAAGTGTTCACTTGTGAACTGATGGCTCTTACCAGTTGGAGGGTCTAGAACAGTGGTCTCACATAGGCAGTGGTGATGAATATACTTTTTATAAAACTGCATTCACCTATGAATGGGACATTTATTTATGAGTGCAACAACTACAAATAAAATACAAAATCTGATTTCACCCTTATCTTTCTCTTTTGTTTGTTTCTTAAACTTTTTCAAAGTTAAGGTGTTATAGTCTTATGTGAAATTTTGACTGTGGATTTCAAGTATCAAGATAATTTTGTGACAACTATAGTAAACTTATTTCACTGAGTGATGGAGCAAATTTCTCAAGGTTCACAACTAACTAAAGAATACATGGATTCTAAGCTACTTTACTTTTAGAGACATGACTAAAATTAACAGAAAGCTATTTTAGTATGAATATGATAATGAGAATATAGCTAGCTGTAAGCAAAACCCTCCAGTTGGAAGGAAAATATTTTAAATTTCAAGGGCAGCTTTATTGTTTTTCTACCAATTTCCATACATCTACTAAGCAATATAGTATATTTCTAATTTAATTAAACTTTGACATCATACATCATCCAAAGCTTTTTGGAAACCTAACAGAGTCAGTTTTAATTCTTTTTATCTTCAGCTTATCAAATCATTAATACTTGCCAATATCATTTAAAAATATCTCTAAATTAATTGTCTTCTCTTCATCACCACCATAACTACCATTTTCCAAGTAACCATTATCTTTCACTTCAGTTCAGTTCAGTCACGCAGTCGTGTCTGACTCTTTGTGACCCCATGAATCACAGCACGCCAGGCCTCCCTGTCCATCACCAACTCCCGGAGTTCATTCAGACTTGCGTCCATTGAGTCAGTGATGCCATCCAGCCATCTCATCCTCTGACGTCCTCTTCTCTTCCTGCCCCCAATCCCTCCCAGCATCAGAGTCTTTTCCAATGAGTCAACGCTTTGCATGAGGTGGCCAAAGTACTGGAGTTTCAGCTTTAGCATCATTCCTTCCAAAGAAATCCCAGGGCTGATCTCCTTCAGAATGGACTGGTTGGATCTCCTAGCAGTCCAAGGGACTCTCAAGAGTCTTCTCCAACACCACAGTTCAAAAGCATCAATTCTTCAGCACTCAGCCTTCTTCACAGTCCAACTCTCACATCCATACATAGATACATCTAAGTGTCTATCTTTTTCTGTCTGCATCCTCTATAATTTTTATCCAGTTAACTTTATAAAACATAAAAATATTATGTAATTTATATCCCTTCTATACTAAATGCTTCAATAACTTTCCACTGGGATCCCCAGGTGGCCTTAGGATTAAGAAACCTGCCTGCCAAGGCAGGAGAGGCAGGTTCCATCTCTGGGTTGGGAAGATGCCCTGGAGTAGGAAATGATAACCCATTCCAGTATTCTTGTCTGGAAAATTCCATGAACAGAGGAGCCTGGCAGGCTATAGTCCATGGGGCTGCAGAGTTGGACAAGACGAGGGACTGAACATACACATGACAACAAACATACTTTCCACTACAAATAAAATAAGATCTTCACTACTTATCATCTCACCATGTTGCTTTGTCTGAAACTTATTATGCCCCTGTACGATCAAACCACATTAGTCTTCTTACCATCCCTCCAGTACACCTATTTCTTCATAATTTCCAAGTGAATTCCTATGGATATTATCATGTGTAGATGCATAGAGTGACTGGAATACATTTTATTAAAATAAATATTCTAGTATTCAGATAAGTAAAGCCATGTGAGAAATATTCTTTATAGAATCCAGTATCGAATATTTTCCTAGTCAAATAATCACACAAAATTGAAGCAGAAAATATGGCAGTTTCACATTATTTAAGCTTAAAAAGAAAAAACTATGTTCATTATAGCTGTGTTTTGTTAGATTTTTAATGTTCATGAATGTTTGTTTGTGTTGGTGTGTCTGTCTGAGGTTGGTTCATGTTTTGCCCAAGGACTATTCTCTACCTCTTCCAAATTCTAAAAATTTTTGAAAAGAAGTCTTATTTACTTGGAAAGTTTTAAAAATATCTCTGATGTTCCAATTCTTGAGGATAAAATGTGATTTAAAAATGAAGTTGCTTCTCTTAAGAAACATACAGTCTACTGAGGGAGTCAGAGGGAAAAATATACAGAAACATAAATAAAATGAAATGAAATATCTAATATGAAGGAAAATAAAGAGAGTGCTGGATTAGACCTTCCTTGAGTTGAAACTTGAGCTGGTATCTGAGAAGGTGCAGGCACTGAGAATAATGAGGGAGGGGGCAGTTTAAGAGAATTCTAGCCATGAAAACTTCTTATAACAAAGATAGGTGAGAGTGTGATGTACTGGGGGCACATCTACACGCACAATAATACCTATCTGAATTAACTTGGAAAATTATGAAGAAATAGGCTTGTAATAAGGAATGGATCCCTATTCAGAACAAAAACTATGTATGCATAATACATGTATATATACATAAGTACTTCTAAGCAACTTTACAAAATTTTAGCTCCTCTTTCCTAAGGAGTTAGAATTAACCCTAGCTATGGAAATTATCTTTGTTTGTTTTATCTTGCTTTTCTGTCTATGACTCATGTTTCTTTTGACTGATGATATACATTTATATTTTACATTGAGATATTCATTTTCTATATCTGGACTGAGTCTTTTATATATATAAGTCTATATAATATGGTATTTTCAACTTTCTAACCTAAGCATAAATATCTCTGAAAACAGTTTTCTTACTTTTTAAATGATGGAACAATTTGGAAATCCTCATTAGCAAATTTGTTTTCAAATTTGTTTTTAACTCAACTCTAAGGCACCTGATACGCGATCATGAAAAACAATGTAGTTTTATATTTTAAAAATATCCTGTAAATAACATGTAGCTTTCCAATCTCCTAGTAAATGTTTCATCTTCATTCTAAAGCAACTCCATACAACAATTATATGGGGGGATATTTCTTCCTTTGTCCTCCCTTCCACAGTAAATCATTATATCTTCAATGCTTTCTGTATTTATAATATTTTTGTCTATATTACTTATGTGTTGCTGTGTCAAAAATAGCCCCAAACTTAATGGCTTGAAAATACAAACATTTAGCATTTCATAGTTTGTGTGGATCAGGAATGTGGAGGTGGTTTAGCTGGACAGTTTTGGCTCAGATTCTTTCAAAGGTTGCAGTCAAGATGTTCAAGATGTCAGTTGGGCTGCAGTCACCTGAAGTCCTGACTGGCACCAGAGAATCCATCTCTTTGGTGTGTTTCTCACAAGACTGTTAGGAAGATGCTTTGGCTATTCTCCATGTAGACCTCTCCATAAGGCTGATTAATTGTCCTCATAAAAATGGCAGATGGTATCTGTCAGAGTGAGAGATACAAAAGAGAGGAATGAACTTCAGGGCCACATATAGTGTGGATGCCAATGCCTCCCCCAATTCCAACTCATTATGTTTTATGGAACTATGAGAGCCACATTCCTCTTCTCCTTGTCACAGTTACAGTCACCTTGGATGGACAAGTGGACAAGAATGGAGGACATTTACTTTTCTGATATGGGTAAGATTTTACTACTGTTTAGACAGAGAGTAATCGTTTGGAGACTAAGTAAATTGTAGACTGAATTGTCTCTACATTTAACATCTTCATCATAGTTTGATTTTTATTTTAAACTCCTATAGAATGGAGTGAGAAAATTTAAGTTTCGGTAAACTTCCACGTCAAAACCCTTTATTATATATCAACACACAAGCCATGTAGGTTCCATATGTTTTTGTCAGCACAACAGCAGGTCTTTCATTTTACCTCAGTGATGGATGTCAATTGATTTTAACAACAGTTATACTAAGGTTCCTATCCATTAGTGATGCATCATCACAAATGATTTCCTAAGATATTTTCCTGGGGAACAAATATTTTTTGAAAAGAAAAAAGTGATATCCAGCTGCTTTTTTTCATCATATGTTTTCTCATTTGTTCGGGCTTTAAATTTTTTCTGTTTTCTTTTCTCTGAAGTCATGCAATTTACATGAGGTAAAAGGCTGAATCCTTGGGTCTGCTAATGCAAACCACCTGTGTGGCCAGCAAACTGCAGCTTTCAACTTGCCATTATGATACCCTATTAAATATTGGTAGCTGCTTCTCTCTTGTTCCTTTCTGATATTGTCTCTCAGTGGGATTTTTGAATAGCAATGGGCTATATTGTTAACCTTAATCATGAAAATATGTCTACTGCATCTAAAGATAAATGCTTTATTTTGTGAAGATACATATGAATCATCAACTTGGCAAGGAATTTCTCTTTAACTTACCAAGCAGTTTTTTGGTTGGGGATCGTAAAGATTTAAATTGCTCATATTTTTAAGAATTATTATTTTAGAAGCAATAATTAAGTCAATCAATTTTTGATATAACATGATCCCTAATATTGGTGCACCAATCTAAATTTCTGGGAAAGGGTGTGAAAGGATTCTTGGCTTTTATAAAGCATGCACTTATTTTCTTTCAAAATGAGAAACTGCATTTATTTTCAAAGGATAATCAACCTGTGTATAGAAACAAAAATGTAATCTCAAGTTCCTCATAAGAAGCTAGGCATACCAAAGAATGAAATAAAAATAAAAATATCCCTGCTATGTCACTCTTCGAATCCAAATATCAGTCATTAAACTTCAGTGGTTAATGCCCAGAGAGGAATTTATGATTGTGTAGAAAAATAATCCAATATATTAACTTCATAATATCTTATAATAAGGTAATCAAACCCAATTATATCAACTATGCACTTCACTAATCAACTGTAACTTGTTCTAACAACTGACTATATATTTAGTTATAATTCTGAGTTTCTAAGTTTCTACATCGCTTTTTACCCCCAAATTCTACCTCTCTCTGTGTCCATATAACCAAATTTGAATAATTTTATTTAATTCACATGTATGTTAAGTAGATTTTAAAATTATGGTTATATAAAGTTATTATGAGTGGACTTGTTTTCTTCATTAATAATTTTACAGTTTAAAAATAGTTAATATTTTAAAAATATTATCATTTAGTATATCTTTAGATAGTCCAGGGAAGTTTTTGTCGTTAATCATAGTTGATTAGTATATAAACATTTCAAAATAAGTAGTTTCCAAAAGACAATAATTGTAGAAGAAATGGCAGATATTTCCAAAATCTGAGCTATCTTCCAAGATCATACCAATACTTAGACAATTTCAGATACATCATCACTGCCTAAAGTGGTCATTTATTGTGTGTGACCTTTCATGACTTGGTACTCCCTCCTAGACAATGATAGACTATTGCCTAGCAAGACATGGATAAAATTCCTTTTTACAAGTCTACTAAGCATATATGGAAGTGAACAAAAGCTATGGAAATATATGTTGGAGATAGGCAAGATACAAATTTTAAATAAAGAACCAACTTATAAATTGTCAACTGAAAAATTTACTATTAGTCAATGGCTTAAACTTAAGATATTATAGGAACAAGTTTTCCAGAAAATGTAGCAATGACATGAATTGAAGAAAAGTTCAACGAGACAGAAGATAATTGAATGAATGTAGTAGATAAGTCATTTAAAAGATACACATTTCTAATGGTATTAGTGGCCCAAAGGAAGACGGTCTATTGTACTTTGGTGTGCTGTTTTAAGATCTCTTGGACATTTTGGCCCCCTTGACCCAAATATTTTCTCACTAAAGACCATCTTCCTTCCTAAATTTTATTGACATTCCTGGTCTTGCATCTTCAGTAATGCAAAGAACCATCTACTGATGCCACAATCCTTAAGGCTGACCTTCAAACATTCAATCACTTTCTAAGCTTCTTTGCTTTCAAGAACTTTGTGAACTCACCACGCACCCTGCCGTAGTTGCTAAAATATTAGTCAGCACTGATTCATTGCATAAATCCAGTGTTGAGTAGTTGATATTTTTAAAAATATTGATTCAGTCTCAAGTAGAAGATGGACAAATGGATAGAGCATGGAAGAATGTTGCATAGAGCATGGAAGAATGTTCCGGAAGAATGTTGCATAGAGCATGGAAGAATGTTCCATAGAGCGGGAACAGTGTGATCAAGATACAGAGGCATATATGACGTAGCTGATTGTTTAAGTGTGAGTGGGCCTATCACCAATGGGTAAATCAGGAATGTATACAGGACTCAATCAGAGTCCATTTTTCTTTGTCCCAAAGCATGCTTTTTTCCTTCACATAGAATTAAAATATGCAAACATTATCATCTTAGAATTCTTTTTATAACTATATACTGCAATTAAAATTATCCAGTTATTGTAAATCAACTATACTCCAATAAAATTTTAAAAAATATTCTGTAACCCTCCAAAAAATCTGTAACTAAAGCTGTAAGTGATAGACATGGTAAAAAAAAACTAGTTAAAAACTCTCTTTATTATATATTTTATGATTCTGAGGAAGATATAGCAAATATTGTTTTATTATTATATAATCTAAAGCATATATTAAATATTATCTCATAATAATTTAAACTATATCTTTAAATATAATACATTTAATTTGACAATAGTGTACTCCTTTGAAAATATCCCCTAGGTAAATGAGAGATTGCAGATATGAAATTATTTTATATTTAAGCATATATGGAGGAGGCTTTATAAGATCACTTAAAGCTGGGTGATTTTATTTTAATCTATATTTCACTGTACTACTTACTTCATCCAGAAAAAAATTATTTTATTGTCTGCAGATTAGTCATAGCAGTAATATCTTTTCCATTTATTCTATATTCTACTATTTAAAAACTGGATATCTTTGCAAATCATTTAACACTTGAGACTTGAATATTTTTGTCATAAAAACAGCAGTGATGTTTTGAGAAGAAAATGATTACTTAGCAATATTTATGATCTAGGCTTTAGGTATCATTTAAATACTTAAAATATGCATTTGCTTAAAAGTACTCCACAACCTTCAAATAATGCCTAGTCCTCTCATGAGGCTGTATTTTTTAGAAGACAGTATTCCCTGTCTGGTGGAATTGTTTTTTGCTCTAGATTGCATAATACCTAGAAAATAAGTAGTATGTGGAAGAGAAGGCAGTTTTGTTGTTGTTATTTGTTACTGCTGCTATTGCTTCCACTGCTGTATATCCTAGCAGTAATGATATTAAAATAGAACAAACAGAACAGGATATGTATGTATGTGTGTAATTGACAATTGTAACCATACAATTGGCTCTTTTAGAGTATAAAATGCAATGCTTCTTAGCACATTCACAGAGTTGTGAAAGTGTCACTCTAATCAATTTTTGAACATTTTCATCATCCCCCAAAGAAAACCTGTACACATTAGCAGTCCTTCCCCAGGGTCACTCCTTTTTACCTTAAGCATTCTCAATTTGGAATTAAATTTTCAAGCATACATAATCAGTTCTCCTCTCTGATACAGTTTGCTTTATTTTCTCAGTTTGGTAGATAATACAAATGATTAGCAGCATTTTTAATCCCTTGTTCTCTGGCACAATATATTAAGTTGCTTTTAGCTTTTGAACTGTGATGTTGGAGAAGAGTTTGAAAGTCCTTTGAACAGCAAGTAGATCCAACCAGTGCACTTAAAAGAGATCAGTCCTGGGTGTTCATTGGAAAGACTGATGCTAAAGTTGAAACTCCAGTATTTGGCCACTTGATGTGAAGAACTGACTCATTTGAAAAGACCCTGATGCTGGGAAAGTTGAAGACAGGAGAAGAGGGGAGGGCAGAGGATGAGATGGTTGGATGGCATCACCGACTCAATGGACATGAGTTTGAGCAAACTCCAGGAGTTGGTGATGGACAGGGAGGCTTGGCCTGCTGCAGTCCATGGGGTTACAAAGAGTCGGACATGACTGAGTGACTGAACTGAGCAACCAAAATAGTTTATAAGTAAACTGAATCTTTTGATAGCACTAAAAATGACATGAAAATACAATAAATTTCCTTTAAAATCATCTGCTAGCATTTCTGGAGGGATGATATGGATAATTAAGTGTGGCAATGAGTATATTTAATGAAAAGTTAGCGCTTACAATAATGTTAGTCACTACTGAGTGTGATTTATCAGTACAATTAGCAAAATACTTAATAAAAATTTCTTATAAAAATACAAAAGAAGGACTGAAATTTACCTAATATCAGAAAAAGAAAACAAAGAAGTTCATGTTGTTTAGCAGGTCAGTAGAAAAAAAAATGGAGAAGACTTGTTTCCCAACCAAAAAATAACACACGCTATCCTGTATACTACTCATGTATCTAAATCTCAGATTTCTTTATCACAGTGATATAAAACCACCTTCAGGGCAGCATTCATTGTGAGGAATGAATGTAATACTATCTTTCAAATAAGGTTTTTGTGTTAAAGAAGTTAATTTTTTTTCTCTTGCCTTGTTCCTGAGAAAGCTGTTTTCAGGGCAGAATTCCTAATATTACACTCAACAGTTATGCCTCCCAAGAAGTAAGTGGCTTCTTAATGGTATCTTCATTCTTGAGGAAATATGGAGAAAGTTTCCAGAGGAGAATTGATATATTAAATAAATATAGATGTTTTCTGCTAGACTAATATATCTATGGTGGAGGTAGGTAGTGGTCAGTCTTCTGAACACAATGAATTTGCATAGTTGTGTTTGCAGGGCAGAATTCGAGGCCTTACAGTTAGAGCTCTGCAAAACACAGAGCTGTGGGTGAGTCATTACACCTTGTGTTAATGGCCTAACTCAGTTATTACCTTGGTGGTTTTAGAGACTAAATCACCAATCTAAAATGTATTACTGTTACTGTTAAGTCACTTCAGTCATGTCCAACTGTGTGCAACCCCATAGATGGCAGCCCAACAGGCTGACTTGCCTCTTGAGAAATCTGTACGCAGGCCAGGAAGCAACAATGAGAACTAGACATGGAACAACAGACTGATTCCAAATAGGAAAAGGAGTACGTCAAGGCTGTATATTGTCACCCTGCTTATTTAACTTCTATGCAGAGTACATCATGAGAAACGCTGGACTGGAAGAAACACAAGCTGGAATCAAGATTGCTGGGAGAAATATCAATAACCTCAGATATGCAGATGACACCACCCTTATGGCAGAAAGTGAAGAGGAGCTAAAAAGCCTCTTGTTGAAAGTGAAAGAGGAGAGTGAAAAAGTTGGCTTAAAGCTCAACATTCAGAAAACGAAGATCATGGCATCTGGTCCCATCACTTCATGGGAAATAGATGGGGAAACAGTAGAAACAGTGTCAGACTTTATTTTTTTGGGCTCCAAAATCACTGCAGATGGTGACTGCAGCCATGAAATTAAAAGGCGCTTACTCCTTGGAAGAAAAGTTATGACCAACCTAGATAGTATATTCAAAAGCAGAGACATTACTTTGCCGACTAAGGTCCGTCTAGTCAAGGCTATGGTTTTTCCTGTGGTCATGTATGGATGTGAGAGTTGGACTGTGAAGAAGGCTGAGCGCCGAAGAATTGATGCTTTTGAACTGTGGTGTTGGAGAAGACTCTTGAGAGTCCCTTGGACTGCAAGGAGATCCAACCAGTCCATTCTGAAGGAGATCAACCCTGGGATTTCTTTGGAAGGAATGATGCTAAAACTGAAGCTCCAGTACTTTGGCCACCTCATGTGAAGAGTTGACTCATTGGAAAAGACTCTGATGCTGGGAGGGATTGGGGGCAGGAGGAGAAGGGGACGACAGAGGATGAGATGGCTGGATGGCATCACGGACTCAATGGACGTGAGTCTGAGTGAACTCCTGGAGTTGGTGATGGACAGGGAGGCCTGGTGTGCTGCGATTCATGGGGTTGCAAAGAGTCGGACACGACTGAGCGACTGAACTGAACTGAAACACTAAACAATAAGACCTCCACAGTTACTTGGATTTCCTACTATATCTAGGATTAAACTTGAGACTTTGCACCAGGCCTCAGAAAATGATGCTGACGCCAGGGTATAATTCTTGTCAAGGCAGCCAAGCACTGTCACCTCTAGGATGAGACACTGCTATTACTGTGGATTATAGACTGCAAGTATGCACAAACTAGCTTGGTAATGGAGTTTTTAGATTTTTCTTAATTGTGAGCTTTCAGTTGGTAAAAACAACAATAAAACAGTGTGGCATTCTGTTTACATTATATTATGTACAATTATCCATAGACAACAGTCTGTGTTTTCATATTTTAGAGTAAATTAATAATAGTGAAAGTGTTAGTCACTCAGTCATGTCCAACACTTTGTGACCCCATGGACTGTAGCCCGTCAAGCTCCTCTGTCCATGGAACTCTCAAGGCAAGAATATGGAGTAGGTAGCCATTCTTTTGTCTAGGGGATCTTCCCAAACCAAGGACCAAACTCTGATCTCTGGGTTATAAATAAATGTTATTCAAGTAAACATTCACAAGCTTGGAAGAAAAATAATTCAGGGAAAAGACATTTTTTTCAAAGCTATAAATTTCTCTATTTGAAAGTGCTCAGTTTTAAAGAGGCATCAAATTGTTTTGTTAAGTGAGTTGTCACATTATTTGATGAAAAATATTTAATTTCATTATTAAAAAAATCTGTATTAAACCATAAAGACAAGTGATAGACAAGAATTTCACAGAAGGAGAAATAAAAATGGCAAAATATTGAAGATATTCTTCACTTCATTAATAATCGAAAAATGAAAACTAGAGTGAAACAACATTTACAAGTGCTAAGTGGACCAAAGCCAAAGTATAGGCAAAGAAATGGGAAAACATAAACTTCAAGCTTAGGTGGTAGACTGTAACTGGCATAACCATCTTGGGAAATGATTTGAGCTTGTCTGATAAATTAAGTACTTGTATAACCTATGACACTGTTACATTCACAGTTATATAATATAGAAAGATATATTTTTATATTCATAGTTACATTCATAGTCAAATAAAGTATAAATATATTTTTACATTCATCATGTAATAGGTCAAAGGTGGCTCATGGTATCATAATTTGTAGTACAAAAAGGAAAACATTCACAGCATTAACAGGAAAATTGAGAAAATATGGAATTTAACACAAAAATGGATGGGACAAAACTCCTCTAATAAAAAAAAACTTAATAAAAGTATAGGAGGGACAAAAAATGTCATACAATTTTTATAAAGTTCAAAACCAAATATAAACTATATTTTCCCTGAATACATATATATATTATATGTATATAAAATAAAAAAGAGTGATGAAAAGACAGATGAAAACATTAAAATCAGAACAGAAGTTACTTCTAGGGCCAGCTAGAAGAATGAGTTGGTAAGATTGAATTGGTGTATATTTACTTTTGGCTGCTGGGATCATTTTTATACTTTTTAACATATTAATTATTATATAAATCAAGAAATTCTGAAAAAATATAATCTAGTCTTGATTTTCTATCAAAGATGTCCTCAAAAAATTATAAAGCTATTATTTTATGATGCCCAACTCAAATTCTTATGTCTAATCATATCAGTGATACAAAAAATAAAAAAACTGGGTTCTCTCATATCGTATTCAAGAATATTTGAAAAATGAAATTTCTTAAATATTTTTAAAAAAGAAATTCCTTGTGCTCTTGATATTGTGATCACCAGTTCACTGCCAGCCAATAAATTTTGGCAAATGCTGTAGATCATACACTGAAAATGCTGAAAATTTGAGAATCTTTGCAACATTAACACCACTGTTAAAGATGTGGGTACTTTCTCATGACCTAGCACTTTTCCAGAATAATGTATAATGGCATCTGATTTGCATTTTGGAACTAATTCTGTTTTCTTATTTTTGCTTTTGTACCACAAGTACAGATGTTACTATATAGTTTTGCCAGCTTATCTAATGGTGTGTTAAAAATGAATCCAAACTCTTAAAAAGTCCCTTTGTCAAAAGTTTTACAAAGTAATAAATCTTCTTTGTATTTGCCTATCAAAAATGTTATATCAAATAAGCAAATGGAGAGCTTTGCAACGTTCATAGTTCATTAGTTTAATTGAAAACATTTCACATATTCTTAGCATTTGTTAAATCAACTGCATTAGATACACAATTCTACTGATTCTATTCTCACAGCAGTTTTCACCTTAAGAAGTGTTACTGTGTTATTGATAAGAAAACAAGGAGCTTTTTTGGTCTTATTATGCCCTTCTCTTTCACATGTTATTCAGTAAAATAAACACATGAAGTGTATATACAGAACATGAAAGGTCTAGAGAGCACAGTTTTGAAAACTGCTATATAACCTTAGGGCTTCCTTGGTGGCTCAGATGGTAAGGAATCTGCCTGCAATGCAGGAGACCTGGGTTTGATCCCTGGGCTGGGAAGATCCCCTGGAGGAGAGAATGGCTACCCACTCCAGTATTTTTGTCTGGAGAATTACATGGACAGAGGAGCCTGGTATGCTATAGTCCATAGGGTCACAAAGAGTCACACATGACTGAGTGACTAAGAGTTTCACTTCATTTAACTTCTTACAACCTTAGGTGAAGGTGAAGTCGCTCAGTCGTGTCCGACTCTTTGCGACCCCGTGGACTGTAGCCCACCAGGCTCCTCAGTCCATGGGATTTTCCAGGCAAGAGTACTGGAGTGGGTTGCCATTTCCTTCTCTAGAGGATCTTCCCAACCCAGGGATCGAACCTGGGTCTCCCGCACTGCAGGCAGACGCTTTAACCTCTGAGCCAATAGGGAAGCCTAAACCTTAAGTCAGGAAAATACTGATAATTTTCCAGGAAAAAGAAAAGAGTTAACTTCTAAAGCAACATTTCATATTCATCATAATTCTTGTCTTTCACAGTTTAATTACAGATTTAATGTTTTAAGCATAATGAAAATATAATGCAAGATATTATTCTGCCTAAAAGAGTTACATTTTTAATTTTTCCCCACATAGTAATGAGCAAGACAAAGCTAACCCACATCCCAAAGCTGTAAGTAGGACACTTGGGTAGTTTGTTCCATTATAGTACTTGGAGAGAGAAGAGGTAAGTGACTATGTAATCTATTGCTGCATAAGAAACCACATCTATGCTAGTGATGTAAAACATCTCACAGTTCTATATCTCAGGAATCTATGCCTTATCTGGGTATTTTGCTTCAGAGTTTCTTGGGTACAGAAGTCAAAATGTCATCCATGCTGTAGTCATTTTGAGGGTCAATGAGGAAAGAATTACTCACACACACTCTGGTTTGTGAGATTCTGTTCTTCATGGGCAGTTGCATAAAGAATTGCAGTTCCTTGCTAGCCACTGGTTGAAGTTAAGCCTCAGTCTCCTGCCTTGTATACATCCCTGTGGAGAAGTTCACAACCTGGCAGCTTGTTTCACCAGAGCTCGCAAGTGAGAAGGCAGGTGACAGTGTAAGCAAGATAGAAGGCAGTCTTTATAACCTGACTTTGGAACTGACAGCCATCATTTTTGTCATATTCTACTTAGTGGAATCAAGTAAGTACTTTTAGCCCACATACAAGGGGAGTGAAATTTTATAGTGAATACCAGGAAGTGGGATTGTGGGAAATCTCAGAATTTTAATGGCCTCAGAATAACACACTTATTTCTGAATTTTCATCCACATCTCAGGTTTTAAAACATGAATACTAATTTCAGAATCTTAACCATAGTAGAAAGATGGATAAACTTTTACAACAATTTAAGGAAGTTGTAAATGATTTTGAAAACTATGTGTTTGGTTAATTAACTTTTTAAAAGCTAAAGCCAAAAGTTAAGAGATTTGGCTGAATATTAAGAAGTGTCATGTATGTCAAATTGTTTTGTTGTTACTGCCATTATATTATAATTTAAAGGTATTCATGTCATATTCCTGATTTTATGTGAAATGTTGGCCAGTAAACATGACATCTGATTTAGTTTTTGGTAGAGAGTGTTGACATAACAAAGAAAATTTCAATCTATTTTTTATATTTTTAAAGTTCTTATATTACATTTGTATTTAGAATTGTCCCACATGCATTTTGTTTACATGCAAAAATAATAGTGTTTCTATAGTTTATGAATGTTGATAAATTATATCAAGGGATGTTTTTGATGTTGCACCATCCTTGAATTCCTGGATATATACACATCCAAGAGAAATGGTGGGAAATATTTCAGTGCCTAATTAAAACATATGCAGTATATATCTCATGTTCTATTGATCTGAACATTTATTCCTTCACCAATACAACCCTGTCTTCATTACTGTAGATTAAAATTCTCTTGAAAATACTTAAGTGTAAGTCCCTCTACTTTGTTCCTTTTCAAAATTGTTTTGGATAATATAGGTCATATGAATTTATGCATACATTTTAGACCCTGCTTCTTTAATTCTAGGAAAATAAGCAAACCTTTGATATTTTTGTTTGGAATGCATTACGTCTTCACATCAGTTTAGGAATAGATTTCATCTTAATAATTTTTGTGTCTTTTGGTCAATGAACACAATAAATTTCTCTGGTTATTTAATTCCTCTCAGAAATATTTAAAATTTTTCAGTGTATAGGTCTGACACATATCTTGTTCATTTTTTCTAAGTATTTTGCAGATACATGATTTAATTTTGGATATCTTATAAATTATATTGTTTATAATGTCAAATTCTTATGTTTGTTGATAAATACGAGAAAAACTTAATGTTAAATTGGTCCTTATTTCCCAAATTTGCTATCTCCATGAATTAGTAGTAGTTGCTTTAAGTAGATCCCTTATTATATTTCTCCCTGGCTTATTTGTCCTCTATTAACACAGATAGTTTTATTCTTTTTCAAGTCTCTTAAACAAGTTTTATTATAACCTGTTTCTTGGTAATAGAATAACAGGAGAAAAAATGCACAGCTCTCATTTAGCTTTAATTATGTGGAGATACTTGACACCTACCCATAAGAATCTCTGAATTATGCATGACCAGACTGACTTAGGATAATCTTTGTATGTCTTATATTTCCCTTTTCCTCCTAAAATATATACATACATACATATATATATTTAATTTTAAGAGAGGAAGAGCAGTTTCTTCCAGTTTTCTTTTAGGATTAAAAAATCCCTTATACTCTAATCCAGTCATCTATTTTCAACACTGCTGCTGCTGCTGCTGAGTTGCTTCAGTCGTGTCCGATTTTGTGCGACCCCATAGATGGCAGCCCATCAGGCTCCCTCATTCCTGGGATTCTCCAGGCAAGAACACTGGAGTGGGTTGCCATTTCTTTCTCCAATGCATGAAAGTGAAAAGTGAAAGTGAAGTTGCTCAGTCATGTCCGACTCCCAGCGACCCCATGGCGTGCAGCCCACCAGGCTCCTCCGTCCACTAGCTTTTATTAATTAACTGCATACTGGTCTGTGTGCTTGCATGATGTATGCAATCATGTGGTTAAAACATAAAAGTGTCTAAGTAACATCCAAAGTCACATGACTTTTCTTAGGGCTGGCCTCCTACAAAGAATTTTTGTGCTAGTAGAGTTCCTTGTATTATCCCGTATAGTCCCTAAAATGATTTCTCCCCCAAAACTGGTTCTTGCTATTGTGGCAATATTCAAAACGTCCCCTTGGTTTAACCAAATTCTCCAGAATTGAAAATAAGGAGGACTTGCATAACAGTCTAAAAATTTTGAGCTCACATATCTTATCACCAGCACTGGAACTGATTGGGAAATCAACCTTTCATCTTTAAGATTCAGTTTGTTTGCTTGTATAAGCAAAGATGTAGTAAGCATACAACAATCTGTCTCTCCTACTTACTACATCTAAAAACTGTACAAAACACAGAAAGTAACTATGGAAGATACTAAAAGGTAAAGAAAAGAGATGGATTTGAGAGGGTAGTTAAGCCTGGAGATGCAACATGTAAGGGGGATAAATTTCCTAAATTTTTTCTCTTCTCTCTTGAAGATTGGATCCAAAACTTGATAACCTCAGTTAAAAACTTTTGCCACAGGGGTGGTGGCATAGTCAGCTAAAGCTTAAAAAGATAAATTAAAACCAGTATTAGGGCCAAAGGATCAGGGAAAAATCTTCAACCAGAGATTATGGAAATCCTAGAGAGACGAGAGCTGGAAGATATCTCCTATTGCTATAAATGAGCATGGAAACCTGCTCATGTTCTGGGCTTATCTCCGTGCTGAAGTAAAAAAAAGGACAGACCCAGAGAAGTATAGCTACAGAACTAAACTTCTGTTTACATTTCTACCAAACTGTCAAACTTTTGTACAGTTTGGGAAGACCCAAAAAGTACAACAAAGACTTTGAGAAATGGACTAAGATTTAAGCAAGTGACCCAAATTCAGACTTATTTCTAAATATCACATGTGAGGAAAAGACTCAAAACAGCTGAACAAAGGTTTTGACAGCTGAAAAAACACTGGGACTACAGACTACAGAAGGCAAGACATAATTTGTCATCTGAACCTAACTGGAGCGAAGGCCTGTTAAAACAAATATATCTATCAAGAGAAGACTCTTGACAAGCTAAACCTCATGGGCCAAGTGCAACTCTCTGCCAGTCTGGTTAAAAAAAGAGAGGGGAAAAAAAAAAAGCTTTACTGTACCATATTCACACATGTGTGACTATCATCTATCATGTCACTTGAGTCTCAGAAGGAGAGGAGAAAAAGATGGTGGAGACAAATATACATAAAGAAATAATGGTTTAATATTTCCCAAATTTGGTGAACTATCTGAACATTTACAGATTCAAGAAGTTAACTGAACCCAAAACAGATGGAGTTTAAAGAAAAACATGTCCAAATACATGATCATCAAACTGATTAAAACAAAGATAATTAAAAACCTAGAAAGAGGTTAGAGAAAATTACACGTTACATACAAGAAATAAAATTACATAAAAGGAATAACTTTTTGAATACTGTGGACTTCATCAGAAATCATGGAAGCCAGAAAGCAGGGCAATATCATCTCTAAAGCAGCAAAAGAAAAAACAAAAACAAACAAACAAACAAACAAAAAAACCCTGCCAGCCCAGAAAAATTAATTCTCAGATGAAAGGAAATTCAAAGAATGTGTCACCATCAGACCTGCTCTAAAAGAAACATTTTTGATATGAAGGAAATGATACCACAGGGAAAGTCTGAAATTCAAGTAAGAGGAAGAGCAAGAGAAATGTGAAATCTGAGTAAATGTAGAAGAATATCTTTCTCCTCTTAAGTTTAAAAATCTGACTTTTGAAGGCAAATTGGTTTTTAGAGTATGTAAATACAATACATGAGTCAAATATGCAAAGTAGGAGTAAAAGAATATGGTTATGAGACTTCAACATTTTAGTTGAAGTGGGAAAAATAATTTTAAATGATGAAAACAAAAAACACTGTCATCTAACAGGTTTTCAAGTAAGTAGATATAATACATTGGGTGATATTAGCAAATGGAGTGTGGCAAAGTACCTATATAAATAGAATTTATATATTTTTCTCAAAATTGTAATATATTAATACTAGTAGACTACACATTCTTGAAGATATAATCTCCCTGAAGCAAAATAAACTAATAGATGATAGAGAAATAAAAATGAAAAACTAAAATATATACAACTGATAAAAAGATATATGGAAACAAACAAAAATAGAAGGTCAAATCAAACATAATAAAATGATAGAAGTAAATCAAACCAGCTCAATAATCATATCGTATATACTCATACGTACGTGAATTGGGGGAAAAAAAGACCTAATGTATGCTATCTGTAAGAAATCTCTTAAGTACAAGAAGACTTAGATACATTAGAAGTGAGAGTTTGGAAAGAGGTGAACCATGAAACACTAATCAATTGGATGCTGGGAAGATTAACGCTTCTAAAAAGATGCAGTAACAGGGCCAGATTTAATCTCCTTCTTGGAAAAATAAATACAGAAAAAAAATGCCTGAAACAATGGTTTTCAAGACACTGGATATCAGACAATAAAGAATAGCATTCCCTCAGATAAGGGGAAAAAAATGAGCTGAGTCCTGTGGTTTCCCCAGCGGAGGGACCTGTCTTACTTTACTTAGGCTGCTTCAAAAAAAATACCACAGACTGGGTGGTTTAAACAACAGAAACTTCTCACGGTTCTTGAGGCTGTGAAGTCTAAGATCAGGTGCTGGCTAGTTTTATTTTTGATGAGGGCTCTCTCCCTGGCTGGCAGAGAGTCATCTTCTACTGTGCTCTTGCATGGTAAGAGTCAGAAAGCTACAGTATCCGTTCCCTTTCTTAAAAGGGCACCAGCTCTTTCAGATTAGAGCTGGGAGAAATATCAGTAACCTCAGATATGCAGATGATACTACTCTTATGGCAAAAGTGAAGAGGAACTAAAGAGCCTCTTGATGAAGGTGAAAGAGGAGTTAAAAAGCTGGCTTAAAACTCAGTATTCAAAAAATGACTATCATGGCATCTGGTCCCAATACGTCATGGCATCTGGTCCTAACACTTCATGGCATATAGATGGGGAAAAAATAGAAACAGTGACAGGCTTGATTTTGGGGGGCTCAAAAATCACTGTGGATGGTGACTGCAGCCATGAATTTAAAAGACGCTTGCTCCTTGGAAAAAACGCTATGACAAATCTAGACAGTATTAAAAATCAGAGACATCTCTTTGCCGACAAAGGTCCACATAATCAAATCCATTTTTTTCCCAGTAGTCATGTATGGATGTGAGAGTTGGACCATAAAGAAAGCTAAGCAGCTAAGAACTGATGTTTTTGGACTGTGGTGTTGGAGAAGATGCTTGCGAGTCTCTTGGACTGCAAGGAGATCAAACCCGTACCCTAAAGGAAATCAGTCTTGAATATTCATTGGAAGGACTGATGCTGAAATTGAAGCTCCAGTATTTTGGCCACTTGATATGAAAAGCCGACTCATTGAAAAGATCCTGATAATGGGAAAGATTGAAGGCAGGAGGAAAAGGGGACAACAGAGGATGACATGGTTGGATCACATCATAGATTCAATAGACATGAGTTTGAGCAAACTCTGGGAGATATTGAAGGACAAGGAAGCCTGGTATGCTGCAGTCCATGGGGTCGCAAAGAGTCAGACATGATTTAGTAACTAAACAACAACTTATGACCTCATTTAATCTTTATCACCTCCTGCTAGCTCCTAGGTCTTATCTCTAACCACAATAATACTAGGAGTTTGGGCTTCAATATATGAATTTTGGGGGGCATACAAATATTCAGTCCATTACAGGCCTTGAGAGACTCTGCAGACCATAGAACAGGGAGAAGAAGCCTACATGAAGTCTGGCAGCTAAGCAGAGGGAGATGAGAGTTTGGCAAGATCAATGTAACTACAGTTTACAGAATGCAGTACTGGGGTGAAGAGAGCTGAATCCTGGAAATATGCACAGGTCACCCTTAAAAAATTTGGCAGAATACTAATCATAGCATACAAGGAAGCTACCCATGACCAGAGACAGAATATCCCAAAAAAGAGAAGAGGGAAGAGTGACTGGCATTCACGTAAGGCATGAAAAAGTGCCTGTGTCCACCAATCAAATTGAAGACACTTATGATTTAAAGTACATTGAATAGAGTATTCAGGAAGGTCTGGATGGTGAAGAATAATTAGCCTAAGAATAAAAGTTGCTTTGATCCAGCCTAACAAATCTTAAAAACAATACGCAATAGGATTAAACTGTTTACAAGTAAGATGAAAGCTTAGGTAATTCTTCGAAACTTCTCAGCAAGGCACGAACATTTCACTTAGAGCTCTGTCTTTATATAAATGTGCTTTTCCTAACATATCTCTGAATTCACAAAGTATGAAAGTAGGGAAATCTTTTTCAAGAAAAAATATTTTTGGAATTTATACAGAATGTTAAAATATTATTTATAAAATAAAATTAATGGCTTATCTTATTATTTAATGACCATACAGATCTTAACACTTTGGGATCTTAACATATCCTTTTGATTATCTTAATGGAGTAGAAAAAATTTTCAGAATATACTATAATT
>SJXQ01009226.1:96708-142279 GCA_006408695.1 Aepyceros melampus | reverse complement strand
GAGTTGGTGATGGACAGGGAGGCCTGGCGTGCTGCGATTCATGGGGTCGCAAGGAGTCAGACACGACTGAGCGACTGAACTGAACTGAACTACTTTCACACAATGTACCTAATGAGCACACTTTCAAAATATATTATCCTCAAATTCACTTTTTTCCTCAAAAGTAAGTTATTTATGGCAGTAGTTTAAGGCTTACAGTAGTGATAATCTTTTGCATCTAGACAGAAAAAATTTTAATTCAGTGATTCTTATATTAATTAATATATGCTTTTATAAGGTAATTCTTTAATTTTACTTTTTAAGAAAACATTAGCAAATGTAATCATAATAAAGAATGATTAAATTATAGTGCAAATGCAAAGATAAAACTAAATATTTCTAAAATGGACATATTTAACATATTATCAATTTTTTGGAATAAGGCTTCAGTTCTATGAAGTCATGTAAACCAGAGTCTTTCTTAAAAGCAAAAATAAACAAATGGGACCTAATTAAACTTAAAATCTTTTGCACAATGAAGGAAACTATAAGAAGGTGAAAAGACAGCCTTCAGAATGGGAGAAAATAATAGCATATGAAGCAACTGACAAAGAATCAATCTCAAAAATATACAAGCAACTTCTGCAGCTCAATTCCAGAAAAATAAGTGACCCAATCAAAAAAGGCCAAAGAACTAAACAGATATTTCTCCCTTAAAGAAGACATATAAATGGCTAACAAACATATGAAAAGATGCTCAATATTACTCATTATCAGAGAAATGCAAATCAAAACCACAATGAAGTACTATCTTACTCAGGTCAGAATGGCTGCTATCAAAAAGTCTACAAACAATAAATGGTGGACAGGGTGCAGAGAAAAAGGAACCTTCCTACACTGTTGGTGGGAATGCAAACTAGTTCAGCCGCTATGGAGAACAGTGTGGAGATTCCTCAAAAAACTGGAAAGAGAACTGCCATATGATTCAGCAATCCCACTGCTGGACATACACACCAAGGAAATATGCTCAATATTACTCATTATCAGAGAAATGCAAATAAAAACCACAATGAAGTACTATCTTACTCAGGTCAGAATGGCTGCTATCAAAAAGTCTACAAACAATAAATGGTGGACAGGGTGCAGAGAAAAAGGAACCTTCCTACACTGTTGGTGGGAATGCAAACTAGTTCAGCCGCTATGGAGAACAGTGTGGAGATTCCTCAAAAAACTGGAAAGAGAACTGCCATATGATTCAGCAATCCCACTGCTGGACATACACACCAAGGAAACCAGAATTGAAAGAGACACGTGTACCCCAGTGTTCATTGCAGCACTGTTTATAATAGCCAGCACATGGAAGCAACCTAGATGTCCATCAGCAGATGAATGGATAAGAAAACTGTGGTACATATACACAATAGAATATTACTCAGCTATTAAAAAGAATACATTTGAATCAGTTCTAATGAGGTGGATGAAACTGGAGCCTATTATACAGAGCAAAGTAAGTCAGAAAGAAAAACATCAATATAGTATATTAACACGTATATATGAAATTTAGAAAGATGGTAATGATGAACCTATATGTAAGACAGCAAAAGAGACACAGGTGTAAAGAACAGTCTTTTGGACTCTGTGGGAGAAGGCAAGGGTGGGATGATTTGAGAGAAGAGCATTGAAACATGTATATTATCATATGTGAAATAGATCACCAGTCCAGGTTTGATGCATGAGGCAGGGTGTTCAGGGCTGGTGCACTGGGATGACCCTGAGGGATGGGATGGAGAGCGAGGTGGGAGGGAGGGTCAGGATGGGGAACACATGTTACACCCATGGCTGATTCATGTGAATGTATGGCAACATCCACCACAATATTGTAATTAGCTTCCAATTAAAAAAAAAAAAGTTCAATTAAAAAAAAGTGTAAAGTACAATTACAGAGTTAAATTAAGATTTCTTTTTACCATGATTTCTCTTGAGAGGGAGAGGGTGGGATGATTTGGGAGAGTGGCAATGTAACATGTATGATGTCATAAGTGAAACGAATTGCCGGTCTAGGTTTGATGCAGGATGCAGGATGCTTGGGACTGATGCACGGGGATAATCCAGAGAGGAGGGATAGATTGGAAGGTTGGGGTTGACATGTACACACTGCTATATTTAAAATAGATAACTAACAAGTATCTACTGTAAAAAAATAAAAAATGAATTAAATTTTTTTTTAAATGTAAGTCTTGGTAAGTGCCATAGTCAGTATTAAAATAGTGTGAAATGACAGAGGGCGATTCAGGGCTACTTTAGGGAGATAGAAGATATTTATCTATGGAAGTAAAATTTAGAATGAAATTCTAATTATTCAAAAAGAGTCAATGTCCTATGATGAGAGGAAATGAATTTCTGCTCAGAGGCATTAAGGCAAAGGTCGTGTGGCAGAAATGACCTCAGTGAGTTTAAGGGAAGTAGAAGCTCTTTGTTTGGCATCTAGCTAGTAAAGAAAGGGCTGGGAAATGAGATCAGAGACTCTGTAAAGATCCTATCACATAGGACAAGGTAGGGAGTTTGGATTTTATTCCAAAATTTGAGAGTTTGGGGCATAGGAGAAAGATCTAATCTCAATTTTAACAAAACCACTGCATTAATAATGGATAATAGACCAGATCAGTTACCAGATATTGAAATCACCCTGTCGAATAGGTGACTTCAGATCTATTTTATAGGTAGAGGCAGCAGAAATTGATGATGGGGGTAGTTGGGGTGAGAGAAATGGAAAAGAGAAAAAGAAACATCAGGAGTAACCAATAGATTTTTTAGGTCTGAGCATATGGATGAATGCTGATGCTTTGTACTGATGTGAGAGAGACACAAAGAAGAAGAGATTGAGTAAGTGGGATGCAAAATTCAATGGTTTGATTTTGTCCATGGTTGCTTGAGATATTTATTATCACTTAAGTGGAAATGTCTACTACCTGATTGGAAATACAACTCTAGAATTAGGAGCATGATTAGGTTAGACATAGGTGCGGGGTTGTTGGTATGTACCATATATACCTAAATATAACACAACATGTTTTCTTCCAAAAAAAAAAATGATTGCTCGGAAGAGGAGTTCCTATACTGGGATGTTTCACAGGATGGGCATAATGACAATTATATCATAGACTGATTTTATGAATCCTTATCAGAAGTCATTACTAGAGAGTCCCTTGGACTGTGAGGAGATCAAACCAGTCAATCCTAAAGGAAATTAAGCACGATTATTCATTGTAAGGACTGATGCTAAAGCTGAAGCTCCAGTACTTTGTTCACCTGATGCAAAAAGCCAACCAACTCATTGGAGAAGACCCTGATGCAGGGAAAGATTGAAGGCAGGAGGAGAAGGGAACAGAGGATGAGATGTTTGGATGGCATCACCGACTCAATGAACATGAGTTTGAGCAAGCGCCAGGAGATTGTGAAGGACAGGGAAGCCTGGCATGCTGCAGTCCGTGGGGTCGCAAAGAGTTGGACATGACTGGGCGACTGAACTGCAACAACCAGAAGTCAGAGCCGTGAGAAATAAGTCAAATTCAATTAATAGAAACAGCCCTAAGAGAATTTGAGAACCCTGAAATTATATGTAAAAACAGGACTCCATCAGATTTTAAAATTTTTAAAGATAAAAAGTATCTGTATTCATTATGCTTCCAAAAAGCCAAAGAAATGAAAAATTCAGTCAAGTGATCAGGCTGGGTAGGACATCCTAATATCTATGGGTATGATAAAAAGTTAATATATTCATATTAACTTCACATTCATATATAATATGAATCCAAATAACAAGGCTATACATCTACTTCAATTTAGAAAGTCATGGACATAGTAACTAGAAATAAAGTTCTGTGTATTCTATCATAGTGACTGACAGGACTCCAGTCTGCTTATGGCTAGAATCTCTGCTGCTGCTAAGTCGCTTCAGTCATGTCTGACTCTGTGTGACCCTAGAGATGGCAGCCCACCAGGCTCCCCCATCTCTGTGATTCTCCAGGCAAGAACACTGGAGTGGGTTGCCATTTCCCTCTCCAATGCAGGAAAGTGAAAAGTGAAAGTGAAGTCGCTCAGTTGTGTCTAACTCCTAGCAACCCCATGGACTGCAGCCCATCAGGCTCCTCCACCCATGGGATTTGCCAGGCAAAATTAATTAGGGTAGTAATTGTCTTCCTTAATGAGTATGCCTCTTTCACCAATGTATTTATATCTATAATTTATTTTAAATTGTTGAATGTAACCAGTGATATAAATTTGTTTTGGTTTACGCTTCAGTCATGTCTGACTCTGTGTGACCCTAGAGATGGCAGCCCACCAGGCTCCCCCATCTCTGTGATTCTCCAGGCAAGAACACTGGAGTGGGTTGCCATTTCCCTCTCCAATGCAGGAAGTGAAAAGTGAAAGTGAAGTCGCTCAGTTGTGTCTAACTCCTAGCAACCCCATGGACTGCAGCCCATCAGGCTCCTCCACCCATGGGATTTGCCAGGCAAAATTAATTAGGGTAGTAATTGTCTTCCTTAATGAGTATGCCTCTTTCACCAATGTATTTATATCTATAATTTATTTTAAATTGTTGAATGTAACCAGTGATATAAATTTGTTTTGGTTTGTTTCAGTCTACATGAGGACAGCCAGTTGCCTAAATCAGAAATTCACATTTCAGGTGTAGTTAGCAAGCACTGAACTGAAAGTTCCCATTCTTTGTGTAGCTAATAAATGCGTGTTAATTATGTTCAGTTCTTAGCAAAGTTAGGGCTTTGATAATTTGCATAACATATGTAAGAAACAGGCTTTTCCTTCACAAAAGTTAGTGATGTTCAGAATAAATTTAGAGTTGTTAAGGATATCGTTTAGACTCTTCTAGAAACATTCCCCCACATTTGGATGAATGAAAATCTAGAGCCGTGTAACCTACACATTTAGGTACAGCACCCAAGGCTGGATCCCTATATGATCTCATGTCCAGCTGCTATTCTGAGGATTCTTGGTTGCCTGTCTCCAGTAGATGACCAGCCAATTCCTGACACAAGAATATTGCTTAATTTGCCTTCAGTAAGTCTTTCACATAAGAGGCTGTATGTTTACTTGCTAAACTGCTTCATTTCCGACTCTTTGTGACCCTATGGGCTGTAGCCTGCCAGATTCCTTTCTCCATGGGATTCAGGCAAGAATACTGGAGTAGGTTGTCGTGCCCTCCTCCAGGGGATCTTCCCAACCCAGGGATCGAACCCACATCTCTTATGTCTCCTGCATCAGCAAGCAGGGTCTTTACCATTAGCGCCACCTGGGAAGCCCCACGTAAGAGGTTATTGATCACCAAAAAGAACAGAAAACTGTGACTTCAGTAGACGTACAGAACACGTTAAATTACTATGATGTGACTTAGTAATTGCTCCCTAGAAGACACTGTTTGGCAGGCAGAATCTAGTCTGACTCCTGTCTGTATTATTTCCTGGTTGTGGGGAGGAGCTCTCACCTATTTATTAGCTACATGTGGCAATAAACATTTACCAGAAATAACAAATTGGTTCTGGCCAGTTCACAAACCCAGATAAGAATGTGTACTAAATAATCTCAGTAGCTGTCTTTCTAAATAAACATTGATTTTTCAATCCAAGTAACATTTAAAATTAATTTTAAGAAGATTAAGAGACTCAAGACAGAATATATATCTATTTTTGTGTCAAGAATAAATCTGTGTGTGAAAGTGAAAGTTGCTCAGTCGTGTCCAACTGTTTGCAACCCCATGGACTATACAATCTATGGAATTCTCCAGGCCAGAATACTGGAGTGGGTAGCCTATCCCTTCTCCAGCGGATCTTCTCAACCCAGGTATCAAACCCAGGTCTCACGCATTGCAGGTGGATTCTTTACCAGCTGAGCCACCAGGAAAGCCCGAAAACCTCAGTGGCTGTCTTTCTAAATAAACACTGGCTTTTCAACCTGAGTAACATCTAAAATTTTAAGATTAAGAGACTCAAGACCAGAATACATCTAGTTTTGTATCAAGAATGAATCTGTGCTTTTTTGGTAATATATGTGGTTGTAATGATTAGGAGAATTTGATGTATTTGAGTGGCAATTTAAAATTTGTGACTGAGTAATTTATGCTTTGGCATTGGGGTTTACATCTTACTCCATTATAGTACTGAAACATTTATTACCATAAAATACTTGAGTTTCACCATGCATATACATTTATTTTGTTAGATTTGTACCATTCTTAGTACTTGCGAATGTTTATCCTCTAAAACCAGGTAATTGACATAGTTCAAAATGAAATCAAAGAGATTAAATTTATAAATGCAGCTTAGAATATTTGAAGATGTTTTATTAACTAAGCTTATAAACAGACACAAACATTTTCCAAAAGCCCCTTAAAAAGACTGTTAACATTTGTTATATTTATAAATAGAATTAAATAGAGATTTATACCCATACTTTAAGGAACAAATGTCATTATGACAACTCAATATATTTAATATTACATTTTTAAACCAGAAATCAGCTCTATTTCTGTGCAAAAGGCAATAAACAAATCTCAAGGGCACCAAAAAACAGATTTCTGGATAACTCTATATGAGAATTGTAGTAATATATAGGAAAAACTCAGGCACAAAGGACTTCAATTAACTCTCCTTAAAATTTATTTTATTGAAGTGTAGTTGATTTACAATGCTGTGTTAAATTCTTCTGTATAGCAAAGTGATTCAGTTATACATATGTATGTATTTCTTTTTCATATTCTTTCCATTATGGTTTATTATAGGATATGAATGTAATTCCCTATGCTATACAGTAGGAACTTGTTAATCCATTCTATATATAATAGTTTGCAATTAATTCTAGTTTCAGATGCTAATGGAAGCCACCTTTCATAAAATGGAGGCAAAAAAACCCATAAATTTAACTATAATGTAAGCTATGATCTCACAATTATAAGTGTTAGGTATCCTTGTAAGCACACCTATTGAAATTACCTAAAGAAAGTGACTACATTGTGGATATCACAAATATGCATCTACAAGGCAAATGAAAAAATAGCTGTTCTAATGTACAAATAATGTTGTACAGATATCCCTAATGGAATAAAATGTCCAATGATATTATCCTACAAAGTTCCAAAAGGGCTAAAATACAACAATATAGTGAATAAAACAAAAAAAGCAGCAGACTTACAGATGCAGAGAAAAAACTGGTGCTTACCAGCGGGGGGTGGGGTCGGGGCAGAGAGGAGCAATAGATGGGTGAGGGAGTGACAAGTTCACACTACTGGGTATAAAATAGGTCCTCAGTTCAGTTCAGTTCAGTCGCGCAGTCGTGTCCGACTCTTTGCGACCCCATGAATCGCAGCACACCAGGCCTCCCTGTCCATCACCAACTCCCAGAGTTCACTCAGACTCACGTCCATCTAGTCAGTGATGCCATCCAGCCATCTCATCCTCGGTCGTCCCCTTTCCTCCTGCCCCCAATCCCTCCCAGCATCAGGGTCTTTTCCAATGAGTCAGCTCTTTGCATGAGGTGGCCAAAGTACTGGAGTTTCCGCTTTAGCATCATTCCTTCCAAAGAAATCCCAGGGTTGATCTCCTTCAGAATGGACTGGTTGGATCTCCTTGCAGTCCAAGGGACTCTCAAGAGTCTTTTGCAACACCACAGTTCAAAAGCATCGATTCTTCGGCTCTCAGCCTTCTTCATGGTCCAACTCTCACATCCATACATGACTACTGGAAAAACCATAGCCTTGACTAGACGGACCTTAGTCAGCAAAGTAATGTCTCTGCTTTTGAATATACTATCTAGGTTGGTCATAACTTTTCTTCCAAGGAGTTAGTGTCTTTTAATTTCATGGCTGCAATCACCATCTGCAGTGATTTTAGAGCCCAGAAAAATAAAGTCTGACACTGTTTCCACTGTTTCCCCATCTATTTCCCATGAAGTGATGGGACCAGATGCTATGATCTTTGTTTTCTGAATGTTGAGTTTTAAGCCAACTTTTTCACTCTCCTCTTTGACTTTCATCAAGAGGCTTTGAGTTCCTCTTCACTTTCTGCCATAAGGGTGGTGTCATCTGTATAAAATAGGTCCTAGGGTGTATTATATAACACAGAGAATATAACCAACATTTTGTTATAACTGTAAATGGAGTGTAACCTTTAAAAATTATATTAAAATATTTTTTAAATTATATATTTAAAAATTCCAAAACCTTAAAAACCTAAGTGGAAGTGAAGATGGATATATTCAGGAAAACTGTCTTGACTTGAAAATGGTTCCAATGATGACAGAGACGGATATCCAAGGCCACAAATGAAGATTCTGCATGTATTTATTTCATGGGCTGTAAGAATGGAAAAAGTAATACCTCTACATTGCTTTATAATGCGCCTTTATATAACATGTGATTGTTAATATGTGCAATCAAAGTAACAACTAAGCATATATTTACCTAGTTTATATCTCTTAAAGTGTGTATATTTAGGTGTTAAAATTTTAAACACTTTTCTTTTGATCTACTCACTGGAAAACTGAAAAACACTTTGTGTTTTGAAGACACCATATATTCAGAAGATAAAATTAAAGCCTTGGGAGGGGATGAGGTTATATAGGTAGAATGTATATGGTTATACATATAAAATGTAGAATGTATATGTTTAGTTACAACAGCTTTAAATAGAGAGATCATTTAAAGTGGAGAAAGGAGGTATGGCCAGCAAGGAAGAGCAGGAATGGACAGTGAGGCAAAAGGTGTGATATAGTGGAAAACACAGGGGAAATGTTTGAGAAGAAAGATAGCAGCCATCTGTGTGAAAGCCTGAGGACATGTTAAGTAAGATAACAGGGAGGCAATCCCTGGATGTAGGGCATGGTGATCACAGTACGCTCCATGAAAAGAGTCTCTGAAAAGTGGTCAGTGGGGTGGGGTAGAAGCCAGATTGGCCTAAGAAGAGTGGATGGGGAGTGACACTATAGACCAAAATCCTCTTTCGGGTATTTTCCCTCTTCTACCAAACCCACCAACCACTTCGAGGTTCACTCAGCAGCCCTCCTACTGGGCCAGGGAGCCCTGTGAGGTACATTTTTCCCTTTTGTGGGTGGCAAGGCCTTCTCACTCTCTGCCACAGTCACCTTGATTTTCCTTATTTTCCCAAGTCTGTTAAGAAGAATACTCTCTCTTTTTATGCATCTATTTTCTTGGCCGCACCGGGCCTTAGCTGTGGTGTGCGGGATCTTTATCGCCATGTGGGAGATCTTTAGCTGCTGCAGGCAGGATCTAGTTCTGTGACCAGGGATCGAACCTAGGCCCCCTGCATTGTGAGCACAGGGCCTTAACCACGGAACCACCAGGGAGATTCCAAGAATAACACTCTCTTTAGGTATCCTTAAAAACAGTGTCTCTGTGACATCGTTTGTAATATAGCAGTATACTCGGTTGATACTATCATGTCTATTTCTAGATTCAGCTCATGGTTGAAATAAAAATGAAGGTCATGGCAGTCTTTACTCTGGTATTAGCAGACATCCCGAGTCAGGAATCCTCTGAAGGCAATCCAAAAGAAGTGCCTTTTTAAAATGAAAAGTGAGTAAATGAAAAATGCCAGGGGGGATAAATATCTAATTTTATCACTGAATGCCTTATTACTTGAGATATAGTCTAAAGGGTTATGCAAGTGCATTTATTTGAACTACATATTCTTACTTATTAGTGGCTCTCTTCACAGCTAATCTGTTCTTCCTAATGGCAGCAGGCTTTCTGCCAAAGCAGAAGCTGATGGATGTTTGATCTAAAATCAGAATATTCTAACCTCCATTTTATTTCAACAAAAATTAAGGCAACAACAGAGGCCTCCTACTGAAAGCTAACCGCCGAGTCAGAGAAGATCACTTAGAACAAGGACTGGGCTACCCTTGTTATTCTATGGAGACTCATGCAGCATATTTTGATAAATCATAGTGATTTCTTGAATTGTTCTCTATTATGCTGTTTTGGCCTCTATTTTGGCTTCTCTTCATCCCCATTTACAAACCCTACTTTCATGAGACACACACAGAGTGGACATTTCAGGCTAGTAACATTTAGGGAAGAGTCTTTCATGGGGTTCTCCTTAGGATTAAAGCAAAATCCCTACCTGATAATAAAGTATAATTTTGCCCTTTTCTCTGCATATGTATTTCATCCAATAAAAAGTAGCCCTATTTTAGGGCTAGAATCTGGTATTCTTTGATTATTTGACCAAGTAATGTCATTGCAAAAGTTATGTTTTCTTGTCCCAATAAAAGCATACTTTTTTTTTTAAATCCATGAATCACTTTTAAGTTTTTTTTTTTATATATCAACCACAGAACTTGATCACATGGGCTACGTCAACTAATCTTTCACTGAATATTAACTACTGCCATGCAGAAGGGTCTTAAGAAATATTTGTTGAATAGAAGGAACTGTTACTTTGGAGAATTTTTATTTTTTAAAGGCTCCAAGTGAAGAAGCTAAAAACAACTTATTATTTCCAAACTACAAGATGATAAGATTTTAATGAGAAATATTTAGGGAATGCAAACTTGGTGGAGTAGACACTTAGGAAAAGTGTTCAAAGGTTAAGCTTTACATTCCTAAAACTCATTAACAAGCACACATAAAACAAAAAGGAGATTTCAAAGAAGGACATTTTGTCACACTGAAAGACAAAGAAGATCAAACACCTTTTTTAGACTCCAGTTCAAAGCTGGGTGGAGAGGCCTCGGTGGCATTCCAGACTGAAATTCAGAGAAAAAATATTTTCTTTAAACTTTCTTTTTATCCAACAAAGAGTTTCCAGCCAAATAAAACTTCAATGACACTACTTCTTTTTTTCCCCATGATTGTCTGGTAGCATTAAGTATATCTCTTTTTAAAAATAGAGATGTTATCTGCAAAGGAAGTTAATTTGATGAGTTCATCAGGTATATTATACACTCATGGACTCAGACAGTAGTTGGCACCAGATATTATTTAAAGGTCAAAACTATATAGACTATGGGAACCCTTCTTTCACTGTGTTTTTTAAATACCATTTTTTTTTCTTTAGGAAGCTAAGAAAAATTTGATATCTGAGGCCAAACTTACAAAATATGAGAAATACATAAATTTACAGAGATGTTACACAGGTAACATGTAAATCTCAGACTTTAAAATAGCAGTGTGTATGTGTACATGAGCCCTGCATATTTAGAGTTGTGGTTCTTGTATATGGTAGTCATTTCCTGGAATTAACTATGTATAAAATGTTTTTGCTTCACAGTTGCAGGAGCTATTTAGAGTCCACAGCTATTTTTACTTTGTACTTCACACCTGTGTTAAGCACATAGATTTTACATAAAAATAGCTATGCCCTCAAAACTAGCCCATCCCATGAACTCATCAGAGTCCACAATTGCATTCTCAGGGCTGCACAAGGTCTCAAATATGAAAAACAGCTGCAGACCATTTCTCTTCTCTCTGTACATTTTCTTATAAGAACTCAAGTGTGGGATTTTCAACATAAATCTAGCCCAAGAAAGTTGTACTGAATAAAAATCTTACTTCCCTAATGTTTAGAATGAGCTCATTCTGAAATTTCATTAATGACTTAGTCCTCATTGGTCTACAAAAACCTCATAGGCAATATTGAATAAAGAACTCCAGAGACCAATTATGACAGCCATGATGACTGCCAGTCTCAGTAATTTAGCATCTTTGGTTTTCATTGCAGCCTGGCAAGAGTATCTCAAAAAGTATAGATTCAGGAGTCAGCTTTCAATTTCTTCATGAATGTAAACGCTCTCAGACAATGTGCTGATATTGTGGAAGATGTTTGCCGCCCTCTATTTTCTCTTTTTTGAGGGGTTGCATCGCTAGAATTTCTGCATCTAACCTGTGGCTTAATCTAATAATTACTTCCCAGTAAACTCTGGGAGCATTTCAGTTTTGTTTGGAAATACAAACTATTCTATGTGAAAACCTTTCTTATTCTAATTTATAGAAACAGGCCAAAGTGTTAAATTAACACTTTCATTTAAAGTTTTGGGAATGACTGCTCCTTTCCTATTGCTGCTGTAACAAAATTACAGCAAGTTTAGTGGCTTAAAACAGTGGAAAGTTGTTACCTTGCAGTTCTGTAGGTGAGTTATCTGACACTCATTGGGCTAAACTGAAGGTGCTGGTGAGGCTGTGTTCCTCTCTGAAGGTTCCAGGGGAGAATTCAGTTCCCTGCCTTTTCCAATTCTAGAGGCTTCCCATACTCCTTGATTTGTAGTCTCCTTCCTCAATATCAAAGACATCAAGGGAGACCTGATTTTTTTTCCCATCACCGAAACCTTTTCTTCTGCCCACTCCTCAAGTTTAAGAATCTTGGTGATTACATTAGGCCCATCCAAGCAACACAAAATAATCTCCATATTTTAAGATCAGCTGGTTAGCAAACTTAATTCCATTTGCTACTTTAATTCCTCTTTGCAATGTAACATAACATATTCAGTTTCCTGGGATTACAATGTGGACTTTTTAGGGAAGCCATTATTCTGCCTACTGCACTAAAACAGATTTTTAATGTGCCAAAAATCTAAAACTCTATGCATGAGTCAGGATCCCATGATCCTATCTATTTAAGTCTCAGGTACAGATGATTAACTTTATTCTATATGATAATACTCATTTCCTGTTAAGCTATAGACATAACTATATACAGTTCAAAAAAAAAAAAGCAGTTTTGCAATCAGTTCAGTTCAGTTCCTCAATCGTGTCCGACTATTTGTGACCCCATGAACTGCAGCATGCCAGGCCTCCCTGTCCACCACCAACTCCCAGAGTCTACCCAAACCCTTGTCCATTGAGTTGGTGATGCCATCCAACCATCTCATCCTCTGTCATCCCCTTCTCCTCCTGCCCTCAATCTTTCCCAGCATCAGGGTCTTTTCAAATGAGTCAACTCTTCATATCAGGTGGCCAAAGGATTGGAGTTTCAGCTTCAACATCATTCCTACCAATGAACACCCAGGACTGATCTCTTTGGGATGGACTGTTTGGATCTCCTTGCAGTCCAAGGGACTCTCAAGTCTTCTCCAACACCATAGTTCAAAGCATCATTCTTCTGCACTCAGCCTTCTCTATAGGCCAACTCTCACATCCATACATGACCACTGGAAAAACCATAGCCTTAACTAGACGGACCTTTGTTAGCAAAGTAATGTCTCTGCTTTTGAATATGCTATCTAGGTTGGTCATAACTTTCCTTCCAAGGAGTAAGCGTCTTTTAATTTCATGGCTGCAGTCACCATCTGCAGTGATATTGGAGCCCAGAAAAATAAAGTCAGCCACTGTTTCCACTGTTTCCCCATCTATTTGGCATGAAGTGATGGGACCAAATGCCATGATCTTCATTTTCTGAATGTTGAGCTTTAAGCCAACTTTTTCACTCTCCTCTTTCACTTTCAAAAGAGGCTCTTTAGTTCCTCTTCACTTTCTGCCATAAGGGTGGTGTCATCTGCATATCTGAGGTTCTTGATATTTCTCCCAGCACTCCTGATTCCAGCTTGTGCTTCTTCCAGCCCAGCGTTTCTCATGATGTACTCTGCTGTAAGTTAGATAAGCAAGGGTGACAATACACAGCCTTGACGTACTCCTTTCCTTATTTAGAACATAGTTTGAGATAAACATTAACAATCTACAGAAGACTCCTGAACAGAGTGGGAAACTAAACTTGATGACACTGAGGGTTCTTTCTAACTCTGTAAACCTGCTATAGATCTCTGCAGAGCACTGCTTTTCTATTTATCCTTTTCTCTCCACCACCATGAAGACACAGATGCTTAACTTTTCAGGGTATAGCAATTAGTAACAGAATGCTCCCCCAGAGCATCAAAACTATAGGATTCTCACCACGTTAGCCTTAGGACTCTTCTTCTATGAATATGAAAATGTAACTTCCAAACATTTTTTAAAACATAAAAATAGTGAGGACTTCCCTAGCAGTCCAAGGTTAAGATTCTGCTTTTCCAATGCAAGGGGTGTGAGTTCGATCCCTAGTCAGGGAAACTAAGATTCTACATGCCAAGTGGCATAGCCAAAATTTTTTTAAAAAATAAAAACAAGTCACATGATTTCTCCTGACAAGTAAAAACACATATTAAACCTGAAATCAATATAATTTTGCCTAAATGTAAAGTTGGTAGTAAGAATTATTATTGTTTTGCTGATGGAAACCTGTCAAGAATTTTTTAAAAGTGAGATTATTAACACAACTAAGTTAATAGAGTTAGGAATAGATATGCACAGTACTATGAGGAGATTTTTTTCCTCCCTTTGTTCTTTGATGGATTGAAAATAGTAACAGAAAACCTATAAATGTGGATGGAAAATATGTCAAAGAACAGTCAGCTCTGGAGAACAAGTTTCTATGGAGTTAAGCATATAGATTATGACAGCGCTGCGGGCCGACTGCAGAAGCAGAGACCAGGATACTCCCCCACCTCGGGAAAAAAACAGGGACAAAATACATGAAATTACAGGTTTCAAGACACAGGCTATTAGGTAATGAAGGGGACGGCAATCCCTACGAGATGAGAAGCTAACAAGATGAACCTTACATTTGCCCTAGTTACTGCCAGCAAATGGCAATTTACTGCCCACTGCTCAGGGAAGGGCAGGGACTGTGGTGGAGCCCAGCAGATAGTCTGAGAGAAGGGAAAAGAACTGAGAATCTGGAAAGGCTTGCGCTTTACACTAAGCCTCTCAGTGTAGCTTGGGAAAATAAGCAAATTGCACTTAGCACATTCTTCTGCCTTCACACACAGGCTCTATCAGAAATCCTCTGGCCTCTACATATATTGTGTTCTGATTCTTTACTAAGAATACTTTAATATATCTAATTTATCATTATACTATCATGTCTGATTCTACAAAGTATGATGAACAATGTATTACGATGCATCCTTTGAATTGTTCCCATTAGCCAAATAAGTAGCTGGTGTGCCTGTTGTATGGTCTATTCACTTCCTGAATTGGACTAATACATTCTGCATGAGCAGAAGCTTGTAGGTGACTTACAAAGGTCACCCTCACACACAATATTCCCGCAAAGAGTTTGCAACATGACCAAAATTCAGAGGAGGAAAACATATTTACCCCCACATTGTCAGCTGCTAGTTTTTATATGGATATTAATTAACAGCTATTTGTCGTGGTTGAGTCATACTGAGTCAAAATAGCCAGTCAAGTCACTCAGTTACCAGATTCATGCTGTGTCCTAAGGACTGGATCCCGCCCAGGCAGCTCTGCAGCAGAGTCCGACCTGGAAGCAGATCGACTCCTACTACCTCTGCTGGTCTCAGTGGCTTAGCTGGTGGAATGACCCAGACCATTATCCCCCAGGGATCTAGTCACCATACCCTTCCTGGGCTGGGGCGCTTTGCCATGTCTATTTACAATCGTAAGTGGGCCAAGGAACACCTTGAAAATACAAGCAAATCCCCTAGATTCCACCCAGATTCCGCTGTCCCCATCACACTGGGAGACTGGGACTGACATATATACACTATTGATACTATGCATAAGATAGATAACTAATGAGAACAAACTCTATAGCACAGGGAACTCTACTCAATGCTGTGGTGACCTCTGTGTTTAGTCGCTAAGTTGTGTCCGACTCTTTGAGAACCCATGGATTGGGGTCATTAGATCCCCAGAGTCACTGAGATAGGAAGCAAGACGTTCCCCAGTGAATCTGGAAAAGATGACAATTCCTGCTTCTGCATTTGGTTCCCACGGTGTTTGTCCACGGCTGCTATAACAAATGACCACAAACTCGGTGGCTTAAAACAACAGAGATGCATTCTCTCACAGACCAGGCAGCCAGAAGCCAGAAATCAAGGTACTGGCAGTGTTCCTCCTGGAGGCCCTCAGAGTGAACCTGCTCCAAGTTTCCCTCTGAGCTTCCAGTGGTTGCCAGCAATTCTCAGCGTTCCTTAGCTTGTAGCTCAACCTCTGCCTCTGTCTTCACATGGCCTTCTTCCTGGTGTGTCTGTGTATGCTCTCTCCCACCTTGGTCCTTGTTACTGCAACTGTGACCCCACTGACTTTTGGCAAATAGGTACTGCCACAAGCCACTGTTTCTGGGTCTGATCACCCACTGCTACCAGCAAGCTGTTTTCCAGTTGTTGTTGTTGTTCAGTCACTAAGCCGTGTCTGCCTCTTTGCGATCCGATAGACCGCAGCACGCCAGTCTTCCCTTTCACTATCTCCCAGAGGTTGCTCAAACTTGTGTCCATTGAGCCAGTGATGCCATCCAACAATCTCATTCCCTGTCACCCGCTTCTCTTCCTGCCCTCAATCTTTCCCAGCATCAAGGTCTTTTCTAATCAGTCAGCTCTTTGCATCAGGTGGCCAAAGTATTGGAGCTTCAGCTTCAGCATCAGTCCTTCCAATGAATATTCAGGATTGATTTCCTTTACCGTAGTTTGTTTCTATTGTTAGCTGTAGCCTCCAGAGTTACCACCAAATTTTTTAGGGGCGCTTGTGCCCCTATCAGCCCATGTCTTGATGGCCTTTCTATGGAACATAATCATCCAAAGATAAACCTATCCATTCTGGCATATCATTTCCTCAGTCTTTTCATCCTTTCCTCCACCAGTGGCCACTCAAATTGTTCAGAATTGCCCATTGCTTTTTCCATGTTTCTAGAAGCCACCCTAATAGTGAGTTCACTTCTCATCTCCTGGGATCCTAACCAGGATGTCAAATCCTATTAAGATAGCTTATTTTTCAACCCAAAGACCCAACGTGGGTGCTATTATCAAGTTCTCCCCCTCCTAGTCAATACCTTCAGTTTCCAGTCCCAAGCATTCTCCTCCTGTTTCACCCAATACATCCAGGCCAATTCCTGTAGCTCTACTGGGGTACTGCAGGACCCTGTCTGTCTCCTGTCTCATCAGGCCCAGGCTCTCGCTGGCTGAGTTTTGCCTAACCCTAATTACAGCTGCTCATCCCGCATTCTAGGTCTCGTGGCATGGACACAGAGCAAGTCCTGAAGCCAGGGCAGGTTGCCTGGGGAAAGAGACCTGTGCATTACCATCCAGCTTGGGCGCGGGTTAGGGCTGCCTGCCCTTAACAGAAAAGTGGGCTGTGACTGCAGGCTCACGAAGCTTAGGCATCTAGAGGGCAACCCTTCAGCAGCATTCACTCAGACGTCACCATCTCACTTGTCAGAGTCCTCAACTTTCCCAGTCCTTTGACCTTTGAAAAATAGACCTGCCTTGATTGACATCTTTTGAAGTTTATCCATTCACACTACTAGGTCCTGGCTTGGTCCTCAGTGTTCTCAGTTCTCCTACTACAGGAGATGGAAGCTTTTCTGCATGCATCTAGAAGGTCTCTGGCTTGCCACGCCTGGTTTTCTGGTGCCCGTTACTGCCCTCAGCTGTTCATTACAGTTCTATGGAGTAACAGTGGCTCAGTAACAGCCATCAGACCCTGTTATCCTCAAGGCTCAATTTTCTCCAGATTCTCAAATGCCAGCCAGTCCAAAACTGCAGTCCTTTCTACCACACCATCCCCATGCATCATCAGTATAAACTGCAACCATTCCCCACCCACCATGAATGACAGGGTCCAGCTGAATCACTCTGTGTCCACCACACACTACACATTTCTGATACCTATCTCACATTTAGATTAAAAATGACATAGTTTATACAAAAATTCTGGAATGCTTTCCAAAATAGGCTTAAAACTGTGAATAAGAAATTAAATGTCAAAAGTATATAAGTGAGATACTAGATTTATTCAAAGAGAAATCAAATTTCCTGGGTAAAACATCTGTGTGATAATACTGATTCTGTGTCTCTGAAAAATGGCTATATATTTGTCCATATATTTAAGCATAAATAACAGGTATTGATCAGGACACACACTGTTAAGAAAGAACTGAATGAGTCAATGGCTGAAACATACATATAATGACAAGATAACATGACTATTTAATGAAAATTTAGCATAAAACATCTGACTTTTATCCTATGGACAAATAAGAAAAAATACAGTAATTCATTTTACCCATTACCTTTTACAAAATCAGACAAAATGATTTTATAAGCAGTTTTTTAATAAAAACAGCAATTTCATTTCAAACAAATATATTATCATCCTATTCATTTATCCTATATATGTATTTAATTGGCAAACCTACTAGATTACAGAAATCAGTAAAAATCCAATCCACGATGCTTCAATTGCTTAGATCGATCATATTACATTTGAAATTCATTTTGCTTATGTTCGAAGCCTGATTATCAGTTCCTATTAAAATGCTATGCCCTACTCCTTGTCCCAATAAATGTGACTAGTCTCTGCACAAGGCTAAGTAACAATATGCATAATACTTTTGAACATTCACACATGATTCATCAAGCACATAGATCTCAGCTCCTAAGACAAGGTCATCAAAGGGCAAGCAGCTCTCCTAGTTCTCTTGTTCCTCATAGTGAGCATAGCCACTGGCATAGGTCCTTCCTAAATTCAAATTAGTAAACAAATCTGATGACTCAGCATCTGAATCTTTTCCACCTTCATCTTCTTCCTCTTCATCATCCTCTGCTTCGTACTCATCTTCTTCCTCATCATGGTAGCTAGCACCAGCATACTTATCAGATGCAAGGTTCTTCCAATAGGCATCATACCCAGAAGCTCCATTCCCTCTTCACCTCCAGTTTGCCTGCCAAATTTCAGGGAACGTGCTACAAAACACAGATATGTACGTGGTGTTTGATTAAATTCTCCAAATCCTCTACAGCACATAAAATTATGTGAACCTGACTATCTGCTTCTTACTCTCAAATGCAAAAGTCAGTCACATTTTCCTTTTTTACTCACTTAAAATTTAACTGGAAAGAAAGATGACCCTGGGAGCTCAGTGGTAAAGCATCCACCTGCCAATACAGGAGACACGGGTTCGATCCCTGACATGGGAAAACCCCACATGCCACGAAGCAACTAAGTCCATGCTCCACAAATACTGAGCCCATGTGCTGCAACTACAGAAACCCATACTCTGCAACGAGGAGTCACTGCAATGAGAAGCCTGCGTACCGCAACTAGAGTAGTGCCCTCTTGTTGCAAGTAGAGAAGAACCTGCACAGCAATAAATAAGTAAAACTTTAAAAAGAAAAACAGGAGACCTCAGAAAAAAACAATCAGTTATATCCTACTCACAGTCTACATACACATCACATAAAACATGATAAACATGACTGTCTTTTCAGTAAATCTAGACAAAGCTGGAAAACAAAATAAGAATAGCATTCTAGATACATACATTAAATAAGGAACATTAAGGTCTAAAAGGCGTTTGTTTAATTAAAAGTATATTTTCCAATTACAGAACACTTGATTTCATGTCATTATATTCTTCTCAAAAGAACTATTTTGTAATTCAGATATCCTAGAAAATAAAGCCTGTCATTTCTTCTGCCTTACTAGCAAAACAAAGTTTAGTACAAAAAATTATGTCTCATCTCACTGCATAACTATCTTTGATTAAACAAGGTACAGTCAGAGTCAGTTAGAATTATGGTTCTGTTCTGATATGTTTGGTAAACAAATTCTCTTTAACAAAACTGTGAGCTGCATTATTGTAAGCATGTTATAGTAGTTGCGTTCCTTCATGGAAAAATTACATTAAACCATAAAACAATTTCCTATAGTAACAATGTACATATAATAAGCACTGCTGCTCAAATATCAGATACCTAAGAATAGCTTCAAAATGAATTCCAACTTCCAAGTACTGAAGATTACCAGAACTTGAATATTAAGGATTTATTACAACACAATTATTTAACAAGGAAGCCCAAGCAAAAACAGACAAATCACTCTTTTTGATCTTAAATTTCAGTATTCACTATGTCATTAACTGAAGCAAATGCGAAATATTGAAGTGAATGATGGTAAGTTTCTTATGTTAAACTGAAAAATTTCACCCACAATTTTCCAAGGCTATAAAATTCCATTTGCTTAGGAGAACATGTTCATCTTCTCAAATATGAAGAAAAGGCAAAAACAAAAATAGAAAGAGGAAAAAAAGAAACAAATCTTGTCTATGCATTAAAACAAAATCACTCCAGTGTTATTTTAAGAAAAGCCTTACTTGACATGCTAAGATCCTTAGTTTCCTGAGTTTCATGACCACATTTAGGGCAGGGAGGCTGTTTTCCTTTTTCTTGCTTAAACACCTTGCTCCTTGTATGATCATCACAGAAACAAGCCTATATAGGAGAAAAAAAAATAGGAAGTTAAATAAGTAATTCAAAAAATACATAAAGACATCACTCAATGTTTTTGTTGTTCAGTTGCTAAGTCATGTCTGAGTAGTTGCAATCTTATGACTGCCACCAGGCCAGGCTGTCCTGTCCTTCACTATCCCCTGGAGTTTGCTCAAACTCAGGTCCACTAAGTTGGTGATGCCATCCAACCATCTCATCCTGTCACCCTCTTCTCCTTTTGCCCTCAATCTTTGCCACCATGGGGTCTTTTCCAATGGACTTGGCCCTTTGCATAAGGTGACCAAAGTTCTAGAGCTTCAGCATCAGTCTTTTCAATGAATAGTCAGGGTTGATTTCTTTTAGGATTGATTGATTTGATTTCCTTGCTGTCCAAGAGATTCTTAAGAGTCTTCTCGGGAACCACAATTCAGTTCAGTTCAGTCACTCAGTCATGTCCAACTCTTTGTAACCCTATGACTGCAGGATGCCAAGCTTTCCTGTCTATCACCAACTCCCAGAGCTTGCTCATACTCATGTCCATCAAGTCAGTGGTGGCATCCAACCATCTCATCCTCTGTCATCCCCTTCTCCTCCCACGTTCAATCTTTCCCAGCATCAGGGTCTTTACCAGTGAGTCAGTTCTTGGCATCAGGTGGCCAAAATATTGGAGTTTCAGCTTCAGCACCAGTCCTTCCAGTGAATATTCAGGACTGATATCCTTTAGGATTGACTGGGGTTTGATCTCCTTGCTATCCAAGGGACTCTCAAGAATCTTCTCCAACATCACAGTTCAAAAGCATCAATTCTTCAGTGCTCATCTTTCTTTATAGTCCAACTCTCTCACCCATACATGACTACTGGAAAAATCATAGTTTTGACTAGATGGACCTTAGTCAGCAAAGTAATGTCTCTGCATTTTAATATGCCGTCTAGGTTGGTCATTAACTTTTCTTCCAAGGAGCAAGTGTCTTAATTTCATGGCTGCAGTCACCACCTGCAGTGATTTTGGAGCACAAAAAAATAAAGTCTCTCACTCTTTCCATTATTTCCCCATCTATTTGCCATGAAGTTATGGGACCATGTGCCATGATCTTAGTTCTCTGAACACTGAGTTTAAGCCAACTTTTTCACTCTGCTCTTTCAGTTTCATCAAGAGGCTCTTTAATTCTTCATTTTCTGCCATAAGGGTGATGTCATCTGCATATCTGAGGTTATTGATATTTCTCCCGGCAATCCTGATTGCAGCTTGTGCTTCATCCAGCCTGGCATTTCTCATGATGTACTCGGCATATAAGTTAAACAAGCAGGGTGACAATGTACAGCCTTGACATACTCTTTTCCTGATTTGGAACCAGTCTGTTGCTCCACATCCTGTTCCAACTGTTGCTTCTTGACCTGCATACAGATTCTCAAGAGACAGGTAAGGTGATCTGGTATTTCCATCTCTTTAAGAATTTTCCACAGTTTGTTGTGATCCACACAGTCAAAGGCTTTGGCAAGTCAATAAAGCAGAAGTAGATGTTTTTCTGGAATTCTCTTTTTCTGGTATTCAGAGCTGCAGTCACCATGCATGGAGCCAAAAAAATATAGTCTGGAACTCTCTTTTTCTGGAACAATTAGAAAGCATCAATTCTTCAGTGCTTAGCCTTCTTTCCGGTCCATCACTCAATATATCAAGGAAATTTAAAGATATACTTTGTTCAGGCGAAGATGAGTTTTGTTGGGACTGGTAACATTCTTGATTTCAATTCCTTAAGGGAAAAGGTCTCTGCCAGAACTCTTCTGAACTATGACCTAAACATATGGCATAAAGTATACACAGGGTGTGACATGCAGACACATTCCTTCATATGAGTATTCACAAAGACTCTGATGACATAATGGTGAACAGCTCATCTATCCACAGAGCATACTGTCTAACTGGGGACACATACAAGTGGAGATGCAGTTACCCGACACTAGGCACTGAAAGGCAAGAGCAGAGAAAGAGCGCCAAACCAGATCAGGGATTCAGGAAAGACTTCCAGGAGATGTGAGGCTTAGCTGAGATCTAAGATACGGAGAATGGGGGTGCAGCAGGGTAAGCAAAAGTGGAAGAGTTGTCTAAGGCAGAGGAAACAGCACAGACCAACTTGGAGAGGAGTTGGGAGAGAAGAGATATGACTAGGCGTATTAATAAGAACCAGAGAAATTACTCTGAGACGAAGTGAATCAGGGTGCATCTGCTCAGTGATCCTTGACAAATGGAAATGGTGGAGACAAGGTGTAAGGAAGCAGAACATTAAGGAAATCTTCACTTTCCTCAAACTCTACCAAGCAAGTCCATTTTGACATAAAATATACTCCCATCATTTTGATTAGAATGTTCTCCATAAATATAAGGTATGAAAACACTGAGCTAAGATTCAGGAGACCCGCACACTAGTGTCAAGTCAACACACACCAACTGGAAGAGTTCTGAAATGTCTCTAAGCTGTCTCAACCTCATTCACAATCTCTACAATAAAAGAATTAAACTACTAATGTTTGCAGGCATGTATGCTAAATTGCTTCATTTGTGTCTGACTCTTTGTGACCCTACAGACTGTAGCCCACCAGGCTCCTCTGACCATGGGATTCTCCAGGCAAGAATACTGGAGTGGGTTGTCATGCCTCCTCCAGGGGATCTTCTCAACCCAGAGACTGAACCTGCTCCTGCATTTCAGGATTCTTTCACCACTGAACCACCAGGCAAACCCACACATAATGTTTAAGGACCCTTATAGATTTATTACAACTAAAAATATTCTAAGGGCTGGTGGGAATATATGGGAATTAGAAACACATCTAAAACTAAAAAATATAAAAGTATACCTTACAACGGAGACAGGAATGCTGGCCAAGCCGATTGCATGAAACACCTGTGGGGCAAAGTACATAATATCCAGATTCAAATTTGGAATGAAAACATTGTTTTCCACAGATTTATACTTGTGCTGTCTTATCTTAGATTATCAACAGTTTTTTTGTCTCATAACTTTGAGGAAACAAAAAAGAGATGGAATTGCCAGCCAGAGGGAAGGAAACCAGCAACTACACATCCCCAGCACTCTTTCACTATTACAACTCTAATTATCCTCTAATCTCCTTCCATTCCTCCAAAACTAGGAGACAGTAAACGTCATTAGTGATATTTTAAAACCTGAAATGGTAAAACATCTTTTTTTCCCCGTGACACAGGCTAGACTCTTCACTTAATGATATAATACTTCTATTTTTAAAAGAATAACATCTCCATTAATATATATTATCTCCTGGTGGTATAGGCTATTGCCATTTTGTGTAAACTTCTGATATGAGAAAAAGGTGGAAAAGCATGACTATGAAGAGAAAATAATGTTTAAGAGGGCAGGAAAACAGATGGAAAAATCCCAAAATATTTTATCTCTACTTTAGTCAGTAAGCCACATTAATTTTTGTAATTATCTATAATTAATGCAAAAAATCTATACTTAAGTGCACATATTTTAGAATAGCCAAAATGTCTGGCATATATTGAGTATTCAAAATATGGAAGACAAAAATAATTAAGAGACATATAGGTACAAGAAAATAAACTAAGCCTTACCCTGATACAGTGTAAATATAAACTATTAACTTTCAATTTACTCAGAGGTCTTAAAAAAAGAAAAGTAAACAAAAGGAATTTTATCTTTATAATTCAAATATTTGACCAGATATTTCTAACTTGGGCATTCTTCTACTGAAGTTTGCCTGGGTCATGGGAAGCTTTTTCATCTGGACCAGGGAGTTATTTTTTTAAAAACTCAAGGATGATTTCTCAATTATGTGTATTATTATTGTTTCTGTCCAACCCCGCTCTTCCTTCCACAGTAACACCAGTAATTCAGATGGATTTGTATTACTTGTTCTAAATGCTAACAGTAAAAATAAAAATCAACTGTGTACTCACCAAATGTTAGATATATATAAGCAAACCAAACTACTCCTATAATAACTATATCGTTTCAGTCTGTGGAGGAAAAAGCCTGAAATCTCAATCATCTCTACTTGAAGATATGCCCAGAATTCTCAGGTTCAGTCAAAAAAAGGATTATTGTTTAGTCGCTCAGTAGTATCCGACTCTCTTGAGATCCCATGGACTGTAGCCCACCAGGCTCCCCTGTCCATGGGATTTCCCAGGCAAGAATACCGGAGTGGGGTGCCATTTCCTTTTCTAGGGGATCTTCCCAACCCAGGGATGGAACCTCTGTCTCCTGTTTAGCAGGTAGATTCATTATCGTTGAGCCACCAGGGAAGCCCATACACTGTAAATCCCTCTCAAACACAGCACCAGAACACACACTGAGAGCACCAAGTGCCTCCCTCACTTCCCTGTGCACCAAGCGTCTCCCACCCCCGCCAGCTGAGCCTTGGACATGCCACAGAGACACAATTCTAAGTGATTCCCTGCTGTCCACCGCACCCTCACCGTCACCTCTCGGGAACCCAAGCCATTCTGCCGGGATGTGGCCCCACACACAGGCGCTCGAGTTCTCTGTCCTGTTCATTTTTCTCCCGAAGATTAAAATCTTGAGTTTATATTTACAAATGCATTTCTTCCAGATTCTAAAAAATATTGTGTCTCTCCTAGTTTTAGACTGCGGAATGGTTTTCTTTTTAAATCTATTTCCATGTCTTCAGAGTATTTTAGAAGAAAGCAGGTTTGGATACATCAAAGACTACTGATAATAAACCACTTAAATTGGAGGCCCCCAGGCCATTTTCATTATTTGAAAAAATAAAGGCAGAGTACACACACATGCGGGGGTTTTTTTTTCCCTCAAGACATTCTTCCCACTGGTTATGCAAGTAAAATAAGTATTTTAAAGAATTCCCATAATTTCCCATTCATAGTTATAAGTTCAACTCCAAAAATGATGAGAGATGACCAGTAAGGGAGTAGAAACAAACTATCTTTGGGGCTTATGTGTATGATTAGGGCAGTACTTCAGAGCAAATATTTCAAGCAGTGAATGGCAACTGGCAAAGGAAGAATGACAAAGGAAAAATAAAGCAATGAAAAAAAGTAAAGAAAGAGGATAAATTACACTAAGCCAAAGAAACCTGTGAATTTGCAATGAGAATGCCTTTAACATGAGGTATCAAAGACATGGTAACAGATTTATATTAAAATCCCTTCCACTATTCAGTATCTTTATTTTTCCTTTGTCTTTTACCAAATCACTAAAACTTTATCACTCAAAGTTGCCTGTCTTTGGGTTTAAATACTATAAAATACATAAAGCTCCCAAGTTTCAAATAAAATATTTCAATTTTTATATTATACATTCTGCACAAGTCTAGGAACAGCTCAAAAATGCTAACTACTTTGACATGTTCCTTTAATTTTTTGACATTTTCTTTATAAACACTGTGAGAATTACGTATGTGTTTGGACATTGTGTTAGACTGATGACTTACCAACTCTGTATTTATAGATGTTATAGATGAGTGTAAGGGTTAACATTTTATAGCAGAACAAGAACCAAATTCATGAGAGTGAACCTGGAATTTCAGCCTTTCCTACAATGGTGTCTACTATTTCTAAGGGCTTTCTAAGTACCCTTAGAAAGGGTACCATCCTGATACTTCATATGGATTCTCTTCTCAATTAACTCTTGGAAAAAATTAGCATCTTCCTTTTAAAACATAACAAAACTCAGGTTTAGAAAGATTTGGTAATTTGCTCGAAAACATATGGCCCATAAGAAATCAAGTATGATAACCCTGTATGCGAGACAGCAAAAGAGACACAGATGTATAGAACAGTATTTTGGACTCTGTGGGAAAGGGAGAGGGTGGGATGATTTGGGGGAATGGCACTGAAACATGTATAATATCATATAAGAAACGAATTGCCAGTCCAGGTTCAATACAGGATGCGTGGGGCTGGTGCACTGGGATGACCAGGAGGGATGGTACGGGGGTTCAGGATGGGGAATACGTGTACCCCAGTGGCGGATTCATGTTTATGTGTGGCAGAACCAATACAATATTGTAAAGTAATTAGCCTCCAATTAAAATAAATTAATTTAAATTAAAAAAAAAAAGAAATCAAGTAATGTCTGAATCTAAAACTTGAGCTTTTGAGAAATTAACAGAGTAGGAATATAATACAATCTTATCTGTAAAAATGATACCATGAACCCATCAGTAACACTGGTTCTCAAACTGAAATATACATGAGAATTATGGGTACAGGCTAAATACAGATGCCTGGCCCCCACCACAGACTTAAAATCTCCAAGGATGAGGCTTGGGTACCTCCATTTTCTAAAAACCTCCACAGGTGTTTCCAATGCAGACTCCTGTCTAAGAGTCACTGGAACCAAAAACAGGAACAAACTAGGGGTTGAACTACTTATTTGGGGACATCTGAAAATAGGGTGGGGGAGAGGGGCTAGTTATTGTAATAACTTGGAAGTGAAAACGCCATTTAGTACTCAGGATCAGGAATGCTACGAGCCCTGCAATGCCTGATCAATCACAAAATGAAGAAGTGACCCAACCAAAACGTCACTGGCACCACTGTTGGAAAACAATGGACTATATGTGTTCTGAATTTTTCTAGAAACAGAAAATAGATACTGAATTAAATTACAGTCCATAAGAGGCCACATCAAAAACCAGATTTCTTTTCCAGTAAGTTTAACACTTACTCTATTAGGTATAAATAGCATGTAATATATTAAAAACTTACATTTAAACGTTTCCGCTTCTAAAACCTGGCAGCTGGCTTGATGTTCAAACTGATCATCTTCACAGAGAAAGTTATGGCAAAAAGAACAACTGAAAATTCTGCCTCCTATTGGATTAAAGAACAAAATCACAAATGTAAATATTATAAAAGTTTAATTTAAAAAATTCTCATCTATAAAACTGCTCAGAAAAGATGGCAAATTATCTCAGATGTATACCAAAATAGCACAGCAATTTCTGTTCTGGTAAAAGCTACAAAGAAAACTAACCAACTGAACCAAGAGAGTGAGCTCCCACTATATCCCAGCTCCCAATATAACACGCAATGCTAAGAGATACTTCCTCTCCGGTACGTAACTCCCCTCCCTACCTGCCTCGGTAGACAATCCTAGCACTGCCTCTTAATGGTGGTATGTATAAATCCTTTTTCCAACTAAAGTTTACCTGGTCCCCAACTTTTCTGGCACCAGGGACAGGTTTGGGGACGTAGGGGGATGCTTCCAGGATGATTCAAGCACATTCCATTTACTGTGTGCTTTATTTCTAATCTCAAGCTCCTCATCTGACAGGAGGTACCAGTCCTGTGGCTTGGAGGTTGGGGACCCCTGAACTAAACTGATCATGGAAACAGTGCCAATACTTAGGGCTGAGAGTATCCTGTAAAAAAATCAAACTAGAGCATCTAGAATGTTTCAAGGCCATCCTTCACTTCCAGCAAAGCCCATCACTTGTATGTGACCACTCACCATGGTCCCACACACCCCGTTCACATTCCACACACTCAGCATCGGTAAGTGGGCAGGCACAGGCGTGTGTACTGAGACACTTCCTACCATGACAGACCCAAGCTTCACAGAAGTCACATATTGCACCCTGCAACAAAAGAACAAAAAAATTAATCTTTGCCACCTGACTGGCTACAACCATTATTTAAGCAAAGGTTATCACCAAAATTATATGCATTCAGCCACTCATCAACATTCAGTGATAGAGTGGCTACATTTAAAAATATACTGCTTTCTCTAACCCAAAATTAAACAAGGTTCCCTGAAGATCCAAATTCTTCAGCAACAGCTATTTACAATATACAAATCTAAGCTACAAATCCAAAGAGAAAGCAGCAAGAGGGAAATTATACATGTACTCTAACATTAATCATTAAAATAAGTCAAAGAGTAGACAGTCGTCAAACTGATTTTCAATTAAATGATGTCTAGAGCCCACAATTCAAACATCCCTGTCCTATAGCAATTCTGTTAACTAAACTGAACTTTTTCAAATATTAATATTTCTGACTTAAGATCCTTATCTGTGTAATTTATAAAATAATCATATAACTTTTCTAGAATAACAGAGAGAAAATGTTAAATTTCTGCCAGCATCTTTTTTCTCTTAAAGTAGCTTATGTTTTAAATCCCCAATGGCTCAGTGGATAAAGAGTCTGCCTACCAATGCAAGAGACAGAGGAGATGCAGGTTTGATCCCTGCACTGAGAAGACCCCTTGGAGTAGGAAGCGGCAGCCCACTCCAGTATTCTTGCCTGAAACATCCCAAGGACAGAGGAGCCTGGCAAACTACAGTCCATGAGGTCGCAAAGTGTCAGACATGACTGAGTGACTGAACACACACGCAGCACATATTGTAAATCATTAATATACTTCTTTGTAGAAAAAAACTAAAGTAAAATACATTCCTAAACGACAAGGTAATAATAAGACTCCAATCCTCTTCAAGATAAGACTGTTAAGACTATGCCTTTCAATGACACAATGACATCTACAGGACACTAAGAGCTAGAAAGACTCTTCAGAAAATAGGACTGAATGGTGCTTCCTTTACGGGTGAGGAGGGACAGGGGCATGATGCAAGTTCCAGAGCTACATTAGAGAGGAGCTGTGATTTAAATCCAGGCTTCTGAACCTCAATGTTCAGTGTCGCATTCAACACAATTCAAGGCTCCGTAACAAAAGTGGTAAAGAGCAAGTAGAAAGAATGTTTTGGACTTGTAGAAGTAGATTACCAGTGTGGATAACAAATCCTTGAATGTTAACTCAGAAGAAAGATGACACACTAACCTGGGTGATCCAGGGGAGTTTAAAGAGATAATTCACAAATAACAGGGAAGGGTATAAAAAGCCATCCAGGGATGATCCACATATACCTAGACCTGAAGGGATACGGGCAAGGGGAAGAAGAAGGTTCTAGAACCACAAGAGAGAGCCGTATGGAGAGGACTACCTATTCAAATAAAGGAGACAAGGACAACATGGTAGGGAGAAAGCTGGAAGAATAAACACCCAGGTTGTAATTTCTTCCCCTCATCAGCCCCTCCATGGGCTAAAGCCAAAAAAAAAAAAAAAAAAGAGCCGTAAGTAAGAAAGTCACCCACCCAGTTCACACACACACAGGCCAGGTTCCCATGACAAATCAGGGTGGAAAAGAGTGAAGGGACAGGGAATCTTAACTAGCAAATAGAAAATGGCCAGAAAATCACTGTTCTAGGACTCAGAGCTAACAATGCATGATTCTACTTAAATGTATTCTTTATATAAGAGATCATTTACACTCACACAATTCAGTGAATTAAAAAAGTAGTAATTTGATAAATCTAGACATACCAAGGAAGATTATAACAGCTTCTGAATAAAGGCAACACTGACAATCCTACACTTATAGAAGAATTTTCACAAGATGATTGTAATTCTGGCTCTTACTTCTGCAAGACATGCACACATGAAAAATGCAAAGGTCTACTTTATGATGAAAAATTGTGTTCCTGGGAAATTATTACTTATATTCTACTTTAAATATTATATTCCTCATGGACTGACATTTGGAACTGAGCATAAATTAATACAACAGAATATGGTAAAAAGGGTCAAAAGGATAACAACTGGTCCTATTATTTAAAACAATGAACTTCCTTTGAAAATCTACATGTCATAAAGGATAACTACATGCAACAAAGTACATTATGTCTATATGTAGTGAAGACCAAAACTCTGTTAACTACGTACTCTTTTCTGAAATGCAAAGCTTTAAAAATACAATTAATCGTAGGTTGTTTTGGAACTTAGGTTGCTTATTCAACCAAAAGCCTGAATCTTAATTTAGCAGAACTTTTAATATAGAAAGGGCTTCCCTGAGGGCTCACAGGAAAGAATCTGCCTGCAATGTGGGAATAATATATTGTTGAGGTCTAATTAAGACACATTAAAAAGGTCCCACTGACAAATGAATTGTTGTTTGGGTCCATATTAGATGAGCTTCCATTCCTTGTACATTTCCCAGTAAGAAAGAAGGAAGCCGCCTGTACATTTCCCAGTAAGAAAAGAAGGAAGGAGTCAAAAACAAGTGGAGAATAAGTGAAAATCATAAAAAACATGCCAGATAATCCAGACAACTCCAGACGAACTGAACCAAGGGACAAAGCAATACCATTTGGGAAAAAATAACTGCATGTTGGTAAGAACGCCTTCCCCATCTCCTTGGAAATCTACTGGCCTAAAAGGTATGACAAGAAGCTTACCACCATGGCAAGGCCAGTACTGTAGACACCAGCATGCTTTACGACACAGTCTGAAGACTTCATCATGCACTTCGTTTTCCCTAGCAAAGAAACGAATTTTCACTATTAGTCTTACAAAATGGTCCATGTAAATATTCACTAATTCCTCTTTTTATCTAGCCCAAGTTCCTATGGAAATAATTTGAAAATCGAGACTAGCACTGTTTACTGCTTACATAACTGAAAAAAGAAAATGGATATAACTGAGATCTTAACAGAGTCTGATCTTTTCAGATTAGGAATTTATATACTACTTCACGTTTGTAGTAAAATCAGAAATTAAAGGTTATGCTTTCTTATCTAATCATCACTAGAACAGTTTAAAACCTTGTGAATTTTTTGAGTTTTTAGATGAATTAAGAGATATCAAAGTGATACACACATTTTTAATTCACAATAAAGGCAGTCTGATTTGAAGGGACTGCTTCTTTCCATAGAACATCTCAAACCAAATATAAAATAACTATTCAAATTACCTAGTTCATTTTTTATGTTTATCCATAGTTAAAATTTTATAAACATAGCTCCCCAGTAAGCATTCTTCCAAAAGAATTGTCAAATAGTGCCCAAGTGAGCACAAACTCAAGAACAGTGATAAAGCAAAAAAATCACGATACAGCCACAAAAGCTCTGGTCTCGCAGTAAATCAGCAATCTGAAACATCATCAGGAAATTCATTTATCACATGCCATGAGAGCATTAACGGTGACATACTCATCACACATCTCAGACACAACGTGGAACACGGAAGAAACAGAAGACTCTCGATTTTCCATTACCCTGATTACCTAGGAAACCAAGCTAGACAAGAGGAAACGGGAAGAAAGAGAAACTGGAAATGAGAGGAGCAGCGCCCCAACTGTTCCATGTCCAACACCAAGGGCAAGAACTAGTGAGCAGGAGAAGCATCCACGCATAGCACTCCAGACACTGAAGACAGGCAAAAGGCCTCGAGAGGCTGTATCTCCATCTTCTCCACAATCTGTATTTTCGCATTCTACATCCATTTGTCTTTTGTGAATAAAGATATAAAAATCAGCAGATGATGGGTTTATCTAGGCTGGTGTTCTCTTTTCCACTAATTACAGACTTCAAAGATGTCTTTGGAAGCTGGAACTATGCTGGAAATATTCAGGGGTGTGGTCCTAAGCCTTCCTAACTTTCTGCAAAGTTACCATGCATAAACACATTTAAATGAGCATATCTCAAACTGTGTTTCACCTGAAACTATCATCCCATAACCAAAGGGGAACCTGTTTAAACAAAAGTTTGGGGGGTGGTTCTGGAATGAATACAATTAATCAGGCTTCCTTATTGGAGGGCTACAGAATCTTAAACATATACATATGTAACAGAATTCTCCCCGATGGCAGTGAGGGAAACACGCAGTACGTCTCAAATGCATGCATGCTTGAAGAATACCTATTAATATACCAAGTGCTCTGTGGAAGACTATTTGGGAAACATCAACCTTGCTGTTCTGTGAACTACTACATAGTTTTACTCTGAATAATCATTCACTCTGAATAAAAATTCACTAAGTACATGGCTTAGGATCTCTATTCCACTTACTTGGGAATACATGTGAGGAAACTCAAGAATCATATACTGAGAACCAAATAAGAAACCGAGTGGTCACAAAAACCAGCCCCAGGTAAATGTTCAATAAAATCACGTCCAATGGTCTAACCAACATACTGCAGGCAGTATCAGCAAGAACCAAGTTAGAAAAGTAAACAAAAGATATGACAAGACTAAGATAGCATCAAGAAAAGCTCAGGATCACCAAATCTTATTAGCCTGAAATTTAATCTTTTCATGTTTAAAACAACATACATGGTACCAAAACTGTCTCTTAATTATTTTTCCAGTGTGACATCAAAGAGATAAAACCAACATGTTGATAGTTTTCTGGTAGGCCAAATAACATTTTATGTTATCTTATTAACAGTTAGCATAACACTACTGTAAATGATAATGATGAACCCACAGGTTCAAACTAAATAAATACCAAATAAATTTTTTAGTAAAAGAAAAGGCATGCATTTTTACCATATACTTACCACACTGTGCACAAATTGGTAACTTCTGTACAGAATTACAAAAGTAGCAAAATGCTCTATTCTTCTGCCGCCTTGTCATGTAAAAGAAAATTTTTAAATACAGTCAATATCAGGTAAAAGGTCCATCTATGTTATTACATATAGATAGAAGAAAGAAAAACAAATAAAATTTACCTCTGACACTTGTCACATTCCTGTAAAATATAAAAACATAATATTAATCTTTCTACCAGGTGAAAATTGCCAAGTTACTTGCATTATAAAGAATATCCTATTTTTCTGTTAAAATGTAAGTGACACTTGCTCAAAAGCCCATGTATACCAGCATCTACACACACTTTAATAACAAAGGTATGCTACTGGGCATACACACTAGAGAAAGCAGCAGCATTTTCACAAAAGAGGCTAAAAACAGTAGTGGTCTGTGTTTCCAATTTTTTTTTAAGGAATCAGAAAAATAATACAGAATGGTACAAGAAACAGTAGAGAACACAGTATGTTGAAGTTCACAGAAAATCCAGAATTCTGAAAATTATACTAAGAACTCCACAATCTGGCCTCTAGTCACTTTTCAAACTTCGTTGGCCTATTCTCTTCAGATTCAAATCACTATTTGCCAGTTGTTCTCAAAGTATGTCTTGTATTCTTTCTTTTCCATGCCTTACTTATTCTAATATGTCTCCCTGAAAACTCCCTCCTCACTCCTGTACTTGCTGCAAGCTCTGGTGATGATCCCACCTCCTCTATGAACTGATTCCCAGCCCCACATTCATCTTTTACCAACTTTTACTCCTAACCTTAGTCCCAATTGTACCTTTTCTGCAGCACTTAGCAAAGTCTAGCCCTCACTGCATATATTTATGGATGAGTCATTTCTTTTGTCTTCCTTCTCTTCTCTAGAAATGACCCTGGCACAGAGAAAGGAGTCCCCACTGTCCTAATCATACAATGTAACCTTGCTCCCCCTCACCCCCCAACTCAGTCATAAATGTCGGTTAACCCAGGGATGGGCACCCACCCACACCCAACCTATCAGAGCGCTTTCCCTCTTTTAGGACAATATGTGCTGTAACATGCAAGCATAAACCCAGTGGTTATGAACCCAAAAGAAATAAAACAATCTGAGAAAATGGAACTAAATAAAAGAAAGGGACAGAACTAGAAGCTGTTCCAGGTTCCAGCTGTTCCTGCATCCCAGCTACATCCTTGTCCTTCCAACTACACAAGTTAGTCCACTATTCATTCAATCAACTCTATTTCTCCCTGAAGTTACTTAACTTGGATTTCTGTCATTTATAAACATTAGGTAATACAGAAAACAACTGAGCCCTCAGCTTGTGGAAAGAGACTGTGTCATTCACCTATGACCCTCCATAGTGCCTAAAATAGCGAGCAGGTACACAATAAACATTTGAGTAATTAAGTCATATTAAACATTTCATAAATGTTTGATGAAACAAAAGTACACATAAAAAGGAATGGGAAGAGAAAAAATACAGAGGCGTGCAAATCTCTGCATTGGGGACAACGCAGAGAAAACGTGGTCCGAGGATGGGATGAGGTAATGATGACATGTGGGAAAAAGGCTCCAATTAGTAGGATAAATTGAGGAAGGTGTACTAGGTTAGAAAGGCTGGAAAATGTCACAGTTCCTAGTATGTATTCTTGATCAATACAATAGTAGCCAAGATAATATGACAGGTTTTATAAAATCAAACAGAACTGCTCTTCAGTGTTAATGAAAACAACAGACACGTCTTTAACACAGATTTACATAGTTTTTCAACTGAGAACCAAACAAACCCATTACCATTGAGGCATTGCATGGATGTTTAGCTAAATCTATGGTGCTTCTTAATGCTCTTAGTTGTTTTTCCCGTTCCCGGCGGTTCTCTGCCTTCTTCCTTGCACCAGTCTTTTTTTTAGGCATTTTCCCTTCTTTCTACACAAGCAAGCAGAGAAGATATAATTACCATGTTGTGTTTGCTATTTTAAAGAAACTAAGGAGCAGCAGAACGAAATGCTCTAATTCTCATTAAATTTTAAACTCAACTCTGCCATTTTGATGGCTAAGCACATTTTAAGCCTTTATGAAACATTAAGTATACATCATTCCAAGTAAAATAGATGGTTTTAGAAAAACAAAGCACTTATTTATATTATCAAACAGTTCTAAAAAATGTAAACATCAAAAGATTTATCCTAACAGCCAAAATGGTTTTCTTTCCCACAGAGAAGTTTCTTTGATGTTACACAATATCCTTTAAAAATTACTCTGTACCAAGTGAACGAAATTATTAGGAAATGTATTATTTACCCAGTTTATTTCACTTTTTAAGCTATATATTCAGATAACCTGATGCTGCCAAGACTTCATGTCTAATTTCTCCCACATAATACCTAGATAAAACACCAATAGTCATGTCAAATGACATCAACTACAAAGCCAAACTATCCTTTCTGAAAAGATTCAAGTCATCAGAATTAATTTGACTCCTTGAAAGCTGCCTTTCCTTACACTTTTACCTGCAGTGAGCATATAATTTTAACTTCAAATTTAAGAGTATGTGCTTAACCACACATCAAAATAAGGACTTTAAAACTGGCTTTTAATCAGGTAGTTGAAAGAACCACCACACTTAGAAAAAACAAGATTTTGACTAAACAACACATTTTTATTTGGCTCTTCATCCCATCTGAAGACCACAAGTTCCCTGAAAATTCCAGTTCTATCTTTTTTGACAAGCCTTGCCTCCCAGCCCTTTGGGCATTTAAGCACTTAATAAATGGAGAGATACACAAACCAGTTCACATGCTTGCTTTGAAATAGAAACTTTAAAGTTCCTAGTATTCTTCAAACTACATATACTTTAAAAAAAACTGTCTTTTCCAAGAGTGGTTCTCAAAAATTATCTGGAAATCTATAAAAGTACAGACTGAGCCTTCTAGGCTCTATCCAAGATCTACAAATCTGAAACTTCCAAGCATGGTTTCAAGTTTCACGGCAGACTGACAAACCTCCATGAAGACAAAAATATTCAAAGAAAGCGGAGTCGTGTCCATGATACAGGGAAAGAGTTCTAAGAAAGCACACCTCGACATTTATATTTCTCATTACAGCACCGCAAAAATCACACCAGCTTGTGCCTGGAACAGGATTAAATTCACTCAAAGTTTTTCTACTTCCTGGGTTTCAACTCTAACGCTGGAATGCCCAATCAATAAACCGTGTGGTGGTTAGCTAAGCCTTCAAAGTATAGACAAACCAGGCCAAGAGGTTTAGTGGGTGGCGATGTGAAGTAACATCCAAGTCCACTAGGTCACCTTTCCAATATTTAAAGTGACAAGATACACAGAGTGAAAAAAGGTGTACTGCCCTCGCCAAATGAGCTCCGGAAACACTCACAAGGTGTTCCTCGGGTGAACTTTTCTGCTCCCCAGGGGTAAATCCGCTGGGAACGCTGAGCCTCATTTCTACCCTTCCAGCTTGTTTTGTAAACTTAAAAACTGAATTGTTCTCGGTTTTATATGGTATTAAGCCCTTCTCCAGGAAGGTTCCCACTACTTCAGGACGTGGCCCGTGTCGTGAGATGAAGACACAGATCCGGGGGCGGGGGGTCACTGCGGCCTGGGAGGCGAAGCCTGCAGCAGGAGGGCCGGAGGTGCGGGGGGCGTCCAGGCGAGACTAGGCGGCCGTGCCGCGCGGCTGGGGAAACCGACGGCCGTCCCCGCCCGCGGGGCCCCCTCCCTCGCGCGCGCTCCGGGCGGACCTCGCTCACCCTCGCGGGGAGGCCGGACTCACTCCGGGGGCCGAGGGGCAGGGAACAGCGTGAAGCCGGCCGCGGCGGCAGCAGCTCCAACGCGCGAACCACAACCCTTGGAGAAAATGCTACTAAGCCCGGGGAAACGCGGACAGAAGCGCTTACAGATGCTAGGAGCCGGACCGGACGTCCTCTGACGTCAGCAGCGTCCTTACGGCTACACGTCGATAGAGGAGGGCCCGCCCACTTCTGTTCGCTCCGCCCCGTCCCTGCCCCTCCCGCGGGGGGCGGGGCTCCCAGGGCCGTGCAGAGAACCTGGGAAAGGAAGGAAAAGGAGGAACAGGAGGGGGAAAGTGGTTGGGAAGGGACCCATCGATTTTATGTTTTCAGAAAAGGAGAACACTAAAGGAAGAGAAAAATCTAAAAGGAAAAAGAGACTCATAACCTAGTACTGGGTCAGGTACAAACAAAAATCCTTGCTTAGTTCTTCTGGAAACTTTTTTGTTCTCGCACAACCACTTTTCATGTTTGCTGCACAAGCTGGAACTTTAGTTGCCCGCGACGTTCGGTACTACCCTCCTTTGTCTGGTTCCACTGGCCTCTGGAATTCCAGTCTTTTGTGAATACGTTCTTCCACATTCTAGATCTCCAGTGTGCTCTTCCTGTATTTAGCTGAGACATAACATCCTCTCCCTCCAGAGGCTGCTTGCTTTAAAGTGAAGATGGCTTATTTTTCCACACTTTCTTTATGTCGTGGTTAGGAGCTTAGGATCTGTCCCCTTGCTCCCCAGTGACCTACTCGGATAATCCCTCCTCCTTTTTATGTAGCCGTGCCACTTTTTATCCTTCCTTGTTGCTTTGTGTTACTCTCTCCTTACTGATGAAAATCTTTGGTTCCAACTTTGGCCGTCACCAGAAGTCACATGAACATCTAAATGTTCAACCCAAGAGACCTGTCCTCTTGGGTTCTGGCTTTCATCTCCAGTAGCCATCATCTCTGCTCCAAGACAGACACCCACTGTCATGACTACCTCAAGACTTGTCGTCAGGTGGAACTGCTGCTGCTGCTGCTGCTGCTGCTGCTGCTAAGTTGCTTCAGTCGTGTCCGACTCTGTGCTACCCCATAGACGGCAGCCCGCCGGGCTCCCCCGTCCCTGGGATTCTCCAGGCAAGAACACTGCAGTGGGTTGCCATTGCCTTCTCTAATGCGTGAAAGTGAAGTCGCCTCCGACTCTTAGTGACCCCATGGACTGCATCCCACCAGGCTCCCCCATCCATGGGATTTTCCAGGCAAGAGTACTGGAGTGGGGTGCCATTGCCTTCTCCACAGATGGAACTACTGAAATCCAAAATTCAAACGTTTAACCGTCCAACCTCCTATATTGTCAACTCTCTCAATTGTCCCTAATGAAGACTTGAAATTGCTTTGTCCTTCTCTTTTCTCGGTATCAATATACTCTTTTCTTCCCCAGCTTTTAAAACACAGTTCATCATTTCACTCACAATTTTCCTTTTTTTCCCCTGAGCTGGAATGTGCCGAATTCTGTTAAATCAACAACTCGCCTTTTCTTTCCTACACTGAACTTCTGAGAGTTATTATAGAGGGGGGAAAAGTATGTAATCATGATTCTACTTTAAATCCAAAGTCACTGACCTCTTCAGGTCTCCCAAAATTGCCCTGCTAGCCATTTATGTTTTCCTTATCAAGCCTATCATTTCATTTTCCATGAGGACTTTCGAATTTCCCCTTTCATCAAACTTCTACCACTTCATCAATTTCAGCAAATATTATTGCTTCCTTTCTCACAGAAAAAATAGAATAGTATTGGTAACAAAGTTTCACGCTCTTGGCCTTCTAATCACTTTTTTTTTACATGTGTATCATTAACTCCTAATTTTACACATGATGAAACTAGGTCAGAGAGACTGTATGACTTGCTTCAGTATTATACAGATGATTTAGCTTGTAACGTCTATTGTAGTAGTTTTAAATTTTTCTTAAATTTGGTCTCAGGACCCCTTAAAAACTCTTAATTAAAACTTGAGAATTTTAACACACTTTTGTTTATGTGGGTTGTGGTAAATTGATATTTACCATATAAAAAACTCGGGTTTCCCAGGTGGCACTGGTGGTAAAGAACCTGCCTGCCAATGCAGGAAACATAAGAGACCCAGGCTTCAATTCCTCAGTCAGGAAGATCCCCTGAGGAGGGCATGGCAATCCACTTCAGTATTCTCATCTGGAGAATCCCCATGGACAGAGGAGCCTGGCAGGCTACAGTCCAAAGAGTCTCAAAGAGTCAAACACACACATATATGAAAAATAAAACAGATAAATTTTTAGCTGTTCATTTATTGGAAATTATCCTGATAAGTCTATCACATATTAGCATGAATAGCATATTTCTATGAAAATAACCATATTTTCCCAAATATAAAACAGAGGAGAGTGATACTATTTTACAATTTTGCAAATGTCTTTCTTGTAAAGCTTAATAGTGAAAGTGTCATGTCCATCTCTTTGCAACCCCACGGACTGTAGCCCACCAGGCTCCTCTGTCCATGAAATTTTTCAGGCAAGAATACTGGAATGGGGTAGCCCTTCTCTTTTCCAGGGGATCTTTCTGACCCAGGGATTGAATCCTGGTCTCCTTCATTGCAGGCAGATTCTTTACCGTCTGAGCTACTGGGAAAGCCCAAAGATTAAAAGAAGGCAGATAAATTCCTGTATCTGCCATTCATTGAGAAATCTTTTGATGTTTCCAATTATTCCTACTATAGTTAGCCAAGGAAATTTCAAAAAACACTCTAGGGGAAGGCTGGGGAAATTATTACGATGTAAATCTTTTCTATTTCAAGTCCTTCTTCCTGTGGATCTGATCTTTTCTCTTTTGATGGTTTCCAGATCCAAAAACTGGCTCAGACTTTAAAGCTGAGCAAGGAATTGTGACTCATTATCAGAGCATTTTTCTCTGGCTCCTGGTTGGACACTCCCTTGATTTCTTTTGAATATACAGACTGAGCAGTCTCCCTGTTTGCTGTCCATCTGATCCACATTCTGTTATCTGTCTCCCTAATCTTTTTATTTTACATTAAAGTATAGCCGATCATGAGCTTCCCAGGTGTCGCAGTGATACAAAGAATCCACCTGCCAATGCAAGAAATGTGAATTAGATCCCTGGCTCAGGAAGATCCCCGGGGAAGGAGATGACAACCCACTCCAGTATTTTTGCTTGGGAAACCCCATGGACTGAGGGACCCGGTGGGCTACCGTCCACGGGGTAGCAAATGAGTCAGATAGGACTTAGCAACTAAACAACAACAGTCCTCCAAGGATCCCCTCTCCCTCACTGCCATTCTCTTCTTGTCACTCATTGCAATATGTGCAAGGTTACATGGTAACTTGAGTCAAGTTATCGACCCAGTGGCAAGGGCTAGGGGCAGGGAGAGGCAGTGGCAGGCAGATCCGAAGGGATCACATGCTGTACCTCATGTAGAGGCCTCTGCATGGTTTTAAGCCAAGGGGAGCACTAGTCATTGATTGGGAAAGCTGGACTCTGTTCAGACTCAGGGGGTTCAGGAGAATCCAGGGATTTGAGACTTCCAGGTGTCACAACCTAGCCCATTGCATCAGGGTTTCTTTTTTCCAAGCCAGCACTCTGACTTGGCATGGCCAGCCTGGATGGGTTGTGTGCTTGTTAATCTTCTCTGGAGCTCTGCCACCCTTATGATTAAGTATTGGGCCTGTTCCTCAGTTCTTTTGCCCTCCTACTTCAGGAGATAAAAGCCTCTTTCTTTGCTACTAATTTTTTTTCTTTACTTTTTTACTCTTAGATTCTTAATAGCCTTTAATCATTCTCAACTTTTTTACTTTTTCCAAAGAATCAATTTTGCTTAAGCCAATTTCCTTGTTCTTAAGATGACTAGTTCACTTGTATTTCTTAAACGCCTGATATGTTACACCTACTATTAGTATGTTACCTTCCATTAGAATACATCCCAGTTCACCACTGATAAAAGGTTTAATTATTGCACTGTTTGTTACCTTGTGCCAAAGTCCATCTGTTGTTCATCTGTTGTCAGTGAAGAGGTCTACACTGACAGTCGGGAGACTAATGATTCAAGTTTAAAATTCCATATTAGCTCCTATTTTTTTGGTTCAACCATGACATCAATCAACTTGGGATGTCTTCCCTGAGTCCAAGATGAGTGTAAGGAGGGAATGCCTTGGGAATATCACATGAGGAAGGGGTGGTAGCCACAGTGGATGAAGTGAAGAGTTGGTCTACCTTATGATCTCAGTGAAGGACTTGATTTTGAACCTGGCATGTCCCTTCAGAGTCAAGGTGAGTGGACTCAGCCATTATACACCTGAGACATCAGTCACTGGATGTGGGCTGACAAGGGAAGCAGGGGGAAACCTTGGACTAGACTACTCATTAGAAGGGCTGACAGCTGGGCTTTGTCACCTTGCTATACTACCAGGAGTGCAGTCCTTCACTTCTAAAGAGGAATCTGGGTGGTAGCTTCCAGTATTCACTACAAAGAGTGATGACAAAATCAAGAAATAGTCAGAAAAAAAAAACAAAGAAACCTTATCATTCACAGACCCTCATTGAAAGAATTCCAAAGAGAGTGCTTCAGAAAGATGCAAACAGAATTCAGAAGGAAGGAGAGGATGCAAAAAGTCATAGATTGGAATCAGTTCCTTTGACATAGGGCATGTATGATGTATGCACACGTGCTCAGTTGCTTGGTCATATCTGACTCTTTGGGACCCCAAGACTGTAGCCCGTAAGGCTCCTCTGCCCATGATATTTTCCAGGAAGGAATCCTGGAGTGGGATACCATTTCCTATTCCAGAGGATCTTCCTGATCCAGGGATCAAACCCAAGTCTCTTGCATTTCCTGCACTGGCAGGCAGGTTCTTTACCACTGGCAAATCAAAAAACAGAATCTGTACAAAACAACTATAATAAACAAATTGGATATGAAAACTATGAGGGGCTTAAGTATTCTCTAAATTTGATGCAACTGAAATCAAATCCTGAGAGGGATTTTTAAGTGGAATCTTATTAATTAATCCTAAAATTTTTATGGATAAGTGAAGAGACAAGAACAGCTCAGATAATTTTAAATGCCAGCAGAAGAGAATACCTTTATTTATTATAAAGTTCCAGTAACTAAAACAGATATCAGCAAATAGACTGATGTGACTGAATAGAAAACCTAGTTAAGAACTCATATACATTTGGTGACTTGCTAAATGGTATAGGCTGCACTAACCATCACTGATAAGAGATATATGGCTATCCACACGAAGGAAAATAAAATTAGATCTCTATTTACAGCACACATAAAAATAAATTCCAGATGGATCAAAGATCTACATATACAAAAAAAATTATAAAGCTATTGTAAGAAAATATAGGAGAATGCCATTACAATATCAAGGTACAAGTGATTTCTTAAATAGATCACGAAAAAGCAAAAAATAAAGAAAATAAGTACTGCATATAATTTAAAATTTAAAACTTCAGCAAGACACCACAAATAAAGTGAGAAGGCAAACCAAATATTAGGAAGTTGAACTGATACTTATATCTAAAAGAAAATTTATATACAGACCCAATGAATCAGTTAAGAACCACCATTCAGTGTTTATTAGTTGCTCAGTCGTGTCTAACTCTTTGCAATCTCATGGACTGTAGCCTGTTAGGCTCCTCTGTCAATGGGATTCTCCAGGAAAGAATAATAGAGTGCGTTGCCACTTCCTTCTCCAACAATTCAGTGAGAAAACCACTGTACTACTACTGCTAAGTCGCTTCAGTCCTGTCCGACTCTGTGCGACCCCATAGATGGCAGCCCACTAGGCTCCTCTGTCTCTGGGATTCTCCAGGCAAGAATACTGAAGTGGGTTGCCATTTCCCACAAACAACCCAAAAGAATTATAAGTAAAAGCTATAAAGAGAAAATTTCATAGAAAAAGAAATCTGAATAGCATTAAAAATATCCAATTCAATAATATAGTGGAGTATTAATTTGCACTCCAAAATTTAAAAGCCTGGCAATGCAAAAAAAAGAGGAAAGGTGGAGAAACAAATTTTAAGCAATTCTGGGAGGAGCATAAATTGTTAAACCTGCAGCACTCTTCTTAACAGCAAAAATTTTTAAACAACCTATCTTAATTAGGAAAGGAATACATTATATGCAATCTATATAGCAATTAAAGTTTATGAACTTAATCTATAAGCATCAACATGGGTAATCCCAAAACATTATGTCAAAGAAAAAAGCAAATTTAAGTAACTGTTCATGTAAAATTGTAATGGAGGAGACCAATTGTAGAAATAATTTATGGATACATACATATGTAGTGAAAGTACCAAAACATCTATAGAAATGATATTAATTTCAAGTTTTTATTATTTCTAGTGAGGGAAAGGAAACAGGTGAATGATGAATTGTACTTTTAGTTGTCAAAGCAATACTGATTTAAAAACATATATAACAACTTGACAAATACCAGAAAGAAATGTCAAAATTTAAAAGACTGACAATACCAAGTATTGGTAAAATGTGGAGCAACTGGAACTATTATTCAGTTTGGGGAGTGTGAACGGGGGCTATTTTTGAAAATCATTTAACATTATGTACTAAATGCATATTTGCATTTACTAAAGTATATGTAAAGAATGTTCATAGCAGCACTCATTTGCAGTAGCCCCCGAACTAAAAATAGATTAAGACTACTGCACAATTGCACTCAGCTCACATGCTAGTAAAGTAATGCTCAAAATTCTCCAAGCCAGGCTTCAGCAATACGTGAACTTTGAACTCCCTGATGTTCAAGCTGGTTTTAGAAAAGGCAGAGGAACCAGAGATCAAATTGCCAACATCCGCTGGATCATGGAAAAAGCAAGAGTTCCAGGAAAACATCTATTTCTACTTTATTGACTATACCAAAGCCTTTCACTGTGTGAATCACAATAAACTGTGGACAATTCTGAAAGAGATGGGAATATCAGACCACCTGACCTGCTTCTTGAGAAATCTGTATGCAGGTCAGGAAGCAACAGTTAGAACTGGACATGGAACAACAGACTGGTTCCAAATAGGAAAAGGAGTACGTCAAGGCTGTATATTGTCACTCTGCTTATTTAACTTCTATGCAGAGTACATCATGAGAAACCTGGGTTGGAAGAAGCACAAGCTGGAATCAAGATTGCCAGGAGAAATATCAAGAACCTCAGATATGCAGATGACACCACCCTTATGGCAGAAAGTGAAGAGGAACTAAAGAGCCTCTTGATGAAAGTGAAAGAGGAGAGTGAAAAAGTTGGCTTAAACCTCAACATTCAGAAAACGAAGATCATGGCATCTGGTCCCATCACTTCATGGGAAACAGATGGGGAGACAGTGGAAACAGTGTCAGACTTTATTTTGGGGGGCTCCAAAATCACTGCAGATGGTGACTGCAGCCATGAAATTCAAAGACACTTGCTCCTTGGAAGGAAAGTTATGACCAACCTAGATAGTATATTCAAAAGCAGAGACATTACTTTGCCAACAAAGGTCCGTCTAGTCAAGGCTGTGGTTTTTCCTGTGGTCATGTATGGATGTGAGAGTTGGACTGTGAAGAAAGCTGAGCACCGAAGAATTGATGCTTTTGAACTGTGGTGTTGGAGAAGACTCTTGAGAGTCCCTTGGACTGCAAGGAGATCCAACCAGTCCATTCTGAAGGAGATCAGTCCTGGGTGTTCATTGAAAGGCCTGATGCTGAAGCTGAAACTCCAATACTTTGGCCACCTCATGTGAAGAGCTGATTCACTGGAAAAGACTCTGGTGCTGGGAGGGATTGGGGGCAGGAGGAGAAGGGGACGACCGAGGATGAGATGGCTGGATGGCATCTCCGACTCAACGGACGTGAGTCTGAGTGAACTCCAGGAGTTGGTGATGGACAGGGAGGCCTGGCGTGCTGCAATTCATGGGGTCGCAAAGAGTCCGACATGACTGAGCGACTGAACTAAACTGAATAGAAGTTCAAGGAACCTGGGAGGAATGAGAGGGTAGGAATCCAGACAGCAAGCAAGCCCCAGTGCTGACATTAGGCTGGGCCCATCTGAAAACCTGAGTGACCTAAAACTTAGATTCTAGTGAATGACACGCGCCCTGGACACAAGGGCCCTGTGGCCAAGAAGAGTAGGATATTGGGTGACACTGTTGCATAAAGCTGGGACAAGACCCTAGTACAGAAACAAAGTTAAAAAAAATCTTGCCACCTATACATGTCACATTGCACTTGAAAATATGTGTTATTTTCAAATATCTTTTCATGTTGATTTCTAACATAATTCCACAATGATAAGAGAACAGATTCTGTAGGATTTCAATACTTTTAGACCATGAAAATTTTGCACCTTGTTTTATGGCCCTGGATATGTTCCAGTGTCTCCTAGTTTATAGTCTATGGGAACTGGAATGGAATTTGTACTCTGTTGTGTGAAAATTGTATAAATCTTAATCATGCTGAATTGCTTCATAGTGCTTTTCAGGTCTACTGTACCCTTCAACTTTTCTTTATATTCATTCTATTAATTTTTGAGAGTTTGATATTGAAACTCCAAGTAAAATGTTAATTTATCTACTTAGCTGACTGTGGCTCAGATCATGAACTCCTTATTGCCAAATTCAGACTTAAATTGAAGAAAGTAGGGAAAACCGCTAGACATTCAGGTATGACCTAAATCAAATCCCTTATGATTATACAGTGGTAGTGAGAAATAGATTTAAGGGTCTAGATCTGATAGATAGAGTGCCTGATGAACTATGGAATGAGGTTCGTGACATTGTACAGGAGACAGGGATCAAGACCATCCCCATGGAAAAGAAATGCAAAAAAGGCAAAATGGCTGCCTGAGGAGGCCTTTCAAATAGCTGTGAAAAGAAGAGAGGTGAAAAGCAAAGGAGAAAAGGAAAGATATAAGCATCTGAATGCAGAGTTCCAAAGAATAGCAAGAAGAGATAAGAAAGCCTTCTTCAGCGATCAATGCAAAGAAATAGAGGAAAACAACAGAATGGGAAAGACTAGATACCTCTTCAAGAAAATTAGAGATACCAAGGGAACATTTCATGCAAAGATGGGCTTGATAAAGGACAGAAATGGT
>SJXQ01009226.1:57471-95378 GCA_006408695.1 Aepyceros melampus | reverse complement strand
AAGAATTGATGCTTTTGAACTGTGGTGTTGGAGAAGACTCTTGAGAGTCCCTTGGACTGCAAGGAAATCCAACCAGTCCATTCTGAAGGAGATCAACCCTGGGATTTCTTTGGAAGGAATGATGCTAAAGCTGAAACTCCAGTACTTTGGCCACCTCATGCAAAGAGTTGACTCATTGGAAAAGACCCTGATGCTGGGAGGGATTGGGGGCAGGAGGAGAAGGGGATGACCGAGGATGAGATGGCTGGATGGCATCACGGACTCAATGGACGTGAGTCTGAGTGAACTCCGGGAGCTGGTGATGGACAGGGAGGCCTGGTGTGCTGTATTTCATGAGGTTGCAAAGAGTCGGACACGACTGAACAACTGAACTGAACTGAAAAAAGAATTACAGTATATAATGGGTCTATATGTAACTTTTTTCTATAGTTTTCCAGTCTCCTGTTAAGTGTGTTATCATACTTACATAATTTAAAAAAAAAATCTTGCCAGCTAGATGAAGATGGGAGGGCTAATTCCCTGTGTCACCTTTGTCTGTTAGTAGAGTGGGAAGAAATAAAAATTAAAAGCACCACAAGAGAATTCCTAAATAGAAGCCCACCTCCAAGTAATAGTTAGTTTGATTTTAAGGCTTCCCTCCCTGTTTTTACAGTGAAATAAGAGTAGCAAATAGAAGCAAGCATTTGGACTTCATAACATTTCTGTAGTTCAACATCCCTGGTCAGAGGTTACTAAACCCCTTCCCCACAGGGTTCACTGAGACAATTAGGTATGTGCTCTGTATGGATACTTAGCACAGTTGCCTGCACCAAGGAGAAAATTAGTGCAGAGTTCTTTCTTCCTTGGCTTCCTTGCTATGGTTCAGCACCTTCTTATCCATTAGTCCTACCCGCTGCTCCTTGAGACCTCAGGCCTCCAGGGTCTTCAGCAGATCCTTCAGGGTATTCAGTGGGGTACTGCCTTTGTAGCACTGAGGACTCTGGGAGCACTGATGGGAGATATTTAAATCATATTGGATGGTTACAGGTTATCATGTGTAGGCTCAGCTCAAAATCAACTAGTCAGTTCAGTTCAGTTCAGTCTCTCATTCATGTCCAACTCTTTGTGACCCCATGGACCACAGCACGCCATGCTTCCCTGTCCATCACCAACTCCTGGAGTTACACAAACTCATGTCCATAAGTCAACTAAGCATCCTCTTTTTTCAAGTTTCCTCTCTGATTAAGTTGTCCCTTTTGCTTTAGAAATAATCATCATTACCACTCTGCCTGAGTGTGGAGCTTCCAATGAAATGAGTTTTTAAAAAATTAATTAAAAGATTGACAGTGGAGATCATATAGCCAGATCAAATGGCTCTATCTATCAAAACTGAAAAGTCAGTTACTGTTAATTTTGAACATAGAATGTGATCTTTATCCAATACATATCCATCTGCATGGCAATAGTTAACAGATGTCCAAAAAAATTAAGGTATATTAAAATAAATGAAAATAGCTAAAGGGATAGTTGATTCTATTACTTTTATACCTGGGGACTAGTGGGAAAACAATGCATAGATAACTTTCAATGCCATTAAAACAGACTCAGTATAATATAAAAGTTGAAGTACATTAATGGTTGCACTTGGAGGAAATAACCAGGCATGATTATAAATGGAATCAGATAATTTTCTAACAAGGAGTGTAAAATGTGGAAGTCAAGATACATATCAAATATCAGATAATAGCTATTGACTTAAATTATAGTTTCATTTCTTTTTGAATAGGATCAAATTATACCTTCAATAAAAATTTCTTGAAATAACAAGCCTAGATGTATTTCATCTCCAGCTGCTTCCATAATTAACCATGATAAAGCAAAACACTTTAAATTACCAAACATAAAATAAATGGGATTTGTGACTGTGATTTTTTCTAAAGATTGCTACTTAAATATGTTAAGATAACAATTAAAAGTTACATCAAAATCAGATATGAAATACATCAGTAGGGGACTGCTTTCAGTATATACAACTGAAGATCCAAATAATAGTGAATAAAACAAGATAGTTTGTTTTTCTCTTGTTACAGGAAGTCCAGAATGGGTACAAAAATTTACTGCCAAAGTCTTTGGAGTTCTTTTGGCCAAGCTCTCAAAGAACCTTTTAGTTAAGAAAATTGAGGAAGGGAGAAAAGCAAAAGGACTACAAGTTTGAGTTAACTTCTGTCAATAGCTTTCCTGAAACACAATCAGTGACTCTGGATTCTGATAATTGACCAGAATTGAATGACATGAGTAAGCCTGGTTGCCATTAAGATTGGCAAATACAGTTTTTCAGCTGGACACATTGCAACTCTGAATAAAATCGAGGTCCGTTATTAAAGGAGAAATGGATAATGGATATTAAGTAGGAAACTAGCAGTGTCAGCCACATCTTGATTTTTTTATACTCCACAAGACAGGAAATTTGAAAGCATTAGGGTAGACTGAAAAGAATATGGGTCAAAATGGGAAACAGTGTTCTTTAAAAATCTCTTCCAGTACAAAATGACTAGATCCTGCATGCAACTTAATTTTTAGTGCATTGCTGAGTTCACAGGAAATAAGGAAAATCTCTAACACCACCACCTCCCTTTCCCTGGGAAAGAAAAAAAGCTGGAATCGCAATAAGCGTGTTAAAAAGTAAGCTAAAATGAAAGGAATGTTTGTCTGAGGGCCAGAACCAACATCAGCAGGTCACACCTGAGAATAAGCCTCTTGCCAGCAAGCAGTCAGCTCAAGGAGCTTAATCAGAAGCTCAGGTTTTAACCTGAGTCCTTGAAGACAGAAAATGTGGCCCTAGGTCAGTGGTTTCCTGGACTTCAACAAGAAGCAAATGTAAATACTTGCTGGAGGAAAGAATTGCCAACGTAGGTCTCCAGGTTGTCCAAATCATGGATTAAAATCAACTAAGCATAAGATAGCAATACAAGATGAACAAATATCCACAGAGGTGGTCTAAATACTAAAAAAAAAAAAAAAAAAAAAAAAGTCTACAAGAGCTTATTTAACTTATATGCAGAGTACATCATGAGAAACGCTGGGCTGGATGAAGCACAGGCTGGAGTCAAGATTGCCAGGAAAAATATCAAAAACCTCAGATATTCAGATGACACCACCCTATGGCAGAAAGTGAAGAACTAAAGAGCCTCTTGATGAAAGTGAAAGAGGAGAGTGAAAAAGCTTGCTTAAAGCTCAACATTCAGAAAAGGAAGATCATGGCATCTGGTCCCATCACTTCATGGGAAACAGATGGGGAAACAGTGGAAACAGTGGCTGATTTTATTTTGGGGGGCTCCAAAATCACTGCAGATGGTGATTGAAGCCATGAAATTAAAAGATGCTTACTCCTTGGAAGGAAAGTTATGACCAACCTAGATAGCATATTCAAAAGCAGAGACATTACTTTGTCAACAAAGGTCCGTCTAGTCAAGGCTATGGTTTTTCCACTGGTCATGTATGGATGTATGAAGAACTAAAGAGCCTCTTGATGAAAGTGAAAGAGGAGAGTGAAAAAGCTTGCTTAAAGCTCAACATTCAGAAAAGGAAGATCATGGCATCTGGTCCCATCACTTCATGGGAAACAGATGGGGAAACAGTGGAAACAGTGGCTGATTTTATTTTGGGGGGCTCCAAAATCACTGCAGATGGTGATTGAAGCCATGAAATTAAAAGATGCTTACTCCTTGGAAGGAAAGTTATGACCAACCTAGATAGCATATTCAAAAGCAGAGACATTACTTTGTCAACAAAGGTCCGTCTAGTCAAGGCTATGGTTTTTCCACTGGTCATGTATGGATGTGAGAGTTGGACTGTGAAGAAAGCTGAGCACCGAAGAATTGATGCTTTTGAACTGTGGTGTTGGAGAAGACTCTTGAGAGTCCCTTGGACTGCAAGGAGATCCAACCATCCTAAAGGAGATCAGTCCTGGGTGTTCATTGGCGGGACTGATGTTGAAGCTGAAACTCCAATACTTTGGCCACCTGATGAGAAGAGCTGACTCATCTGCAAAGACTCTGATGTTGGGAAAGATTGAGGGCAGGAGGAAAAGAGGACAGAGGATGAGATGGCTGGATGGCATCACTAACTCAATGGACATGAGTTTGGGTAAACTCCAGGAGTTGGTGATGGACAGTAAGGCCTGCGTGCTGTGGTTCATGCGGTTGCAGAGAGTCGGACACGACTGAGTGACTGAACTGACAAGAATGATTCACCACATTAACAGCTTAAAGAAAAAAAGAATATTGTCATCTTACTAACTGCAGAAAAACATTACCACTCATTTGTGATTCTAAACATGCCCATACAACTTATAAATTCTCTTATCATTTCTAATCATGTTTCCTTGAATAATTTTGGCTTTTCTAAGTAGACAATGATTTCATCTGTGATTATTTTTTTCTTCTTACCTTTCCTCTTATATCTTTTATTTTCTATTCTTCCCTTAATGAGCTAGGTAAGACTTCAAGTATAATGTTGAATAGAAGCCAACATAGAGAGCATCTCTGTCTGGTTTCTGATTTTAAAAAGAATGCTTTTATCAGATTGTCATATGAAAGATGTTTGCAATTACAGGTTTTCATAGATGCCCTTTTTTTGGGCAGTGGTTGGGGGGAAGTGGGTGTGTGTATGTAGATCAAGAATGTCCCTATTACTAAGAGATTTGGTTTTAACCATGAATCAGTGATGAAACTATGAACTCCTAAAAATAAATTTAAATTTTTAAGGAAAAGCAACCTAGCAGAAAAAATGAGCTAACAACATAAACAGACAATTCATTGACATGAAACACAAATTGTAACTAAAATATAAGAAGTTATTTTTAACTTCATTAATCATCAGATGATTTCACATCTCATCAAATCCTCTAGAAAAACTTTTGCACAAAGATACTAGGAAATGTACACAAGAAGATTCATGGTAGCATAACAGCAAAATACTGCAAACCAGCCCTGATGTTCGTCAGCAGGAGAATGGATTAATAAAGTGTTACCTATTCACCCACTGCAATATTATATGACAGTGAAAACGAATGGACTAAAACCGTATGCAGAATTGGTTACATTTCAGAGATGGAATATTTACGTACATTACATATGTTGTTTTGCACGTAGTATTAAGTATTTTAAATTATAAGTGGTATGAGTAGTAGCAGTGTGGTGTTTATCTCTCAGTTGTGTCTGACTTTGTGACCGCATGGACTGTAGCCCACCAGGCTCCTCTGTCCACAGGGATTCTCCAGGCAAGAATACTGGAGTGGGTTGCCATGCCCTCTTCCTCTTCCCAACCCAGGGGTCGAACCCAGGTCTCCTGCATTGCAGGTGGATTCTTTATCGGCTGAGTCACCAGGGAAGCCCACGAGTGGCGTTAGAAGGGGTGAGTTGCCATGGACCCTCTGGTGCACATTCTTGCAAGTTTGCTGAGAATGCGAAACCCTTTATCAATGTCGTTTCTCAGGGTTATATTTGTAGTGAACCACCTTGAAGACTGAGGTAACATGTTTTATAGGACAAAGAGTAGGCTTGCTTCCATTTGCTAAAAAAAAAAAAAAAAAAAAGGCAGAACATTCCTCAAGCTCAGTGTTCTTTGGCTATAACACAAACCTACCATGTGCATAGCAGCCTCCAGGCCCCTTCTATGAAGTTTGACAATCAGGGGAACTAATATGACCATCTGACAGCCTGGCCACCGCTGTGACATGAGGACTAAAGTCCGTTGTCTCTGATCCAAGAGTCTTCTGTCTTCTGCCGACGCCCATACACGGTAACAGGCTAACTTGTTAGCCTCTAAGTTAGGTAAAAACCTAGACGTTTCCTAGACCTTGCCAGGAGGTTGGGAGGCTAGAAAGACTCCATAAGCCCTTGACCCTGTTTATTGCCTAGCCAGCCAACTTGTTTTGGACTATCACACAATCTCTATAGACTTTTTCCCATTCCTTTCATGTAAAAGGAGAAAATGGAACTAGTTTTTAGTATTCCATGATGGCATATTGTGTGAGCGTAGGAAAAAACATCTAGAGATGTAGAGTGGAAGTACTCATTTGGATACAATGGAGCTTTTTCCATTTCATTTTGTGTCTGAATCTTTGTCACGGAATACTCTGAATGCTTTGGTGGATGGTGATTTTTTTCCTCTTCTTGCTTCATTTTTCTTCACCTTTCTGCACGTGGGTATTGATGTAGTGGCAAAATGATGTACAGCCATGTGCCAGCCACTCAGGGCTGCTTTCCTTCTGCTCTTGTCTCTATATTGCGCGAGCTAGAAGCCTAGTTTCTGGGTTAGATTCCACCAGTTACGTGAGGTTCAGAGAGCGGGACAGAGGCAGAAGCCATTATTATTCCTCCTGCAGAGCAAGGCGAGCATTCACTTTAGCAAGCAGTTGACAGGAAGCTTTGCCAACTGCTCCCAGTCATTCTGAGAACAACTCATTTTGGTGCCACAGATAACTGAAATCATCAGCAGTGGTTTCTTGTAGTTCTTTCAATTTCCATGTTTCATGAGAGGTGGTTTTGCTCACTTTTGTTTCTTCAACCCTTGTTTTTGTTATCGTTTATTAAAGTGCTCAATGTCTTATGTTAAATCCTTCCTACTCGAAATACCTGCAATGGCTTCTTTTTTACTGACTGAAACTTGTCTGACAAAAAAAATTGGTACATTTTGAGGAAAAGCTACTCTAAATTGATTTTCTTTTCTCTCTCATCATTGTCAAAACTTTAACAGTAAAAGTAGAAGTAAAGATTCTATTAGAATTTGTAGTTACATCTCTAAGTTTTCTATTGCTTCTGTAACATTTCCACAAACTTAGTGACTTAATAAGTGTTAGTCACTCAGACTAACACTTGTTCAAAGCTTTGCGACATCATGGACTGTAACCTCAGGAATTCTCCAAGCAAGAATACTGGAGTGGGTTGCCATTCCCTTCTCCAGGGGATCTTCCTGACCCAGGGACTGAACCCAGGTCTCCTGCATTGCAGACAGATTCTTTACTGCCTGAGCTATTATCAATTTAGTTCAGTTCAGTTGCTCAGTCGTGTCCAGCTCTTTGTAACCCCAAAGACTGCAGCATGCCAGGCTTCCCTGTCCATCACCAACTCCTGGAGCTTACTCAAACTCATGTCCATCAAGTCAGTGATGCCATACAACCATCTCATCCTCTTTCGTCCCCTTCTCCTTCTGCCTTCAATCTTTCCCACCATCAAGGTCTTTTCCATGAGTCAGTTTTTTCAATCACGTAGCCAAAGTATTTGAGTTTCAGCTTCAGCATCAGTCCTTCCAGTGAAGATACAGGACTGACTTCCTTTAGGATTGACCAGTTTGATCTCCTTGCAGTCCAAGGGACTCTCAAGAATCTTCTCCAACACCACAGTTCAAAAGCATCAATTCTTTGGTGCTCATCTTTCTTCACAGTCCAACTCTCACATCCATACATGACCACTGGAGAAACCATAGCCTTGACTAGATGGACCTTTGTTGGCAAAGTAATGTCTCTGCTTTTTAATATGCTGTCTAGGTTGGTCATAGCTTTTCTTCCAAGGAGCAAGCGTCTTTTAATTTCTTGACTGCAGCCACCATCTGCAGTGATTTTGGAGCCCAAGAAAATAAAGTCTGTCACTGTTTCCATTGTTTCCCCATCTATTTGCCATGAAGTGAGGGGATTGGCCTGAGCCATTATAGTTAACAGTTATTTTATTTATCTATTTAGTTTTGGCTGCACTAGGTCTGTTGTGGTGCATGGACTTTCCCTTTTTGCAGTGTGCAGGTTTCTCATTGCAGTGGCGTCTCTTGTTTTGGAGCCCGGCTCTAGGGCGAGCGGGCTTCAGTAGTTGTGGTGTGTGGGCTTAGTTGCCCCACAGCATGTGGCATCTTAGTTCCCAAACCAGGAATCAAACTTGTGTCCCCTGCATTGACAGGCAGATTCTTACCACTGGACCACCAAGGAAGTCCCTGTTATTGTTTTTTAATGTTACAACTTCTGTAGGTCAGAAGTCTGGGTAGGCTTAAATGGGTATTTGTGTAGGGTTTCTCAAGGCCAAAATGAGTGTGTCATGAGGGCTGCATTCCTTGGTCTAGAGCGTGGCTCACAGCTAACTCAGCCTGTTGGTTCAGTTCAGGTCCATATGGTTGGAGGACCAAGATCCTCGTGCATTTGACGGCCATCCCCCTGCGCTGGTCTCTACTGTTAGAGGCTGACCACATTTGTGCTCATATTTTCCATGTGGCCTCCTCCAATAGCGACTTGCATGCAGGGTTGTCACTAACTTCTTCTGCTGCCTCTCTTTGACTCCAGCCAGAGCAGGTTCTCTGCTGTGCCTATTCAGATTGTTGCTGTTATTTAGTCACTAAGTTGTTTCTGACTCTTTTGCAACCCCATGGGCTATATAGCCCACCAGGCTCTCCTGTTCATGGGATGTCCCAGGCAAGAATACTGGAGTGGGTTGCCATTTTTTTCTTCAGGGGATCTTCTTGACCCAGGGATTGAACCCCTGTCTCCTGCACTGGCAGGCAGACTCTTTACTGCTAGGCCAACAGGGAAGCCTGCCTACCCAGAAAATCTGAGATAATTTATCTTTAAGTATACCTGCAAAGTCTCTTATGCCAGGTCATATAACATATTCATAGGTTCTGAGGATTAGAGCATGGGCACCGCTGTAAGGGGAGAGAAGGATTCTGTCTACCACCTAAGCATTTAAACGTTATATCTTCTTCATCTGACAGCCTCACTTGAATGCTTATGATCTGCCTTAACTGTGGGAATCTTCTTTAAACCCCAAAATTTGGTTTTGGGACTTTGCTTTAAGTAGGAGTAAGAGTGGGAGAGACGGAAAGGCATTGCCACTGCTTGATTTTCGGAAAGTAATGATAACAAAGCCGACTCAAGGTGACTTGGGAGAAAGTGCAGGTGTTCCAGGAGCGGTCATGCCTGGACCTGAGAGTGCATCATCTTATAAAGGCATTGCCTTAATGATTTTGTTTTTAAAAATCAAGATGTAAAACCCATTTCTTCTCTTCTTCAGCAATGTGCATAGTAATTATTTTTAATTGAACAACTTCCTGTCCCCCACCCGCACCCCCTCACACACAAGCAACCAAAACAGGGAAGCATAACAATTTCCTAGAATCAGTTTTTGCCAGAAGCCTGATCTAAGGTGGATGGGGAATTTAGGATTGCTCCTCGGAACCCAGAAATTAAGAGGTTACTCTGTGGAATGTAAAGACATCATCAATTCTCTTGTCAAATAAGCAAAATGTGTGTCAGTTTTATTGTGAGATGAGATATGTTCCTTGCTATTTGGCTCCCAAGAAGAAATGTTTCTTCTCATTATGGATACCCCCTCACACACAAATCCTGAAACATACTTGTGCTTCGATGTGGAACAAAAATATTCATTAGAAGAATGACAACCTTTTGCCCTGCCTCTCTAAATCCATCATCTATCTCAATAATAGAAACTATTTTTCCTCTCTAATTTTCTCCTCCCAGACCCAATTCTCGGTCTTTTTGTTTCCTTTATTATCTATGAAGCATAGTCCAGAAAGGAAAAAGTGAATAGCACAGAGATAAATAATAGCTTGGAATTAATCCCTTATATATATAATGAATAAATGTATAATACAATAAAAAAGAATCTTCTGTTTTATCATCTCAAGTCCTTGGGTTTCTGGGCATTTTAGAAAAAAATGGGATATAAAGAATATTTTATAGGCATTGTATGTGAATAGCCTATATATATATATATACACCAGGATCTTAGGGTATGACAGGAACTACAGAAATTCAAAATGATTTCTTAATGCTTAAGATTTATACTCTCAAATAAATGCCATGGATTTCAATTCCACTTAGTGGTTTTAAAAATTACATCAAATTTAGCTTTCTGTTAAAATTCTAGTCTTGTAGCAAATGACCTTAAAAACATGTCAATATTTATTTGATGTAGAATAATTTTAAGAATGTTTATCCCAAATGGGTTAACTATGTTCAGGAAAGGCCTCAGGGCATGCATTTGTAGGAATATATCAGATGGCCTTGCCAACATTCTACACTTTAAAATACCCCTGGGTTTCAGTTATATGAAAAAAGGTCATTTAAAATAATAAATAGTCTGAGCTTATGGTCATGCTGAGATTAGAACATTCATATGTCTCACCCTAAGAACACTTATTACTATTCTACCAAAGACCAAGGACCAACCCAGCGAATGTAAAATGTGCAATAGAGCATAATCATAATCCTTATATTACAATTTACAGGTTATTGAGAAATTTACTCTAACTACTTATTTGGACAAAATGTGTATCAGGTTGTCACTGAATCCCAAGAGCTATTGCCAGTTCTGCCACTGACAGAAACCTCAGTTTATCTCCTTTAAAATCTTTCTTTATTCTCAGGGAAAGATCAACTAAATAGCACATGTGGGTTTCCCAGATGGCACTGGTGGTAAAGAACCCACCTGCCAATTCAGGAGACATAAGAGACACAGGTTTGATCCCAGGGTTTGGAAGATCCCTGGGAGGAGGGCATGGTAACTTGTTCCAGTATTCTTGGCCTGGAGAATCCCATGGACAGGGAAGCCTGGCGGGCTACAGTCCATAGGATCACAAAGAGTCTGACACAACTGAAGTGACTTAGCACACATGCATGTTCATAGACCAGGGAGAAGGAGATGAGATGAAGAATATTTGTACTTTTAAGTGTCTACTGAAGTGACTCAGCAGCAGCAGATATTCGGTACTAGAGATGCAAAGGTGAGTAGCTGAGGAATTTCATCTTTGTCTGAAAACCTCAGAAAGTCAATGAAAGCATTTTAAACAAGGTGAGTGGATCATTGTAATTAGTTTTTGCAGTTTTCTGAGTGCAGCAGGAAGAATGCCTCCCTTTCAATCCTCGCATTCTGTAGATCATCAGTAATCAGTAATAGCTCCTACATATCTCCTCCTTTTTCCATTCTCCCTGCCCCTGAACAAGCTTGCATTTTTCACCTGTTCTCACATGAAAGATACTGGGAACCTGTTTCTAACCCCATCTGCCTGCATCCCTCCTCTAGCTGCTGCAACACTGGTATTTCCAAATTGCAGTCTGCTTGTATTGCTTCTCCATTTGAAGCAGTTCTCAGATTTTGTAGAGTCCAAACTCTTTGACAAACCAGGATACTTCATGGCCTGAAGCCACTGGTCTTGGTCCACACTGAACTGCTAGAAGTTTCTGAACCTTCACACTTAATACCTAATACCATGTCTCCTTGGTCTGGAGATCTTATCTCCCCAATTCTCTCCTGCACTTCTGCTGAGCCCTATTCACCTTCCAAAATTCTTAACAGAAATGTTATTCCTCTGAGAAGATCTAGAGAAGAACTATTTTTTTTTCTTCTTCTCTGTTCTTGGGAGAGTATATTTCTGTTACTCTCAACTCATGCTGCCAAGTCGCCCCAGTCATGTCCGACCCTGTGCGATCCCACAGACGGCAGTCCACCAGGCTCCCCTGTCCCTGGAACTCTCCAGGCAAGAACACTGGAGTGGGTTGCCATTTCCTTCTCCAATTCCCTTCCTCAACTCATAGTTAGAGGCTAAGCAGACCTGAGCTGATTTCTGCTGGTGGTACTGGTTGTGGTGGTGCTGCTGCTGGTACTGGTGGTGCTGGTGGTGTTGGTGGGGTTACTGGGAGTTTTGGTGGTGGTGGACCCACACCTGTCCTTTTTGATGAGCCTTTTTTTTCCCTCTCTCCACCTCAGAAAGTAGCATCTCTCTTGGCAAAAGCAGAAGCCAAACAAAACAAGATCCCCCTTGAAGATGCTCCCAAGCTGACTTGCAAAAATGCAAAAATAAGACCCTGAATGTTTCAGGAGGGATGAGAAGTGCCTTCAGTTCTCTAGTAAATTAGATAGGGTGATCCTTGTCTATGCAAAGACTGGAGTGGGGAGGAAATGGTGACAAAGACATAATTAGTTCTCAGAATGATCAGAGGCCACACTTTCCATTATAATCACATATTTTTGTACTATGATCCCATACATCTTTATCTATATCCATATCAATCTATAGGGAGCTTCATCAGTGGCTCAGTGGTAAAGAATCCACCTTCAGTGCAGGAGACACAAGAGATACTTGTTTGATCTCTGGGTCGAGGAGATTATCTGGAGGAGAAAATGGCCACTCCAGTATTCCTGTCAGGAAAATCCCATGGATAGAGAGACCTGGCAGTCTACAGTCCAAAAGGTTGCAAAGAGTCAAATATAACTGAGCAACTGAGCATGCAAACATCTACAGTAGATATATATATCAGTTCAGTTCAGTTGCTCAGTCATGTCCGGCTATTTGTGACCCATGGACTGCAGCACTGCAGGCCTCCCTGTCCATTGCCAACTCCCAGAGTTTACTCAAACTCATGTCCATTGAGTCAGTGATGCAATACAACCATCTCATCCTCTGTCATCCCCTTCTCCTCCCGACTTCAATCTTTCCCAGGATCAGGGTCTTTTCAAATGAGTCAGTTCTTTGCATCAGGTGGCCAATGTATTGGAGTTTTAGCTTCAGCACCAGTCCTTCCAGTGACTATTCAGAACTAGTTTCCTTTAAGATGGACTGGTTGGATCTCCTTGCAGTCCAAGGGACTCTCAGGAGTCTTCTCCAACACCACAGTTCAAAAGCATCAATTCTTCAGCACTCAACTTTATGGTCCAACTCTCTCATCCATAGATGACTACTGGAAAAAGCCTTGCTTTGACTATATGGACCTTTGTTGGCAGAGAAATATCTCTGCTTTTTAATATGCTGTCTAGGTGGGTCATAACTTTCCTTCCAAGGAGTAAGCATCTTTTAATTTCATGGCTGCAGTCACCATCTGCAGTGATTTTGGAGCCCCCCAAAATAAAGTCTGACACTGTTTCCACTGTTTCCCCATCTATTTGCCATGAAGTGATGGGACCACATGCCATGATCTTAGTTTTCTGAATGCTGAGTTTTAAGCCAACTTTTTCACTTTCCTCTTTCACTTTCATCAAGAGGCTCTTCAGTTCTTCTATGCTTTCTGCCGTAAGAGTGGTGTCACCTGCATATCTGAGGTTTATATATATATACACACACATATATATATATTTACAGTTGAAGATAGATCCAACTGTGTGGCCATATCATCAAAATGTATATTATGAAACAAAATTGGAAATAAATCTTTTGGCATTTCCAAAGAGACCATGAATTTTATTTTAAAAATTTCTTAAATAAGCATACTTTGTTTTAAGGATTTATTGCCACTGTTTTCTCCACATCCAGCATTCCATTGTATGGATTAGCCTGCAGTGGCAGAGTAAAATACTACTGTTTGTTAATTTGGCAGTGATGTGATCCTAAAGACTTCCAAAATTATTTTTTGTCACTCTCTATTTAATGACTTTCAAAGTCTTCTCTTAAGACAAATGCTAATGATAAAAAATTTGACTGCAGACATTAAAATTTAATATGATGTTATGAAGTAACAAGAATAATTTTCTTGTGTAATTCACAAACCGATTTTGAAAGCTTTTCTATAGAAAATTTCAGAAATCTTTTCAATATTTGCAGAATGCTTTAAAGAAGAGTATAATTTCCTTCAAAAAACTAACTTGAAAAATAATAACTCTATATTAGTGAGATATTTTTAAACAAAAGTTTTACTTTAAACGTACATCTAATAACCATGGATAAAAAATACCACGATTAAAAATATCTTTAAGAATATGAAAGTGTTGGTTGCTCAGTCATGTCTGACTTTTTGCTATACCATAGACTATATCCCGCCAGGCTCCTCTGTCCATGGGATTCTCCAGGCAAGAATACTAGAATGGGTTCCCATTTTCTTCTCCAGAGGATCTTCCTGACCCAAGGATCAAACCCTGGTCTCCTGCATTACAGGCAGTTTCTTTACCATTTGAGCTACCTAGGAAGCATATTTATGAACAAAATACTAGTTCAGTTGAGTTCAGTCACTCAGTCGTGTCCGACTCTTTGAGACTCCATGAATCGCAGCACACCAGGCCTCCCTGTCCATCACCATCTCCCGGAGTTCACTCAGACTCATGCCCATCGAGTCAGTGATGCCATCCAGCCATCTCATCCTCGGTCGTCCCCTACTCCTCCTGCCCCCAATCCCTCCCAGCATCAGGGTCTTTTCCAATGAGTCAACTCTTTGCATGAGGTGGCCAAAGTACTGGAGCTTCAGCTTCAGCATCATTCCTTCCAAAGAAATCCCAGGGTTGATCTCCTTCAGAATGGACTGGTTGGATCTCCTTGCAGTCCAATGGACTCTCAAGAGTCTTCTCCAACACCACAGTTCAAAAGCATGAATTCTTCGGCACTCAGCTTTCCTCACGGTCCAGCTCTCACATCCATCATGACCACAGGAAAAACCATAGCCTTGACTAGACAGACCTTTGTTGGCAAAGTAATGTCTCTGCTTTTCAATATGCTATCTAGGTTGGTCAACACTTTCCTCCAAGGAGTGTCTTTTAATTTCATGGCTGCAGTTACCATCAGCAGTGATTTTGGAACCCAAAAAAACAAAGTCATGCCAGATGCCATGATCTTCATTTTCTGAATGCTGAGCTTTAAGCCAACTTTTTCACTCTCCTCTTTCACTTTCATCAAGAGGCTCTTTAGTTCCCTTTCACTTTCTGCCATAGGGTGAAGTCATCTGCATATCTGAGGTAACTGATATTTCCCCCGGCAATCTTGTTTTCAGCCTGTGCTTCTTCTAGTCCAGCGTTTCTCGTGATGTACTTTGTGTATATGTTAAATAAGCAGGGTGACAATATACAGCCTTGACGTACTCCTTTTCCTATTTGGAACCAGTCTGTTGTTCCACGTCCAGTTCTAATTGTTGCTTCCTGACCTGCATGTAGTTTTCTCAAGAGGCAGGTCAGGTGGTTTCTGACCAAATTCTGACTGTATTTAAGACAAAAATGATTGACATTTTATTGGACTCTGGGCTATTAGATTTAGCTGCCCAGGAAGTTTTCCTGTCTCTCTTCTTAAAAAACAGAACTTACTGCCTGATTCAATTTGATCCAGGGGCTTAAATCCTCTAACAGCGAAATGGCACATGACCTCAAAAGGAACCATCCCTATTTTCCCTAGGATTCTGAGAGTGAAATGAAGAAACAAAAAATGATGATAATAATTCTTTCTACTGGAGTTTCTAAGATAAAGCTGTTGGTGACCATCTTCCAAAGTATAAGCGGGGGAGAAATCTCTCTGGGAGAGACAGAAAGAGGGAGAGAGGCTTGATGAGATTGAGTTTCTGACTTAAAAAGTTCCCAAAAGGAAGTGAGAGCAGGACTACATCCACTGTTTCACGTGGGAACTGGGGAAGGGGCATCTCCAGAGAAGAAATGAGGAAGATGATCCGGTCAAACGACTTGTAAACACTTGAAGACTGACCTGCGGGAAAACATGTAAATAAGGTTTTCTAGGAGGTGAATCTTCAGCTATGTAACGTCTTTAAAAGAATTATGATCTATTTAGGATCACCTATCAAAACTGGAATATACAGACTTATGGCTCCCCAGAAAATCTCCTATAAGTTATGTCACTATTTGGGTACAAAATACCGATGTTTCATAGCCAAACAGTATTCTTTTGTGTGAGTAATGTAACCTCATGAGTTATTTACAGACCTCAGATATAATCCAGGCCAGAGGTTACCCAAGTGTGATAACAAAAAATTGCATTTATTTTTATCTCCTTATTTACAATTTTTTGCAAGAAACTGAAAAGGGAAAAAAAAACTGCTTTTTTCATTAAAAAAATGTATATACAGTAAAATAATTATGGCCTAAAGTTCTATGTTTGACAAAAACGTAGTTTATATTTACCACCACAATCACACTAAAATATTGATGATTAAACTGCAAAAAAGGAGGAAACACTCAAAATGAAGAAAATATGTGTCTAAAAGAAGATCCAACCAGTCCGTCCTAGAGGAGATCAGTCCTGGGTGTTCATTGGACCGTCTGATGTTGAAGCTGAAACTCCAATACTTTGGCCACCTGATGTGAAGAGCTGACTCATTTGAAAAGACTCTGATGCTGGGAAATATTAAGGGCAGGAGAAGAGGGAACAATAGAGGATGAGATGGTTGGATGGCATCACCAACACAATGGACATGGGTTTAGGTAGACTCTGGTAGTTGGTGATGGACAGGGAGGCCTGACGTGTTACGATTCATGGGGTCGCAAAGAGTCAGACATGACTGAGCGACTGAACTGAACTGAACTGAACTGAAAAATATAAAATTAAATTTGATATAGAATGATTCAAAACAACATTGATAAATATTTGAAGTAAACTTTTGGCAAAATAAATGAAGATATTCGATATTGGGTTGCAATTGTGAATTCACTAATATTTTAAGATGAATAATTTTCAGTAAAGTAAAAATTTAGCATGGCATTTGTCTAGGAAACAAAAGCTACAATTCAGATAGAAGGAAATGACACCAAAGAGTGAAAGAAAAATCACTCTGGTTTTGGGACAAAACTTAATCTTGTTCTTTATACCAGCCACTGATCAAGAGGGTTCATGCTAATGTTTTAAAAACTAGATATCAATGAAATAAACCACATCTTGGAACATACTGAAGATGATACAGCATCTTCTCATTGATCAGGAGCTTTGGGGTCAGTGACTAACTCTCTGGTCCTCCTCCTGTGAAGCAGATTCTGGGAGAAGGGGCGTAGAAAGAATCAATCACTTGGGCTGATTCAGGAAAAAGAAGAATCAGCGTGAGAAACCAAAACAGATGCCAAGATACATACCTTGGCATAGAGTCAAGGCCAACTATAGCTGTAATTCATCACCAGTTCCTTAATCCAAAGCCATGTACAATAGGACGGTGTAACACTTCGAAGAACTGTTCATTTTAGGAGTTGGAACCAAATGCCAATTCTCTTTAACTTTGTATTTCTACTAACAGCCTTTCTAAGTTGAAGAGGAAGAATCTCAGCATCCAAGACAAACCCGAAGAACAGAACTTGTGAAGGGCAGAACCCAGAGCAGCCCTGAGGATCTCCGTGGCAGGAACTGATGACTTCTAAAACAGATCGATTAGATCCAACAGTTCCTTGTACTTGCATCACTTTCCTCAAAGTCCTAAGAGGAGGATTCTAACTGGTCTAGTCTGAACCTTGTGCCTTCTCCAATTTTCTGTAGAAAGACTTGATCAACAATTTCATCACGTCTCCTCAAATGGAAAAGATATAATTCCTCTAAAGTGGGCCAGGGTTTTTGCAGCAGAAGAAAGGATGAGAACACTGCAAGGTAAAAACCCCAGCCAGAGCCATGAGACCTCTTTATTTTGTATATATCAAATTAATTTCTATTTTGAGCTTCATTCCACCATATCAGGAGAAAACAGTTACTTCTTGGAGTTTCTCCATGCACAAGCATTTTGCTGCTATTCCGTTTTTCTGCATCACCAAAGCCCGGATTCTGGTCTGCTGTCTTCATAGATCACTTGGAGAATCCTGTAATTTTGGCCACATGTCTGCTTTCTGCCAGCTCTTTGTCACTTCCAACCCAGGTTTTGCATATGGAAATCATTAATGAGGTGCCTGGGATTCCAACTTCCCAACGTTCTGTGCAGCCAGTCCCCCTGGAGTCACGTTTAATGCTGGCATTTTTGTCAGGGAGGAACGTTCAGGTCTCCTTTCTTGAAAAAAAGCTTCAGACTGCAAACACTGTTGCAATCCAACAGAACCTTTGCAAAGCTGCAGAAAATCTTTCTCCCCGTGTGTTTCTTCTAAATAATTTCACCCACACGCATTCACTTCGCCTTTCTAGCAACTTTACAAGCCCTCTAATTATCCTGCGGGCTTAGATTTTGAGTAAAGAAAGTCAAGACATGTGCAAGTTACTAGTGGTTTCCATTCTAACCAGACTCCCAACCCTGCCCCCACCTCCAACAGCAACTGAAAAAAGCAGAGCTGAGTCTAGGTTAAGCTTGGATGGAGGCAGTGGAGGGAGGGACAGAGAGAAAGGGACATTGTTAAAGAAAAGATGTGGGGAGAAAGCCACAAAAATTATTATCTGAAAAGATGATGATCTAATCACACCAAGATCAAGGATTAGCACTTCTGGCAGATAGGAAATGACCTGGCAGTATTCCAAGGATGGAGCTCAGAGGCCTTGCGCAGCCTTTAAGTAATCCCAGCTCAGGATCACAAGGGCAAACAGGGTTCATTTAAAAGGGCAGACACTACATCAGAAGCCCCAGGAGAGAATTAAGGCTTTTTCCTGGTAGCCTGTGAAGGAAGCTCTTCTCTTCATTTTCATGAGGGGTTTATGTGTGTGTGAAGATGTGTGTGTGTGTGTGTGTGCGCGCGCGCGCGCGCGTGCATGTGTCGGGAAAAGGGATGTGTAGGGGGAAGGGATAGAAAAGTGCTTATTGCTCCTATATTTTATATCTCCTTTTTGAGTATGTGGCTTATCTTACATAATGTTGGGCTGGCCAAACAATTTCATTCAGGTTTTTCGTAAGCTGTTAGATTTTTCAGTTAACTTACTGTCAGCATCTGCCACGTTGGAAGTGTGTCATTTAGAGTATGCAATATGTGCATTTCAAATGGTACGTCCTGTGAGCAATCAAGTTTTGTAAAGCCATGTGCTTATGGGAATTGGGATGGCAATGCTTCATTGCTTTTTACGGTCTACACAGATGTAGCCATTCTTCCGCAGCAGCCATTCTAATTTATCTAAGAACAAATTCAGAATAAGATAATCCTCCTGATCACGTAAAGAGGAAGTAAAACACTACTAGGTAATTGGATGGCTAGCTTGCATTTATCTACAAAGATCCTCTGGAGAAGGGATAGGCTACCCATTCCAGTATTCATGGGCTTCCCTCGTGGCTCAGATGGGAAAGAATCCGCCTGCAACATGCGAGACCTGGGTTCAATCCCTGGGTTGGGAAGATCCCCTCGAGGAGGGCATGGCAACCCACTCCAGTATTCTTGTCTGGAGAACCCATGGACAGCGGGTCGCGAAGAGTCGGACATGACAGAGCGACTAAGCACAGCACAGTCTTCACCTTACCACCCTCTCCCAATCGAGTAAATCCTTTTGGGGGGCATTGCCCAGGCACCACTGCCTCCCTCTGCAGTGTTTGCACCAGACAGGCTCCTCTCTCCTTCCTGGCTCCTACATCCTATACTGATTTTGTTTGTGCCACATTTATTTACTCTAACAGCAGATGCTCTGCCAGGCCGGCCACTGCTGTTAGAGCTGCCTTATGACAGGTAAAGGCAGCAGAGAGTCAGGGGTGAGGTGTTTGTCGCAAAACAGAATCTCTAGGCGGTAGTGGGGGGATCCTCTTGATTAAAGTCTAAATTTGTGAAGACAAGGATATTGTCTTCCTTGTCATCAAATCCCCCAAGACCAGAACAGTGCCTGGTACATAGCAGGTGTGAAGCTGAATCCAGCCTCTGTATCCTGAAAGTGTGAAAGTTTAGTCGCTCAGTCATGTCTGACTCTTTGTAACTCCATGGACTGTAGCCCACCAGGCTCCTCTGTCCATGGGATTCTCCAGGCAAGAATACTGGAGTGGGTTGTCATCTGCCTCCAAGGGATCTTCCCGACCCAGGGATCAAACCTGGGTCTCCCACATCGCAGGCAGATACTTTACAGTCTGAGCCACCGGGGAAGCCAGGAAAGTCTATATCCTGACACCGAATTAATTCTCAGAGACAGAGTTTGGAGTGAAGTAAAAAGAATAGATTTATTGCTTTTCTGGGCAAAGTGGGGCCACAGCAGGCTAATACCCTCAAAACTGTGTGTCTTAACCTGGAGGGAGTAGTGAGGAGTTTTATCATAGCGGCTCAAATGGAATGTGATCAGCTCATCAATATTCTTCTGATTGGTTGGTGGCAAAGTAAGTGGAAGTCAGCATCATCAACCTTCTGGTTACAACTAGTCTGGGGTCTACATACTGGTGGGCAGCCACTATTAACTTCTTCCACCTGGTGGAATTAACTGTAAAACAACTCAAAGATATTGTTATATAGAGCCCTTGAGGGGGAAGCAGGACTCTATGGGCTTCCCAGGTGGCTCAAGTGGTTAAGAATCCACCTACAATTCAGGAGATGCAGGTTCAATCCCTGGGTCAGGAAGACCCCCTGGAGGAGGAAATGGCAACCCACTCCAGTATCCTCTCCTGAGAAATTCCATGGACAGAAGCGCCTACTAGGCTAGAGTCCATGGGTCACTAAAAGTCTGACATGACTGAGCACGTACTCATTACCTTCACTACCAGCACTCTGCCCCTGTGGTTTCTTGACTGTTCCTCCCTACTCTCTCAATCACCTCCCTCCCCTCGTTAGCCTCTGTTGGAACCTGCCTGCTGGAACTCAGGGGAGTTCACAGAGTCTGAATGAAGCCTATTTCCTGTAATCAAGAAAAAGGGAACACAGGAAGATTTTTGTGCCTAGGAGCCCAATAGGGTCCTGCTTGGTATCAGGTGCCCCACAAATACCATTAAAGGCAAGAAGGAAGGAACAGAATTTGACTCACTATCTAAACACCCAGGAGATGTGTCAGATTGTTGGAGAAGCAGAAGCAAAAAGCCTGAGATGATGCAGAGCAGGGTACGCCTGTAAGCGAGAAGAGAGGGACTGAATGAGAGCAAATAGCATGAGGCAGGGAAGAAAACAAACCAAGTGCATCAAAAAAGCAATGTCAACCACTCATTCATTCAATATGCAAAGGTGTACTGAATGCTTCCTATGTGCCAGGTGGTATTCTAATAGCTAAGATACTGTAGTGAATAAACCTGACACAAATCCCTGCCCTCACAGACTACAGTGCATGGGGGTCAGACGATAAATAAGTAAGATACATGAATAAAATATATAGTTTGTTAGGGAATTCCCTGGTGGTCCAGTGGTTAGGACTCTGTGTCTTTACTGCCAAGGGCCCAGGTTCCATGCCTGGTCAAGAAACTAAGATCCCACAAGCCATGCAGCCCAGACAAATGTGTATATATATCACATAATGAATGATATATACATATACATGTAGTTGTATATGGTTACATAATTATACATATATATTAATATGTAGTTCATTAGATGATAAGTGTTAAGAAGAACTCTAAAAGCAGGGAAGATTAACATAAAGCATAGGAGGAACTGCAGTTTTAGATAAGGAGGCCACAGCAGGTGTTACAGAGTGATTTGTGAGTAAATCCAGAAGAAATGAGACGATCTCTGCAGCTACCTGGCAGTAGAGCCTTCAGCCAGAGAATGGCAAGTGCAAAGGCCCTGAGGTAGAAACTTGCCTGGCATGTTTGAAGAAAAGATAGGGGGCTATTTCAGAGGGAGGAGAGAGGAAGGAAGTAGGAGGTGAGGTCAGAAAGAGAAAAGGCTGCCAGAGCATTACGTCAGAAAGGTCATGGGGAATTACACGTGGCAGAGTGTTGTGGGTGAGAGGAGGGTGAGGTTTCTGTCCTGAGTGAGATGGGAAGGAAGCCACTGTTGGTCTTTTCTCATTCTCTCCCTTAGAACCATCACACTTGTTCCGAAGGCCTAGAACACTCTTCCCCTGAGCTTTGCCTGACCAATGAATGTCTGTGCATACTCCGGTCCCTTGTCAGTTTCTCGGAGGGGGGTCTTTCCTATCTAACCTATTCTTCTCACCATGGTCAACTGGCCATTCTCTCTACCAGCTGCTTTCCTTCAACGCACTAATCACAAACTAGCATTACATGCCGAGAAGGCAATGGCACCCCACTCCAGTACTCTTGCCTGGAAAATCCCATGGACAGAGGAGCCTGGTAGGCTGCAGTCCACTGGGGTCGCCAAGAGTTGGACACGACTGAGCGACTTCACTTTTACTTTTCACTTTCCTGCATTGGAGAAGGAAATGGCAACCCACTCCAATGTTTTTGCCTGGAGAATCCCAGGGACGGGGGAGCCTGGCGGGCTGCCGTCTATGGGGTCGCACAGAGTTGGACACGACTGAAGCGCCTTAGCAGCAGCAGCAGCATTACGTGCATATTTGTATACCATCTGTTTCTCTCACCAGGTTCTCTATAACCTCTGTGAAGCATAAATTTCTACAGTTGATTCACGACTGAACACTGTGAAAAGCAAAAGTGAAAGCCACTCATTCATGCCTGACTCTTCAAAAACCCATGGACTATACAGTCCATGGAATTCTCCAGGCCAGAATACTGGAGCCTTTCCCTTCTCCAGGGGATCTGTCCCAAACCAGGGATCAAACCCAGGTCTCTAACACTGCAGGTGGATTCTTTACCAGTTGAGCCACAAGGAACACTCTGTGTATTTAGGTAATTAGACTTCCCTAGTGGCTCAGATCGGAGAAGGCAATGGCACCCCACTCTAGTACTCTTGCCGGGAAAATCCCATGGGCAGAGGAGCCTGGTGGGCTATAGTCCATGGGGTCGCTGAGGGTCGGACACGACTGAGTGACTTCACTTTCACTTTTCACTTTATGCATTGGAGAAGGAAATGGCAACCCACTCCAATGTTTTTGCCTGGAGAATCCCAGGGACGGGGAGCCTGGTGGGCTGCCGTCTATGGGGTCGCACAGAGTCGGACATGCCTGAAGTGACTTAGCAGCAGCAGTGGCTCAGATGGTAAGGTATCTGCTTGCAATGTGGGAGACCTAAGTTTGATCCCAAGGTCAGGGAGATCCCCTAGAGGAGGGAATGGCAACCTGCTCCAGTATTCTTGCCTGGAGAATCCCAGGGACAGAGGAGCCTGGTGGGCTACAGTCCACTGGGGTCACAAAGAGTTGGACACGACTGAGTGACTGAACACACACTCTGATCAGGGTAATTGTATGTAGAAAATATTCATTGTTTTTTTTTCCTGCTTGTTCAGTTGACAGTTGTTGGACATTTACTCCTTTAATCAGTGTCTTCTCTTTTCAAAATGAGACCCACATGTAAGTGCTTAAGAAGCCCCGGTGTAGATTGACATGTCAGTCCACCTAAATCCTGGGGAAATCAGTATAGGAAAATCCCTGGGATGCTACGTATTTTTCCTTAAGATCAGATCTAAGAGATCCAGGAGAAAACAGGTAAACGTTCGGTCCTCCTATGATCAGGAAGATGCTTTTCACAATCTCCTCTCATTCTCACTCTTCCCAGTCTCAACTCCTTCTCACTGCTGACTGTAAAATGCCAGTCTCTCTGTAAATAGAGCCTCCATTGCTATGATATGAGTAACTTACAACTCATGCCCAATTACTATGCAACACAATAACAATTATACACATCATTAAATGTATGCCAGATTAACTTTGCTGTATATTTTATTTAAACACTAAACTCTCTCTGGATGAGCATAGTCTTCACATTTGTAGATTGTATCACGTGGACATCTGATGACAGAAAAAAAAAAAGAACATTTGTATGCAAAAGAGAAAGCATCGTTGAGTCAGTAAGAGCTTCTATGCATGAGCAATTGCTGGGGTCCAATCAAGGAAACAAACAAATAACAGAGCTGCAGGCTATTTTCAAAGAGGTCAAATCAAGACTCCCAAACACATGAATTTCTAAACTATCTTTTGGTTGCAGAACTCATTTTTTATTAATTATATACAGATGAAAAAATTTAAATAGTTCAGGTCAATCAATTTCAGCCCCACATCACAATTACAGGAAGATTATGCAGATTCTGTTTTCTTTCTTTCATGCAAAAGTTTAGTACATTAGGTGACTTTCCAGCATCACATACTGAACTACCAATAATTACAAAAAAGATGTGTCCATTTTTATTTTTATTCTTGGCAAAGTGAAATGAGAATCCACTTGCCCTTCAAGAGCACAGATGACTTAAAAGATACTACAGGTAGAAATTCAGTGACAGGCCATGTGCTGGGGGATGATGAATAAACCCAAGAGGCTGTGATTGAGTGGTAAATTACTAGTATATGATAACATTTCTAGCATGAAGAGATTTTGATTAAACTGTGTACTTTAGAAAGGCCGGGTGGGTGAGGGGCACTTTAATATCATATTACCTTTCCAAAAGATAATAAATTATAGAGAAGTTCACCCTAGTGTCCTCTCAAATGTCCCAAATCATGAAATTACAGATCTTACTTCTTTTATATAGATAACAAATTGACTACAATCGGCTATAAACTTCTACATTTAGTTCTCTAGGAATTGCAGTACCTGAGAAAGTTAGAACTGGACATGGAACAATGGACTGATTTCAAATCTGGAAAGGAGTACTTCAAGGCTGTATATTGTCACCCTCCTTATTTAACTTATATGCAGAGTACATCATGCGAAATGCTGGGCTGGATGAAGCACAAGCTGTAATAAAGATTGCCAGGAGAAATATCAATAACCTCAGATATGCAAATGACACTACCCTTATGGCAGAAAGTGAAGAGGAACTAAAAAGCCTCTTGATGAAAGTGAAAGAGGAGAGTGAAAAAGCTAGCTTAAAACTCAACATTCAAAAAACAAAGATCATGATATCTGGTCCCATCACTCCATGGGAAATAGATGGGGAAACAATGGAAACAGTGACAGACTTTATTTTGGGGGGCTCCAAAATCACTGCAGATGTTGACTACAGTCAGAAATTAAAAGATGCTTGCCCCTTGGAAGAAAAGCTACGACCAACCTAAACAGCATATTAAAAAGCAGAGACATTACTTTGCTGATAAATGTCTGTCTAGTCAAAGCTATGATTTTTCCAGTAGTCATGTTTGGATGTGAGAATTGGGCCATAAAGAAGGCTGAGTGCCAAAGAATTGATGCTTTTGAACTGTGGTGTTGGAGAAGACTCTTGAGAGTCCCTTGTACTGCAAGGAGATCCAACCAGTCCATCCTAAAGGAGATCAGTCCTAAATATTCATCGGAAGGACTGATGCTGAAGCTGAAACTCCAATATTTTGGCCACCTGATGTGAAGAACTGACTCGTTGGAAAAGACCCTGATGCTGGGAAAGATTGAAGGCAGGAGAAGAAGGGGATGACAGAAGATGAGGCGGTTGGATGGCATCACCGACTAGATTGACATGAGTCTGAGCTAGCTCCGGGAGTTGGTGATGGACAGGGAAGTCTGGCATGCTGCAGTCCATGGGGTCGCAGAGAGTCGGACACAACTGAGCGACTGCACTGAACTGAACTGAGAAGGAGGTGCATGCTAATGTTTGAGAGAAGGTCACCACCAAGAATGCAGCTTCAGACCTATGTGTGTCAGTTGACCAGTCGTTTTGACTCTTTGTGACCTCATGGACAGTAGTCTGCCAGGCTCCTGTGTCCATGGAATTCTCCAGGCAAGAATACTGGAGTGGGTTGCCATTCCCTTCTCCAGGGGATCTTAACAATCCAGGGATTGAACTCGGGTCTCCTTCATTGCAGGAAGATTCTTTACCATGTGAGCCACCAGGGAATAAAGCAAATTATAAAGGGTTAAACAGAATCTCAGGTTAGAATCCATTGTGGACTCTCTTGCACCTATTGAAGAACCATTTCCATTTTTTTTAAGGTACAATCTGATTGTAGGACATATATTAATTCAACCTTAAAAATTAATTCCAATATACATTGTGTGTGTGTGTGTGTGTTAGTTGCTCAGTCGTGTCTGACTCTCTGTACCCCATGGACTGTAGCCCACCAGGCTCCTCTGTCCATGGAATTCTCCAGGCAAGAATACTGGAGTGGGTTGCCATTTTCTTCTCCACCAATATGCATTATAAAGATAAAGACAAATTACTGTTTGGTTCCCCTTATATGAGGTACATAGAATAGTCAAATTCATAGAGTCAGAAAGTACATTAGTGGATGCCAGGTGCCAAGGAGTTGGATGGAGTGGGGAAGGGGAAAGGAGGAGTTAAGTGTTTAATGGGGATAGAATTTCAGTTTAGGAAGATGAAAAATTCAGGAGATGTATGATGGTGAGAGTTGAGCAATAATGTGAATGTATGTAGTGGCATGGAGAAGGAAATGGCAACACACTCCAGGATTCTTGCCTGGAGAATCCCATGCACAGAGGAGCCTGGCGGGCTGCAGTCCATGGGGTCACAAGAGTCGGACACAACTTGGTGACTAAACCACACCACCACCACTTAGTGCCGCTGAACTGCACACTTGCTCAGTTGCTCACTCAGTCGTGTCCGACTCTTTTCAAGCCCATGGGCTGCAGCACGCCAGGCTTCCTTGTCCTTCACCATCTCCCGGAGTCTGCTCAAACTCATGTCCATTGAATCTGTGATGCCATCCAAGCATCTCATCCTCTGTCGTCCCCTTCTCCTTCTGCCTTCAAGCTTTCCCAGTTAAATATGGTTAAAATATTATGTTTTGTATTAAGGGACTTTTACAACAATAAAAAAAGCATAACGAAACATTTCCAACCCCGTTCTCCATTGTCTGTTACTTACTAAAATGATTGGACAACCTAATCATCTTTTTTTCCCAGCATGAATAGTCATGTAACCCAGTTCTGGCCAGTGAAATGTAAGGGGAGGTCATAGACGCAGGAAGTTGATGAGCAAGGCTTCTCCCTCCTAAGAGAATGGGAGTGGGCTATAATTCCCTGCTACTTGCCCTTGATCCTGGGGGTGGGAACAGAGGCTTCTGGGAACTACATCAGTCCCCTGACAGCCAGGTGGGTAGGACATGACAATCACAGAGACCCCCAATGCCAAAGTCCTGACAATCACAGAGTCCCCCAAAGCCACCAAGGGGACATCAGTAACAACCACCATCCTGATTTCTTGTAACATGAGAAGAATCATCTCCTCCTGTTTAAACGACTGTTAGATCACCTGGTATTTAGAGCCCAGTGTATTTTAAATAGATATGCCATTATTTGAGATATCTGTGAATAAAAGAAAAAAAAAAAAACTGGATAGTGACCAGAGGGGACAGCAAGCCAAGGCCAAGTTTCTGGCTTTGTTGACTCAGCTGTTGTTTCCCAGGAAAGAGTATCCATGTGTGCATCCGAATTGCATAACCTGAAAGTCCTGATCAGTTGAGCAAACCGGGTAGTGGATTTTGTTGTATTTTGTCGTACTAACAGGGATCTTCTGGCTTGAGAGTAGTTGGTACTAATTCATCCATCTCTTCTTTCCCCCTGGGCTCCATGAGGCATAAGACTGTAACAGTAGCTAGAAGGCTCTGGCCTGACAGCTAATGTGGATTTAGAGGTTATAAGGACAGACTTATGCCTGTAGCCATCTGCAAGCAAAAAGAAAACCAGTCTCCCCAGATCCCATTAAACTGTGCTGTAGGGTGGTGAAAGGTGACTGGGTCCCTTAGTAAAATACATGTGTGTTTCAACAGGTGTGAAAGGACAACGCCCTGGCAGGGAATACCCCATAAACAAGGGATTTTTTGTAAAAATAAATTTCACCTTGAAAAAGAATATGGAATGTTTACACATTCAAATGACTCTTCTTTTTGCAACACATATCACTATTGAACTCCTTTAAATATTAAATCCCCTTGGCAATGAAGAAAGAACCACGAAACTGTTCATCTAAACTGGTGAGAGATAATGCTGATCAAAGTTTAATTAAAACTGAAGACAAAGAAACTCACGAATTCCAATATGAGAAAATGAAGCAATATTAACTGATTTATTCTCTGATGAAATATGGATTGGCTGTCTACCATCTGGTGCCACTCTGTCCGGAAGTGTACCTGCTCTGCTACAGGATATGGCCCCATATGGGAGAAAAACTTGAAACAAGAGATCTTAATGTGTAATTACATATCATATTCCTTCACAAATACATGGATTTCTACACATATGTTTCTCTAAAGAAAAGGAGCATGGTATCAAAAGAGAAAACCTTTTTTTTTTAATTCTAACTTCAAGATCAAATAAGTTTTCCTGGAGAAAGTGATGTTGAGCTTACATCTGAAAAATTAGTAGGTGTTAGTCTAGGTAGGATTATTCAGCTTTGTGGGACACATAACACATAATGACAAAAATACATAATTGAACCTGAAAAAATTCAAACCTGACATTAAGAAGCAGTTGGAAAACCTAAATTTGCATCCACGTGAATCCCATCTGCCCTGGCTTTTGTCAGTACAGGTTCAAAGCTTTGTCTTTCCATCATTCTCTTGCCATCTGCACTCTCCCCCGCCCCCTCTCCACCCCAGGAACTCATCTTCTTCAAGCTAAAGATGGTCAGTGAATAACAGGTGGGCCTCTCTGCTCATAATTTTGAGCTATTCTGAAATTCCTCTAGAAATTGTCTTTTCTGACACATTTTTCACATGGAAAAAAAAATAAAGAAAATGTAAGAGAAAATTACCTTCTTTGAATCTGAAGTACAAAGATTGCTCTTTTACTCCTCATTTAGGAAATTCTCATTTTAAACCTGGATTTAGCTACAGACCTCAAATTAGGTAAAGAACCTCCAATATGCTAGCATGGTTAATTCAGTTCTGCAGAAAATCCTGTGTGCACGAGCACTCATGTGTTATCTTCTCTCTCTCTCTTTCTCTCTCTCTCTCTCTCTCTCTCTCTCTCTCACACACACACACACACACACACAAAGAGACACACAGCAGTTTCAACAGACACTGAGAAAATAGTCTAAGTTTCAGCCTTAATTCTCCCCAAATAAAGAAATCTCATTCCAGAGCCTCCACAAAGAGAATTTCTACAATATTCTTAATGTTACAAATACTCTAGAATTTTTAATAAACCTAAGGGATTGGGAGCAGGAGGAGAAGGGGACGACAGAGGATGAGATGGCTGGGTGTCATCACCGATTCAATGGACATGAGTTTGAGTAAATTCTGGGAGCTGGTGATGGACAGAGAGGCCTGGCGTGCTGCAATTCATGGGATTGCAAAGAGTCAGACACGATTGAGCGATTAAACTGAACTGAACTGAACTTAAAGATGTTTTGTTTATTTCCTTTTAATCAGACCACCAGGTTTGTCAGTTCTATAGATGTTTGTAGACAAAATATTGCAGTGTAATTTGAAAGCATAAAGTTCTCATTTCCTCCTAAAACTTTACTTATCATGTTTGCTTTATATTTATTGTTTATTCAGCACCATAACAGTATGATCTTTATGATATCTTTATGATAAAAATAACATAAAAGTAAATAAAAACAAACAAAACATTCTTTGCTCTGAAGTAGTTATCAGCAAACAACTTTGATCTCCCCAAGGTATCAGTTCAATTTGCTGAGCAGTTAAGATGATAAAGCACCAAGTCTCTTAATTTATTCTGTTCCATTAATTTTATTCCATAATGTCAGAGAAAACAGAACAAGAACTGGGTGTGAGGAATAATAGACCTAGGAAAGAGAATGCCAGGGCATGCATCTAGATTGTGGAAATTCTCTCAAAGAAAAATTCATTTCTTAGGAGAGTTTGGCATTCCAGGACAATGCAATGCCCTGATATTAATTTACATTTGAAGCTATATCGTGAGTGGGGTGGGGGTGGTGGAGATCAAGGTTACATGCCCACACCAGTGTACCTACTCTGTAAATCTGCCTTGCTGCCTGACCCTACTATCCTCAGTAGAAACAAGGACGTGGGTTTAGGAAGTATCAGAATGCAGCAGCAAAGATCCAAGCCTGGATTTTCATTTCTCAACAATGGGTTCACTGGAGGAAATTAGAAATACATTTTAAAGAGAACATTGTAATCCTCATTTTTATAGGATTGTGCACTTCAAAAGTTCAGGATATTCCTCTTTTGAGGCATATTAGTTTGAGATGAAACTATAGATTATTACTAAAGATATTGTAGAATTAAACTTTTTCTATGTTGAATTTTTAAAATAATCTTTGACTTCAAATAAAACCAGCAGACATGAGCGTGTTCAGTAGAGACACTTAAAAAAAAAAAAATAAGAAGCTCTGAGCTAGTGACATACATCTTATGCCGTAACACAAGGCATTGAGTGAGCTGGTCTTCATTGGTGGCTCAGTGGTAAAGAATCACCTGCCAATGCAGAAGATACAGGTTCAATCCCTGGGTTAGGAAGATCCCTTGGAGAAAGAAACAGCAATCCCACTCCAGTATTCTTGCCTGGGAAATCCCACGGACAGAGGAGCCTGGTGGGCTACAGTCCGTGGGGTCACAAAAGAGTTGGACACGACTCAGTGACTCAAGAACAGCAAGTGAGCTATTTTGCTTGTTATCAGAATAAAAGATGATGAAAGAGTTATAAAATAGATTCCTTGAAGATACTAAAAGTATAAGCATAGTCTTGTGTGGTGGTGAAGATTCTTTTTATTAATAATCAGATTTTTGCTTTGTGCTTTCCTGTTAAATTCAGCCTTTAAATTGTAGCTTGCTTATGAGTAAAAGTAAGCAAAGCAGTACTGCCAATGACTGGATGGAAAAGATAGTCTAATTCTGAGGTTCAATATTTCAAAGTTCATTTTTATAACAGACCAAGCCATGTATTTGAATTTAGCTTTTCCTGGTAACAAGAACGACAGACTGAGTGGGGTCAGCCTCAAGTCTTTTGCTTTATCTCTCAGCTGGTACCAAGTTCCAGTGGGAAGCAGAGTTGCAATATATTAGGTTCTCTTAAACCCCAGCAGTGATTACTATCAAAGAATTTTAGAAATAGCATAGAATCTGAACTTATCCTTGGATACTGTGACTGCTGGCAACACTCTCTTGTCACACTGCTTTAGTTTCCTACCACTTTCCATTATCTGAAATTATCTTGTTAACTGATTCTTGATCATATCTTTACTTGATAATTTTCTCTTCCTCTCACTAGAACTCAAGACCCATGAGAGTGGGGACCATTTTCATTCATTTTTCCCCCCATGTTTTCCCAAGAACAGTGCCGGCAAAATAATTGGAACTCAATCAGTTTCTGCTTCGTGGAGAGATTAAGCCATTTACTAAGTTTGCACAGCTAATACATAAAATTCCAGCAATCTGACTCCAGACTAAACTCTATTGCATGAAGACTAATGTTGTCATTCAAGAAAACTCTTAGCAGGTGATTGAAAAGGACTTGGGGCTATTGGGCTACCCACTGCTAAAGCTGTATTTCAGAGACATTGCTTATAACTGCTTGATTTGGAGGTTCAAGGTTTTTTTTCTCTCTCTCTCTCTTATTGGTTACCAGGGAGCCACTGAGACAACTTAGATGGCAGATTCAAGAATGAAAAAGCTGTCCTTAGAGTCAAATGCTCTGATTCTTCTACCTCCTACAATCCACTTATGATTCTAGGATTAGGACAGTTGCAAGTAACAAAAAAACCTCGAAAAATAGTGGCTTAAACAAAATGTATTTCTCTCTTAAGAAAAGAGGAGGATCAGAGCTGTTGTGACACTCCTTGGTGTTGACACTTGGGCCTCCGCATCTTATTTCTATGTTGTCCTTGGTCCCACTCCTTTGGTTCTAGATGGTATTGTCTACTTTACAGACAGGGAGATGGAGGAAGGACAGAGAAGAGAGACCCAAACAATACAGGTAGTTGTTCAGTATAGAAGGGAATGAGGACTCGTCTCAGATGCTTCCGTGTAAATCCTTTTGCCCAGAATTTACTCAGATGTCCACACCTAGCTTCCAGGAAGGGTAAAAAAGATGCCACTTCATTCTGGGCTGCATGTGCCCAGATCACAATCTGTTTATTACTGAAGAGTAATAAGACCGGAGTCAGCTAGCATGCTGCCACAGAAACATCTCCAAAATGGAATGCTAGGTAAGAAAAAAAATTGTTGAAGACTAGTGGAGAAGCAAGTTATAGAAGAAATCATATCATATGTGATTCCGTTTAGCACAGCACACACATTTACACGTACACTTGCAGCGACACCTCCACAAAGCATCAGCTGTGTACTCGGAAAATCATAGGAAAAGGTCTGGGGAAATTAACACCAAAGGGGAAATGGTGGTTGCCTCTGGGGAGGGAAATGGGATGAGATTCGGGGATTTTGAAAGCTAACTTTCACTTTTTACCCTAATATTACTAAACTGTTTACATTTTTATATTGAGACTACATTTATTCTTTGTGTTAACTAGTATCTTACAGAAATAGAGATACCACAAAACTCAGAGAGAGGAATTGTACTTTGTGTGTAATTAAAGAATTATATGTTGTGTGTAAGCACAGTATGTCATAGTATAATACTTAGGCACCAGAAGATTCTGACAGCCATTTACCAGCTGTGTCAACTTAATCAGTTTCCATGAACTCACACTTCCTCAGTTTTCTCTTCAGTGAAATGGACCAAACAACATGCATTTTGCTGGGTTATTGCAGGGAATATTTGAAATGATGTTTGTAAAGCACTCAGTGTTAATTCTTTTTGCTTATCTATGTATTCAAAAATTTATAGTAAATATACAGCATTATATAAGGAAAATAAATAAATGTGTAACCAAACATTTATAAAAGTCATCCAATATAAAACAAGTATGTAAGCAATCACAACAAGTGACAGGCAATAACTGATCAAGGAATCAAGGGTTAGTTGAGAGTAAGGGAAAGCCTTACAAGAGAAATTGGGCCATTGTAGACAAACAGCCAATATCTAGAACAAAGCAAACAGTCATTGACGCTATTTGAGGTAGCTTTCCTCTTGGAAACCATGAGCTCAGTAACATTTTGCTTCAAAGTAAAATAAATATCCTGGTTTTCATAAATCTAGCTTTTGATCCCAGTTTAACTAATGCCCAAATGAGTATGGTTATCTTAGACTTGAAAGAAGGCAACTCCAATCCTGGTAGTTCACCTGGGTGGCTTGGCATCGCAGGCACAGAGCTCACCAGCTGGAGGAGGCAGAGTTGGATCACACACGTCCAGGGGATAGGTTTTAGGGTCAACTGGTGACTCCCTAATATCTTCTTTTTCTTTTTTCTTTGGTTTTGTTGCGTGGCTTGTGGGATCTTAGTTCCCTGACCAGGGATTGAACCCATGCTCCTGCAGTGGAAGTTCAGAGTCCTAACCACTGGACCACCAGAGAAGTCTTTATAACCCTGTAACACCCTTTTAACCACTCACAGAGCATGGGGATCACTGCATGTGATTGAAGGTGAGGTAATAAATTCAAGTATTGGCCCCAAATTTTCACCTCTGTCCTCATCCACACTTGTGCAATCTCAGTGTGGAGAGGGTGTTTCTCTGCCCCCTCACTTAGGTAACTTGCTTTGCCTATGAAATAGAGACAGAAGTGACTGTTCCTGTTCCAATTCTAGGCCTTAAGAGATCTCACGAGTTTCTACTTGCTCTCTCACACCTCTGCCATCACCGTGAGAAGCACATGCTAGCCCAGGGTCCCAGGAGAAAGTAAGAAGTATATTACAGAGCTGATCAGCAAACCCATGAGAGGAGGAAAAAAAAGCCTGCCACTGAGATTTTATGGTTCTTTTCTAGAAATCATTGTGGCAATAGCTAATTAAAACATCACTCTTATAAATAGGTATAAAATCGTGTATGCAGTATTATACAGTGTATAAGAGCGTATGGGCTTCCCCTGTGGCTCAGTGGTAAAGAATCCAACTGCAGCACAGAAGATACAAGAGATGCAATTTCGATCCCTGGGTCAGGAAGATCCCCTAAAGAAGGAAATGGCAACCCACTCCAGTATTCTTGCCTGGAGAACCCCATGGACAAAGGAGCTTAGCAGGCTACAGTCCACAGGGTCGCAAACAGTCAGACATGACTGAAGCGACCGAGCACGCATGAACTAACAGCATATAATGAAAATATGATTTAGGTATTTTAACTCACTCTAATCAGGGCTAGATGATCACAGTAAAAGAGGCACCAAGGCAGGATAGGAACCATACCCAACAGAGACAAGCTTTGCAGGGGGCTTGAGATCTATCTGAAATCTGAAAAAAAATGACTGGCTCCAAAGTATGAGGGGGAAAGGTTGACACTATTTAATTGATATCTACAAAATAAAACTTGCTGTCAACTAGTCAATAGCCCTTTGGTTTTTTGGGGTTTTGTTTTTGTTTTTTTAGTTATGTGTCAGTTGTATTTACTAGGGGATGTGGATACATTTTAAGAGGTTTGATTTAAGGTGGAATAGAGCCTCAAAAGTCACCATCTCTCCATGTGCTCAGAGAAGGTCTTAAAGCAGTCCTAAGAGGCACATGGAAACAGATTAATTGATGGAAGCGCAGACTCGGTTCTCCCATACCCTCACTCATAGGCAAGCAGTGAGAATTCCTACTCCTTCCACCCCACCCCACACTTTTCTTTCTCCAAATACATTTTACTAAGTTCACTGATAAGGAGATTCCACTCTAAGAGTCGGTTTTCACGTTCAATTCAGTTCAGTCGCTCAGTCGTGTCCAACTATGTGTGACCCCATGAATCGCAGCACGCCAGGCCTCCCTGTCCATCACCATCTCCCGGAGTTCACGCAGACTCACGTCCATCGAGTCAGTGATGCCATCCAGCCATCTCATCCTCGGTTGTCCCCTTCTCCTTCTGCTCCCAATCCCTCCCAGCATCAAGGTCTTTTCCAATGAGTCAACTCTTCGCATGAGGTGGCAAAAGTAGACCACCATAAAGAAGGAAATCTCTCCCAAGAAACATCTTTCTTAGTGGAAAGAGCACTGGAAACATAGGATCTGTGGTTGAGTACCACCCTTCTCCCAGGACTACCCTAGAGGGCCTGGAGGGAAGGCAGTGGTGTTCTCTTGTAAGCCTCCCTCCCACAGACCCCTTTCCAGGGATATATTGAAAGTGCTTTCTCCTTGCTTCCTACATAGATTTTGTGTGTACTTGTCATGATATTTACACAACTATATTAAAATTGCATTTTTGCTCATTTGTTTCTTCCAGAAGACCCTTGCTTTCTTGAAGAAGGATTATATCTTATTCTTGTATTCTCAGGCTTCCCTGGTGGTTCATATGGTAAAGAATCCACCTGCAATGCAGGAAACCTGGGTTCAATCCCTGAGTCGGAAAGATCCCCTGGAGAAGGGAATGGCTACCCACTCCACTACTCTTACCTGGAAAATTCCATGGACAGAAGAGCCTGTCGAGCTACAGTCCATGGGATCACAAGAGCTGGACACGACTGAGTGACTGACATTTTCACTACTTGTCACGTTTTCTTCGTATTCTCAGCTTCTAACACAATGGTTGGTATGTAATATCCATTAATAAGTGTTTCGGGCAAAAAAAAAAAGTCTTGACACTTCATATCTTGGGCACAAACTTATCCAACTGGGTGGAGAGAGTCAGAGTGGAGACATTGCTATCATTTTGACAGTGCCACCTAACAATCAAGTTTTAGCAAGAATGAATATTCGATTATTCTCTGGAACACTCTGAAGCCAGTTGATATACGAGGCAATTTGTTATTTGTTTCCTGTGGCCATTTTCAAAATGATATTATTTACTGACTGTTCCAATATGCCTGTATGGAAAGTGAAAGTTGCTCAGTCATGTCGACCCATGGACTATATAGTCCATGGAATTCTCCAGGCCAGAATACTGGAATGGGTAGCCTTTCCCTTCTCCAGAGGATCTTCCCAACTCAGGGATAGAACCCAGGTCTCCCACATTGCAGACGGATTCTTTACCAGCTGAGCCACAAGCCTGTATGGAAGATGCTCAACATTCCCACCATAATGGAGATAAAATTTAAGAAATCAAAATAAAAGTTATTACTTATCTTAGGAAAAATGAGTTATCTTTTACTGCTTTAATCATAGACTCTCCTTTGCAAAGGCAGAAAAAAATAATCTTTATAGATTTCACTTTCCTAAGTGACGAATAGGCACTATATCACAATAATAGAAATAACAAGTTTGAATTAAGGGAGTTCCTTTTTTTTCAAACTGATGTGTAAAAATGGATTCTGACAGCTCTGATAATCTAGAGGCAACCTTCAGCCATCAAGCATTATATGGTGATTTATGTCACAATAAAAAATCCTCTACAGGTGTCCTAAGACACGAAGCAAATGTCTTATATATGATAAAGTTCCTGAAAATAACTGAGAAATTACAAGCTACTTGGTCCAAAGTGCAGTCATCAATGTACTGCATATCGTCTGACTTATAACTGTTACAAATATTTATAATAATGGAATATACTGTTTAACACGATGAAGCCTGAAAAGGCTCATTAACTCTAAATTTGATTCGGTAACTCCATTTCTTCTCATTTGCAGATTCAAGATTCTGTAGTTCTGTAACATTAGTTTAATTATATGAGCTGTGAACCATCCCTAAATCTAGATTCATGTTTAGTTTAGTGAAAAATAAATATTAATGTTGAGATTCTTATTTCTAAATGTTTTTCTGAAGAAATTCACTCATCTCTTGTATTTTCCTTCTTGGGATTTCTAGACTACAGCACATATGCGAAATTGTAGAATCATAGAAATTCAACTGAGGACTTTGGTAGTAACAGAGATTAGAAACATGTGTTGAATGAGTCAAGACAATGATAAGCTAAATAGTTCTTGTATAGACACCAGAACAATAATTACCTCTATAAATGTCAAAAAGGAAAGAATGGCAAGTATTACAACAAAATGGAGGTTAGACCTAAAAGGTGAAAATGGATAGGATAATCATCAGAGACTTGAATTTATAACTTAGGTAAAGTAGATCCAGACCTCAATAGATCTCTCACAGGAAGATGAGAATATTGGAATACAGGAGCAAGTGTACTTCAAAAGGTGTCTTGCTCATTCTGGCTTCCTCATGAATCCCAGGCCAGACATTCTCGTTTAAAATTTAACATTAACCTTTTTACTGTGATTCTTGGATGCTTTCCTGCTGCTCAAGTAGAGTTTTATTTCTCCTTCATAAATGAATTACTCTGAATCTTTACCAAGTTATACTATGCTATGCTAAGTCACTTCAGTCGTGTCCAACTCTGTGCAACCCCATAGACAGCAGCCCACCAGGTCCCCCGTCCCTGGGATTCTCCAGGCAAGAACACTGGAGTGGGTTGCCATTTCTTTCTCCAATGCATGAACGTGAAAAGTGAAAGTGAAGTTGCTCGGTCATGTCTGACTCTTAGCGACCCCATGGACTGCAGCCTACCAGGCTCCTCCATCCATGGGATTTTCCAGGCAAGAGTACTGGAGTGGGGTGCCATTGCCTTCTCCGTTATAGCCATCTAAAAATTACCTAAAAAATATTTATTGAGAAATTTATTTAATTCTGTTTTACCATGGGGAGATGCATATTTAGATTATTTACAATTCTTCTTCTTCTTCTTCTTTGCAAAGACATCTCATACAATTAAATGACACTTGGATAAGATTTGGTAGGATATCCACCAGCATTTTTCCCCTAATGCAGATTTTTGATTCATCCAGTCCTTTCCTTCCATCATGCTTCCTTTTTATACCCATTGTTGTGGCAGTTGATATGCCTTAGCCAAATAATCCATGACAGGTTTCAGACTTTCTCTTTCTTGTCTTATGATGTGTCCAGGCTAGTGAGTATAAAACAGTGGTTTTTCAAATTTCAGCAGCCATCATAATGAAAACACAGATTCCTGGACCAGCTCCATAGGTCTGGGGTGGGCCTGTAAGGTGGTGGCTGTGCTGCTGCTGCTGATCTGGAATCCAGCATCCAAAATCAAAGCTGTAGAACATTAAGAAACAAGGGAAACACACCACCCAGGATTGCTGTGAAGTTCTCCCAATTGGTGCAGATTGTAACAGATGAAAGAAAGCTTGGGAGTTAAAAACCAACTACTGCTGTTCGACTGTGTCTGAAATGTCAAGTAAACCAATCAGAAATAAGTTAAGATAGAACTGGATTAATATTCAAAGACTGGAATCTGTGGGAGAGGGAGAGGGTGGGATGAGTTGGCAGAGTGGCAATGTAACATGTATGATATCATAAGTGAAACGAATCGCCAGTCCAGGTTTGATGCAGGATGCAGGATGCTTGGGACTGATGCATGGGGATAATCCAGAGAGAAGGTGTGGGGCG
>SJXQ01009226.1:21771-57066 GCA_006408695.1 Aepyceros melampus | reverse complement strand
GAGAGGGGGGGGGGGGGGGGGGGGGAGGTGGGGGTCGGGATTGGGAGTTCATGTATACTCGTGGCTGATTCAAGTCAATGTATAGCAAAACAAATACAGTATTGTAAAGCAAAACAAACAAAAATAAAAATTAATTAAAAAAAAAAATATTCAAAGACTGAAGACTCAAAAACATTAAGAGGTCTTAGAATTTCTGAAGCTGCCATCAAAGCTCCCCCCAACCAGTGTGTCTGCCATCTTGACCCCCCCAAATATAGGATATCTACTTTTTTCTACTCACTTTTCAGACTTATTTTGATTTGCTTTGACTTGACATTTCTAGAGTGCCATGCTAGAAGGTCAAGTTCTTTTCCTAGATGTGTTTGCTCTTTTTTTTTTTTAATTTCCCAGGTATAGCTCAAGAATATTAAAATTCTATTCCCAGAATTATTGCTTTCCCCAGTGTGCACAGCTTTACTAGAATGATTTGTGGTCAAATCTTTATGAGTTGGGACTTCCCTGGTGATCCAGTGGTAAGACTTTGCTTTCCAATGTAGGGGGTTCGGGTTTGACCCTTGGTTGGGGAGCTAAATCCCACATGTCTTAGGACCAAAAAACCAAAACATAAAATAGAAGCAATATTGTAACAAATTCAATAAAGACTTTAAAAATGGTCCACATCAAAAAAAAAAAAAAAGAAGAAGAAGAAGAAAAAACAAAAATCCATGTAAATCATTCTCCCTCACATTCTTCTATCCCTATCCAAAGCCAAAAGCATGGAGTCTTGATAAATTTCTCTCCTCTACTCTTTGGGCCAATGCCAAGATATTTAATACTCTTATTAGCAAACAGAAGGTAGAATGTCATCTGCCCAGAAATAAAAGCAAAATCATAGTTTTTCTTGAATTATAGGTGCCTCTGCTGCCCTTTGGACTTCCCTGGTGGCTCAGACGGTAAAGTGTCTGCCTATAATGTGAGAGACCGGGTTCGATCCCTGGGTTGAGAAGATGCCCTGGTGAAGGAAATGGCAACCCACTCCAGTACTCTTGCCTGGAAAATCCCATGGACGGAGGATCCTGGTGGGCTACAGTTCATGGGGTCACAAAGAGTCAGAGTGACACGAGCGACCAACTTCACTTCACTGCTGCCCATTGGAGAAGGAAATGGCAGCAACATGCATTCCAGTATTCTTGCATGGAGAGTCCCATGGACAGAGGATCCTAGTGGGCTAGTCCATAGGGTTGCAAAGAGTTGGGTATGACTAAAGCAACATAACATTGCTGCCCACAGGGTCCCTAAGAGTTGGACATGACCTAGAGACTGAACAACAATTGTCTCCATGTATGTCCTAGGTTATACATCTGAGAAAATGATGTGTCTAAAAAAACATCTAGGAATATAACCAATGAATTACAGCGTTGCTTACAATACTAAAAATTGAAAACAAGCAAAATATCCATCAAGGTGGCTTCAGTCTGAAGGCTCCACAGCCCCCTAAATCTTAATAGAATCCACATGAAAACTGAAAAAAGTAAGGAGAGAAGGCTTGCAGTCTAAGCAGGGGATGGCAAACTGTAGTCTATGAACCAAATCTGGTCTGCTGCCTGTTTGGGTACATATTAGAAGTTGCATCTAAAATGTGTATAGCTGTGAGTTTTTCAATTTTTAAAATGGTTGAAAGAAAAAAAAGTCAATATGTGAGAGGTTTTTCATGACGTGTGAAAATAAGAAATTCACATTTCAGTATTCATAAACAAGCCGTTATTGGAACACAGCCCCACTCATTCATTCATGTTTCGTCCAGAGCTTTTTTTCACCACAATGACAGATTTGAGAAGTTTCAACAGAGACCCAGGATGACCCATCAAGCCTTATTTTTCCTTATCTGGCCCTTTTTCCTTTATGCTGACCTCCAGTCAAAGATGCAGAAACAGCTTGTTAAACAAAATACCAACTTTTAAAAAACTTTTTATTTTATACTGAGGTATAGCTGATTCACAATGTCGTGTTAACTTCAGATTTACAACAAACTGATTCAGTTATACATTCACATGTATCTATTCTTTTTCAAATTCTTTGCTCTTGAACTCCCCTTCACGTCACTGTGGTGTCCAAGCTCCAGTTGGGTGCTGTTGCTTGCAGCATTTACCACATTTATTTGACTGAGGAACCCTCCTTTATGTCTCATACTGCACATATTTTAAAAAAACTCCAGTTTGGGAAATGCTGTTCTTGAGGACAGGCCTTCAGTGTGTGGATGCAAATCAAGAAAAAGAAATAAATTGGAGAGAATGGATACATGTATATGTGTAGCTGAGTCCCTTCACTGTTCACCTGAAACTGTCACAGCATTGTTTATTAATTGCTTATGAAATAAAATGAAAGTGTTAGTCCCTCAGTCATGTCCTACTCTTCACACTGCCATGGGCTGTGGGAGTCCATGGGGCTCCTCTGTCCATGGGATTCTCCAGGCCAGAATACTGGAGTGGGTAGCCATTCCCTCCTCCAGGGGAGCTTCCTGACCCAAGGATCTAACCCAAGGCTCCTGCATTGAAGGCAGATTCTTTACCATCTGAGCATAGGCTACACCCCAATACAAAATAAAAAGTTTTAAAAGGCAAAAAGTAAAAATAAAATAAAAAAGGAATGAAGAGCTAATGATGAAATTTCAGTTATCTGTGAATGCATTGCAAACATCTCCCAGTGTAAAAGAGAATTTGAGTTTTAAATGTCTTTCAAATTACATCAATGGGAAGTATGGACAACTCTTCCTTGGGAATATAACTATGGGGGAAAAAATCAACTTTGAGGAAAGAACCTTTTCTGTTGACAAAATAATATCACCATCTTTGTATTATAAAAAAAGAAATGGTAATTCTAAATATGGGGAAATGTCACAGAAAAAAATGGCTGTGTTGGTTCAGCAGAATGTTTGGTAAATGTTAACACTAAAAACACTAAGCATGAGCTACGTGTAACTGTAATTCTTAAAGCCTCTGGAAGTCAGTAAATGTTACATAACAACACCAGTTGTTTAAATCCCTAAATTTCACTAGGGATTTAAAAACAGGATCAGTCTGTTCTTGCTGAAAGAATAAAAAAATTCTCCTTTTGTGAAATAATAGTGACCTCCAGTGGTTGTCTCCTTATAGTGCTTTAATTTTCTCAAAAGCTCCTTAAAAAAAAAAATTACAGAAACGATACAAACAAAGAGATAAAATCTTTTCCAGATTTTAAACATTAATCTTTTCATTTCACATGTTTAGGTTGAGTGTGTCTCATTGTCAGCACTGTTCTGAGCATCAGGAGAGAAAAACATGGGCTAAGAGTCAGAGCCCTAGGACAAATGTGATGACCTAAAAGCTGTCTGACTTTGGACAAGATCATTTTGGACCTCCCTGAGCCTTGGCCTTCTCCCAGTGCTGTTCTGGGTAACAGTGAAAACATACACAGAAACACTCTTTATACTGTAGTGCTCGTTGCAGAGAAATGGCACTATGTCATGTATGTTTCCTTCTTTAGAGTTTTCGAAACATGTCAAGAAGGTCAAGACATATGGGGTTGATATAGGAATGGGCAACCTTCCACTCAGACCCAAGACGGAAGAAATAAATTGCCCTCTGGAAGCTCAAACATGAAGTCAACTTCAAAGAGACCAGGAAAAAGAAATGTGAAGTTCTCCAAGTCTATGATGATTTCATGAGGTGGACACCAATTGTTGCCACTTCCTTCCCTGTTCTCTCTTACCAGAAGAGCCTTAGTTTCATTTTGGGGTTCACCCTCCCATGTTTTATAAATCACTAGGAGCTAAGTCAATCGTACTTTATTCTCTTTCACAGTGACCAGATTTGGCCACGGTTATATGACCCAGCCAGCTCAATAGGATCCGAATTCTTCCTGGGGGCAGTAGCATGCACAGCCGTGCTGCTATTTTTGCTATGGAAAAAATGTTTCCAGATGGTAACCTCCCTCCAGCCCCTAATTTTGAGGGGGTATGATCATGTCTGCATGGGATACCTGGCGCTTCTGCAGCTGTCTGTGACTGTGAGAGGAGACACTTGTGGTGCCCTGAAGGCAGCAGAGCAGAGATGCAGAAATTACCTGCATCCTTAAAAAACAGTGTTGCACTGTGGACTTTGCCAGTCTTAGAATTGCCTACCTGTGTACTTGTAGTGTGAGAGATGAAGCCCTTTGCTTTTAAGGACATATTTAGTTGGAAATTTTGTTACTTGTAGTGGAAGGTAGCCTTACACATTCCATGAGGTGTTGTCACTAAAGGCCTCTAAGCTTGGAAATGTCTGGACCTTGATGAATTCCTTTTTTAAAATCATCTACAGCATATGAAGACTCCTGAAAGTCCCTTGGACAGCAAGGAGATCAAACCAGTCAATCGTATGGGAGATCAACCCTGAATATTCACTGGAAGGACTGAGGCTGAAGCTGAAGCTCCAGTATTTTGGTCATCTGTTGCGAACAGCTGACTCATTGGAAAAGTCCCTGATGCTGGGAAAGATTGAGGGAAGAAGGAGAAGAGGGCATCAGAGGATGAGATGGCTGGATGGCATCACCAATGCAATGAACATGAACTTGGGCAAACTCTGGGAGATGGTGAGGGACAGGGAGTCTCGAGTGCTGCAGTCCATGGGGTCACAAAGAGTTGGACATGCCTGGGCAACTGAACAACAACAGCTTATGTTCATAGAGTTATAATTAAATATAGTGTATACCATAATTTTCATATTAGTGAAACAACTGGGATTCACACTAAAGAGAAATCTTTACAAAGGAGAAGATATTGGTATCTGTTTGATGATGCAACTGACATCATATCATTGGATTTAATTAATTAACAGATCAATTTACAAAATAAGCAGCAGCTCATACAGCCTAGTATCAGAAAAACAAATAACTCTACTAAAAATGGGTGGAAGACCTTTATAGAGATTCCTCCAAAGAAGACATACAGATGGCCAACGGGCACATGACAAGAAGCTCAACATCGCTAGTTGTAAGAGAAAAGCAAATGAAAACTACAACGAGGTATTACCTCACACCAGTCAGAATGGCCATTATCAAAAAGTCTACAAATAAGTACTGCAGAGGGCTTCCCAGGTGGCAGTAGTGGTAAAGAACCAGCCTGCCAAAGCAGGAGATGTAAGAGACACAGGTTCCATCCCTGGGTTGGGAAGATCCCCTGTAGGAGGGCATGACAACCCACTCCAGTATTCTTGCCTGGAGGATCCCATGGACAGAGGAGTGTAGTGGGCTGTAGTCCGTAAGGGTCACAAAGAGTCGGACACGACTGAAGCAACTTAGCACGCACACAAGTACTGGAGAGGGTGTGGAGAAAAGTGAACCCTCCTAGTCTTTTGGAGTAAATGGAAATTGATACAGTTACTGTAGAGAACAGTATAGAGGCTCCTTAAAAAAATAAAAATAGAGTTACCATATGATCCAGCAAGCCCACTCCTGGGCATATAGCCAGGAAAGATGAAAATTCTAATTTGAAAAGACACATGGACTCCAATGTTCTTGGCAGCATTATTTATAATAACCAAGACATGGAAGAAATCTAAGTATCCTTTGGATAAAGAAGATGTTCTTTGTGTATACAATGGAATATTACTCAGCCATAAAAAAAGAAGAAATAATGTCATTTGCAGCAATATGGATGAACCTAGAGATCATTATACTTATTTCACCATCTGAAATAAGTCAGATGGGGCACGACATATGATATCACTTATATGTGGAATCTAAAGTGTGATACAAATGAATTTATTTACAAAACAAGAGTAGACTCACACATACAGAAAACAAACTAATGGTTACCAAAGGGGAAAAGGAGGAGGAAAAATTAGGAGTTTGGGTTTAACAGATGCATACTATTATATATAAAACAGATGAACAAGAATCTACTATACAGCATGGGGAACCATATTCAATATCTTGTTGAAAGGAAAACAATTTGAAAAAGAATATATAGAGATGTAACCGAATCACTTTACACCCAAAACTAACACAATGTTGTAAATCAAATATACTTCAATTTATTAATAATAAATGTACATATATGGGCTTCCCAGGTGGCTGCAGTAGTAAAGAACCTGCCTGCCAACGCAGGAGACTTAAGAGATGCAGGTTTGATCTCTGAGTTGGGAAGATCCCCTGGAGGAGGGCCTGGCAACCCACTCCAGGATTCTTGCCTGGAGAAGCCCATGAACAGAGAGCCTGTTGGACTCAGTCCATAGGGTCGCAAAGAGTTGGACATGACTCAAGCTGCTTAGCACATATGCACACACATACACACACATATATATATTTGATGACACCACCCAGCATTTGTTTTCGTGAAAAAGCACACAGTTCCTATCTCCTGTCACTGTGTGCCAGGAATAATGGTAGTTTCCACCTTCAGGTTCATTGAGAGGATTAAATGAGAAACTGAATCTGAAACTTAGGTTCTCACTACGTCATGTTTTCCTTCTATTCCTCATCCCTACCCATCAAACCTCCTGCACAGCTCACATTCTCACACAAGCTCTTCCCAAATTAAATTTATCTGTTAATTTAGGTCCTCTTTGCACTCAAGACTGGGGTCTGAGTTTTAGCTACAACTGCTAAGTTTTCTGCTGCATCTGGGCATATTCTTGTCTCTAGATACTCCCAGGATTGCAAGGAGGTCAGGAAGGCAAAGATGTTGGCCTTCCTTATTAGTGAGTATGTGCATTCTCTGACTCTTCTCAACCCTTTCCCTGTCCCCCAATACTTATCTTTCTGACCTAAACATAGTCGTTAGCCAATAATTGATGAGAACTGCCTGTTTTTTAGCAATCCTACTGACATAACAGTGCTGAGCTCCACAAACAAGTTGAGAAAGGGCAGAATGACCTCACTTTTTAATATGCAGGCTGTGAAGTTCCTTTTTAGCTTTTTAAAAGCTACTTCCTCTCCTGGAGTAGGGAGGACTGAATTGCTTCTAAGGCAAGAACGAAAGTTGGACTTTGGCCAGAGAACTGATAGTACTATCACTGGGTCCCAGACGCCAGCTTTACGTCCACAATGAAAGCAGGGCTTCCCCTGTCACATACTTGTTGGACATTCTTGAAATGACTAATTTAATAGCAAAGATTGAATAAGTGCCTTTTATATGCCTGGCATCGTTCTAAGTGCTTTTACGTTGAATAATTTAATCATGGTTTTTGCATTTAACAATCACAGCAAACTTAGGAGGTGGGTATAAAGATGGTCTCTGTTTTCCTCATGGGGAAACAGAGGCACAGAGGGATGGAGAAGCCTGCAGGACCGATAAGCGGCAGATGTGGGATTCAAGCCCAGGCGCCCACCCCCTTGAGCATGCTCTGTTACCCATGCCTTACACCATGTGTGTGCACACGGCCGCCACTCCTCCACTCAGCCATTGATATGTTCACTAGGCATGCACGAGCTCCTACTGTGTACAAGGAGCAGGGGGGTGGGGCAGAGAGACACCGTAGACATCATTCCTGCTTTAAGGAACACCACCATTCAGTTGTGAAACATATAGAGAAACAGGTAATGGAGACCCTACATCCCTTGGAACTGTTTTTAAGCTACTACATCAACCACCCATCCACTATCTTCTATTTCCATAGGACAAGGCTCAACCGAATATTTTTTGGCCACTATTGCCTTGCTGTGTATATGAGTTGCCAGGATTGCCATAACAGAGACTTCATGCCTGCTAAGTTGCTTCAGTCGTGTCCAACTCTTTGCGACCCTATGGACTATAGCCCGCCAGGCTCCTCTGTCCATGGGATTCTCCAGCCAAGAATACTGGAGTGGGTTGCCATTTCTTACTCTAGGGCATCTTCGGACCCAGGGATCGAACATGCGTCTCTTATGTCTCCTGCATTGGCAGGCGGATTCCTTAGCACAAGTGCTACCTGGGAAGCCCCTCACAGAGACTGGGTGGCTTTAAACAACAGAAGTTTATTTTCTTGCAGTTCTGGGAGCTAGAAGTTCAGGTTTCGAGTGTCAGCCAGCTTGGTTTCTTCTGAGGACTCTCTGTCTCTTTAGCATTGTGGATGGCCATCCTCGCTGTGCGTCTTCAGTGGCCTTCTCTCAATACGTATCTATGTCCAAAAGTGCTCTTCTTATAAGGACGTGAGTAGCACTGGGTTAGGGCTCATTCTAAAGACCTCATTTTAACCTAATTACCTCTGTAAAGGCCCTTCCCAAAATACAGTCACATTCTTAGGTACTTGGGTTAGGACTCCAATATGTGAATTTGAGGGGGACATGATTCAACCCATTACAACGTATTAACTCCTCCTCCTTAACAACTTCTCCAGAAAGTACTTTGACATCTTTAATGACTGTGAACCTCCAGCACTCGGAAGAATTAAAAACCTTTCTCTGCTTGAGGCAGGGAAAGAAGAACATAATTATGTGTATTGCAAGCAAAGTGTGTAATTATGATGTTGTGAATGATTCCTAGGGGCAGGCCTTTGGTTATTCAAAAACACTGCCTGGAATTGTTTTCACAGGCTAATTTGACCTCCTCATCACAAGATATTACATATATGTGTACCATGAAGTGAAGTTTATCCTAATAACAAAGGGTAGGTCAAACTTCCTTTCATATCTCCCAGAAGTGGTTAGTATAACCTCAACACCTCTTGGGGCAGGAAAAAATTAAGAGTTGGTCCTAAGCAGATAAAGTAAGCAAAGGGTGGGAAAGTCTTCCTAAATAATTCATGGTTAGACCTATTATCCACTTTAGTAAATCAAAGGCAGTGAATTTCACCTTTTTAATACAAAGAAATAATAAAATTATAATTTTACAATAGTTATTACAACTATTATTGCAACTAATAATGAACATATATACTATAAAATATAGGCCAATGTATAATATAATATAATTAATCAAATATGTAATCTGTAGATAATATATAACATATGTTATAATAAAAAAGTGGATGGTAGTTTGTAATTTGCAGTGTGTTAAAGTGACAATGTCATGTCACAATTTGAAATAATATTCAGATATTCCATGTTCATTTTTCAAGAGGATAGACTATTCCTTTCCAGCACTAATATTTAGCTCTGTTCATCTCAAAACTTAATGCCTTTAAAAAGAAACTCTCATTTTTAAAAATATGACTGGACAAAATTCCACAGTGTTGATGTTTAATCCACTCTCCAGGTAATATAACTGAATTCTTTAATGAATTGCATCCTAGCATTGTCTTACCCATTGAAGAATCCCTGTGGTATAATATTAATATAATTCCCTAATAAAAATTCACAGCTCACACCTTCATATATTTCTGATGATTCATAGCAACATGTCCCAGATTGCTTAAGAGGGATTAATAGATTGCTTAAACCCCATTGTAATAGAAAATGACAATTTTATCATTGTGACTAAAGTAAATATTTTCTTTGGACATAAATGAACAATTTGTAAAAGAACACAAGGTAGGCTTACATCATGCATTTTCCCCAAGAATTCAGCATTTTCCATTAGTATCCACCTGTTAAATCCATTAGAACAGCTTTTCATTTCTAAATGAAAGTTAAGGCTGGTATACTGAAGATATTTTCCATGAAGAACTTTAGTTTATCACAGGATCACATTTCCTTCCTTGAGGAATTTCAAATTGTTTGTAAATACAAATGTTGTAAGGATTAAGAACATCATTTCCTTGCCCATAAAATCCAGATAACTTGGCAAACAAGGAATCAAGAAGAATTTTTTTTAATCTCCCATAATGCCAGAATTGTTCTATTCTATTTTAAGGTCAAGAGTTAGAATAGATAATATTTAAGTTACCTCCTAATTTTAATATTTTTGCAATTTCCTGATTCTTCTAGATCACTATCAACCTGGCTAGAATAGTGTTTTTCAAAGAGTATGTGCATGCTCAGTTGCTCAATCATGTCCAACACTTTACAACCTCATGGACTGTAGCCTGTCAGGCTCCTCTACCCACGGGATTTTCCAGGCAAGAAATATGGAACAGGTTGCCTTCTCCTGCTCCAGGGGATCTTCCTGTCCAGGGATTGAACACATGTCTCTTGTGTCTTCTGCATTGGCCGGCAGATTCTTTACAACTGAGTCATCTGGGAAGCCTGTATTTCAAACAGTAAAGTATAATTATTGTGTAAACCTCTTTTAAAGAAAAACATTTCTTTAGCTCCCAATGTTGACTTAAAATTTCTTTTGTAACAATTTACTTAAATAGATTCAAACATAAAACTAGTTTTATTCTTACAATTCATATACAACTATTAAAAACAAAACTTACCAAGTCAAGTAATATAAAAAATTAACTTAAAATAACTGATCAATTCATTCATTCCAGAATTGTTTTTTAGATATGTCCTACATTCAAGGAAATAATCCAGGAGCTAGACTTACAGCAGTAAAGAGTATAGATGAAAATCCTTGCCTTTTCAGAATTTACTCTTATAGGGGAAAGAGAGAGCAAGAAAGACAAGAAAGTCAACTATATACTACATTAAAAGGAAATTGGCTGCGGGAAAAAAGAGTAGGACAGGAAGTGGATAATGTTTTTAGCAGAGTGATCAAGGAAGCAAAGGTTTGAACAAGGCTGGGAGGAGGTGAGGAGGTGAGCCATGTAGATATGCCATTCTCAAAACTTTGCTTTTTTGCCCTCAATGAAATGATATGCCACTAGGGGCTTTTGAGCAGAGGATTGACTCCACCTGACGTGTTTAACAGGATCGCTCAGGCAGCTGTGGAAGGAAACTAGGCTGAATAAAGGGTTTCCAAGTGGATCATTTCCCTAGAGACACACTCCTGGATTCTCACGTCCCCCTTCCTCTCATTGATGAGATTGGGAGAATCAGGAAGGTTCAGTCAACCATTTTCTCCTCTCTGTGTGGAATCTGCCTTCCAGAGAGGGTACACTCTGAGCCTCTCTCAGCTGTACAAAAGCTTAGAGAGGCAGGTTATACCTTGCTCAGAGGTTCTGTTGTTTTTAGGGGTGAGTCTGCCTCATTTGAGGAAATGGCACACCACTCCAGTATTCTTGCCTGGGAAATCCCATGGACAGAGGAGCCTGGTGGGCTACAGTCTATGGGGTCACAAAGAGTCAGACATGACTGAGTGACTGAGCGCATGCATGTCATTTTTTAAAATGACACACACACACACACACACACACACACTGCTTCATTCAGGAAGGAAACATTAGCTGGACTAAGGGTAACTTTGGCCAAAATGGCTAGGTCTTCCCCAAAGTTCATTTTCTCTACTTTGTGGACATAGAACTAAATTTTCCTGCTTTCCCAATCTTCCTTAGTGTCAAGTGAAGCCATGTAACTGAGTTCCAGGTGATGGAACATGAATTGAACTTCTGTCCAGTACAGACACATAGAAACCTCCTGTGTAATCTTTCACACTCCCTCTTCCTAGTCTACTGGCCAAACACAGAGACTTCAAAAAACACTCTAAAGCCCTTGAGGATAATACGGTCATATTATGAAAGGTCACTGAAAGTTGCCTGCCAAGCAGGACATCCTTGTTGGGCTTTGAATGAGTAAGAAATAAACTTTTGTTTTATTAAGCCACTGAGACTTTACAGCTGGTTTGTTAGCAAAACAGCATTTCTTAACCATAACAAATACAAGTCAAATTCTCCAAAGAGCTTTTATCAGTAATAAAACAAATATTGCTTCCGTCTGTCTGAATCCTGGCCTATACCTCAATTTGTTCTAATCTTGGGAGAAGGAAGGGGGTATTATTTATCAATTTCTTAAACCTCAGCAGATTGTATAGTTCTCTTGGTGTATACGATATGGTTGCCTTGCCTGGAATGTAGGACCTAGAAGATGGGGGCCAGTCATCTGGTGGGTTTCACGTCTAAGAGCGTTCCACATTTTGGTCAATGTCCAATGGAAAATTTGAGTAGGGAGCAGTGTATGGTCTCATCCCAGATGTTAGTTTTTTTTTTTTAATTCTTCCATTATACCTGCAACAAATTTTTCTATGCACCATATTGCTGATAATTCCAGAAATTGTTGCCTGTAGTTCCAGAGGGCAGCTCAGTTTCATAAATGAGAAAGTGGTCTAACTCACACGTTTAGGATAGCTGATTCATATTACATGACTACACCCAAATGTTGGTGTGGTCCATTCTTTTCCTAAATAATGAAGTTAAAATTCTATGAATGGTGGTGTGAACATTTCTTACATCAAACAATTATGTTTTGTTATCATATAATATTTGAGCTTGTGATAAAAAAATATTGAAGAAGGAAAGTTTCACCTATAGTTTTCCTCCCAAAGCAAATAAGGTCAAAGTCTCCATCATTTGGATCCATAATGTGACACAAATCTCAAAATTATTTTGACTTACTCAACAGGACAAAGACTGTTTCTGATTTATTAAATATGCACGTGTACGTAATAACAAAGTAGTCAATCCCATTGCTTGTGATATTATATCTCCTTTTCCTGAATCCTAGAAAGATTTAACCAGCAAAGTTAAGTTCTCCCTTCTGATGTACTAGGAAAAGGGACAATGAGATGATGGTTATGTCCCAGTGAGCAGTGGGTAGAAGGCAGTGGGACGATGAAAATCTCCACATCCTAGACACCCCCTGCGGCAGCTGCAGTTGATGTTACATTGTCCTGACACAGTGATAACCCGAGACCCAGCCTGACTCCTCAAAATTGTCATAAGATATGAAAGTAGGGAACCTGAACCATGGCAGAACCTGAGCATTGGATCTTCCATAAGATATAGTCGCCCAAGGAGGCCCTGACCCAGGAGAGATTTCTATTTGGATGAAGAGATGGTTGTGCAGTTGATACAATTTCTGTCTGTTACTTTTTGTCTAGACATGAGAAAATGAGAATTTCTTTTTCTTTTTGTCAGACCTGGTTTTAAAGATTATTCAATTTAGTGCGGCCATGCCAAAATACAGCAAGAGTTGCAGTAGGCTATAAAGCATTGGCTAGCCCAAAGAAGTTACTCTGTGATAAAAAGTCAGCCATATGGATGATTCATATTGATGTATGGCAGGAACCAACGCAATGTTGTAAAACAATTATCCTCCAATAAAAAAGAAATTTCAAAAAGGAAGAAAAGTCAGTTATACTAATTACAAGAACACAGGTGTTCACATGCATACACACATATACAGGCATACACACTCACTCTTATTCATTAGAAATTATCTATGCATATTTAGCTATATAGCCAATTTTAAAATTATCTTCATAATAACTTCATATTTCTTTGTTGCTTGACTCATTAAGGTAAGCTTCACAATAGTCTCCATTTTGCACATTTTTATTAGTTTAATCTTATTCATGTCAAATGAAAATATTCACAATTCTATTTGTATTTATTTCTTCATAGGCCAGTAGGGTTTTTTGATCACTCTAATATTATTTTGTAAATGATTTAAATTCTCTACAGTTTTGCCATTAAAAAACTTACATGACACACCCAGTTAGATAAAGTTCAGAAAATTATATACCTAGTTATAAACACTGCCTAGTGTGGGAATTGAGGTATTTTACAATTGTTACTATTTATTAATTTTTTAAAATTCTCACCTCTTTTCCAAATTTATTCAAATGATCTATGGTTCTCAACCTGGCCACACATTAGAAGCCCTTGGGTTGCTTTTAAAATTACCATCGTTAGAGTCCCACCTCAGGTCAACTGAATGCAAATCTCAGATATTTGGATTCTAAGATCTTAGATATTTATATTCTGCAAAAATAAAAACAAAGCAAAAAACATCTAGGCAATTCTAATAAGAAGCCAGGGTTGAGAATACTGACTTATTCCAAACTTGCAACGTGGACCTAAATGAAGTACTTTGACTGTCTTCTCTTACATATCTCTCATCATCAATAAATATGTGGTTGTTAGTTGAGAGTTGAGAATTAAGAATTAAGCATAAAAGTGACTTGAAATCTGAAAACTACACCCACGTGAGATTTTACACTCTCACTAAATAAGATCAAATATGTATTAATATATCTGGGTTGAAATGTTAAAGATGTCCAAAATTACTTGTATAGCTAATTGGAGAGCGAGATATACAAGCAAATACACACATATGTATTTCTGTTTTCTTTCTTCTAGTGGATCCTCGCCAACTATTTGCTTTAATAGCACAGGATCATTCTGTGCTTAGTTGCTCAGTCGTGTCTGACTCTTTGCAACCCTATGGACTGTAACCTGCCAGGCTCCTCTGTCCATGGGACTCTCCAGGCAAGAATACTGGAGTGGGTTCCCATGCCCTCCTCCAGGGGATCTTCCTAGCCTAGGGATCAAACCTGAGTCTCTTATGTCTCCTGCATTGGCAGGTGGGTTCTTCACCACTAGAACTACTTGGGAAGCCACAGGAATAATTCCTACTATAGATCATGATATAGGGTCCTTATTTAAGGCCTGATGATCAGTTGTGATAGCAGAAGCAGTAGCACATTGTAACAGTAAGAGTTAATATTTAGTTAGTGTTACTATGAGGAAATTATTATTCTATGCATTTGATACAAGTGAATTTTAGTCTGTTTTGTATGTACCCTTATTATCTCCATTTTATATGCTCCACAGGTATGCCTCAGTTGCACTGTTTCAATGCTTTCCCTTGGATTTCGTAGGGGTAGAAATGCCCATTTGACCTTGATTTTGTTTTTTTGCAAAAATGTAGTCAGAGACATTGATTACCATGCTACAATAATAATCACAATGAAAGTGAATATACTAAAATGAGTAATAAGGAAAAATATATCTCTAAAGACAAATCATCTCTATTTTTTCACCAAATAAAATCTATGTAATCTAGGATCTTTCCTACTAGGAAATTTTTACTCAATTCAGCACAGAAGAACAGTAATTAATATATTCTTGTGATGGTCACATTTTTCTTCCTACTCCTCTTATTTAATTTACTTTTTTATTTTTAATTGGCCTAGTTTCTATTATATTTGATTTTATCGATTGCCAACAATTGTTTTTCTGGAACAGGGACAATACAAATGGGAAATAAATATCTTAAATGACCAGGACTGCATTTCAATTGAAATCTTAGAGAAATTTCCATACTTAAAGTTCAGACCAGAGGATATGTGGTTCTGTCCTATAGATGTAAATGTTCTATTATCAAATTTAAATGCTTGGCTGGAGCAGTATTTCTTGTTACTGGGGCTGCCTTGATTAATTATCTTGCTTGTTCCTCCTTCCTTCTTTCTTCCCTTCCATATATATTTATTGAGAATCTAGTATACACCAGCTGTGTTATACTTTAGGAAAACAGATAGGATATCTGCTTTCATGACACTTAATTCTAGTATTTAGGAAAGAATCATAGCCCTTAGAAAATATTGTCCAAAGTAAATATTATTTTCCTACATTTGCTCTGATGGAAAAAAATGTATAATTATTCCTTTCTTATCTTCTGTCAGTGAAAGACGGTATCATTCCTGTCCTAAATTTTCTGGTGTCTAAACATATTTATGCTTCTAAAAGCATTAAGGAGTATCAACTAGGAAAGTGAGTTATTTAGCCACAAAGTCCAATACGGAGACAATCTTTTGCACAGAATTCCTGCTCATTTCTAATCAACTGGACTGGGCTCCTCCAAAGCAAAGTATCTCTGAGAACCAGCCTCCAAAGCAATAGTGTTGAACGTGACAATTGCCAACTGTAGAATACTTCAACACAGCTCAGTCTTCATCAGTGGGGCATAGTTACTGGCATAGGAACTGAAAAGGCTGAGCAGCTACGCACTGTGAGAATCAGAATCATGTGTTTGGAACAGTGGCTTTTGAGCCAATGCATAGCACATTACAGAACACAGTCTTACCTAGTCAAACAGCAGTTATAGTCTTCACAAGAGGATAAGCTCCCCATGCATGCAATATGATGAGGATACTTGTTTTCCCTTTTACACACTTTCTTTTTCCCCCAAGTTTTGAGGAAAATAATAAACGAAGGGGAATTTTTTTTTCTAGGAAGGGTGGTCAGGGGAAATATCTCTGAGAAAATGATGTTTAAAACTAAAGGAAGGAGAAAACAAGATGGCGGAGCAGTAGGTGGACGTGGAGTCTCTCTCCACAGATACATCAGGAATACACCTTGAGGCACAGAAGTGCATGCAGAATACCAGCTGAGAGTGGACAGGAGTACCTGACCAGAGGAAAAGAATATATAGAACCACGCAAAACTCGGTGGGATGGAGGAACTAAGGGGAAAGACAGTAGCGTTAGTAGCACTGGACCTGCCCTCGGCAGGTGGGGGCACTGAAGCAGGGGTCCCATCCCCACATTGGGGCAATTGTCTGAGTCAGAAGAGAAACATTTAAGGCTGAGAGTGAAACGGCTGATCTGTGGCAGGCTAAATGGGATGAGAATCAGACAGTCCTTGCCGCAGCCATGCCATACATACCCCAGACAGGGACACAAGTCCCCTACAAGGTGCGGTGACTGGGAGCTGGAGTTCAGGGATTGTGGAGCAATCCCAGGGTGAGGGCTTCTGTTGACTGCAGAGAGACAGATCGAGGGGAAGTGAGGGAGGAGATTGTGGTAGGAAGTGCCTGTGGAGGAAAGCCAGGCAGCCATGGAAGCAAGGCTATACTGCTGAGTCATGCACAGGGGGTGGAGCCATCACCATAGCCTCTCACTCCCCACAGGCCCCCATCAGCAGTTGAACAACAGAGAGGCTGGCCCATCAAGTGCCTGACACATGGAACTACTGAGTAGAACCCCATCCAGGGTGCCCCTTTAAGTGCCTGACATGCTGCTCTACAGAGTAGGACCCCAGCCGGGGGGACCCTCTATGTGCCTGATGCCCCAAACAACAGAGAAGGATCCCAGGCAAGGGAACCCTCTAAGTGCCTGAATGGGTGGACTATGGAGAAAGACTGGCCAAAGAAGCCTTCTGACTGCCAGCTACAAGAGGCTCAAAAAATGACTCTGATAGGGTCATAAATAACTCCGGTGGTGGAGGCAGTCCCTGTCTCTGCACACTTGGTGCTGCCAGGGTCCCTGCAACCCAAGCAGCTGCAACACCTCCAGAGCTGGCCCTCACAGGGGCAGATTCAAGTCCTCCAGGGCAGCCTCAGGAGCAAACCTCAGTGGACAAGCCACATGTAGAGATGGAAATAAAACCACAATTGAAACCCAGGGGCAGTGTGGCTAAAGAAGAAGACCCAAAACCTTTCCACCAGTTGTACAAGCTGCAGGTTAAATCCACCCAATCAACTAGGCAGACTCTGTCTATGAAATATATAAAAGGATATTGCGAGCTCCCACAAAAGAATATGTACCATCTCTGATAGCTGTGGACATCAGAGACAAGAACACACAGGAGTAGGACCAGATTAGAGTCTGAGCTGCACCCACAGCAGGTCCAGAGACCAGCACAGTGTTGGAGGGCATCTTAGGGAGGTGCGAGAGACTGTGACTCCCAGCAAGGGAAAGGACTCTGACAGCAGTGACTCAAGAAAAATATTTATTATTATTATGTTTTGACTTGTTCTGTAGATTCTTTTGGATTTTTTTCCTTTTTTTTTTTTCACCCTTTCTTGTAGTTGTTAATGTTATTGGCATTATGAAATCTAATGAAGCTTTTGAGTTGGTTTTTTCAGTCACACTTTTTATTGTTGTTATAAACCTCTGCCTCTATGTTGGGCTTTTGCAGTTCTGTGGATTTTTCCTTTCTTTTTTTTCTTTTTTTTTAATTTTAATTTTTACTTTTTTAAGCCTATTATTTTTTCTACATTTTTCCCTTTGTTTGCTTTTCCTACTATTCTTTTCCCCTTGCAGTTAATCTTTAATGTATATAAATCTTCCTTATCTACCTCTGTTTAACTTTGCATATCTATTCTTTCTTTTTTTCTTTCCTTTCCTCTCAACATATTTGTTAGTTTTTTTTCATTGCTTTATTCCCCACTTGGCACCTTGCTTTAGTTTTATTTCCCAGTTTGTGCTTTAGTTAGTTTTGTTCTTAACTGGTAGATATAATTTTTGGTTTCCAGGTCAATCTATTGTACTTTATTTTTGTTGGACTGCTTTGATTTTGCGTATGTGTGTATATGTATTTGTGTATATTCTATTATTTTAATTATTATTTGCCTGATTTTGTAACTGCCATTTGTCTGGGTTCATCTTTGCTTTCTCATTTTTAGGCATTGTTTTAATCTCAATTAATGCCATAACAACCACTTGTGGAATCTTCCTTCCTGACCAGAGATCAAGCCCTGAACCTTTGGGGTGGGAGCACTGACTCCAAGACCCTAGACTCCCAGAGGACTAACCCTAGGGAGTATCAGATAGTGAGAACTCACACAAAGGAAACCATCTGAAGACAAAATCCAGCATCACCCAAGCACCAGGCGCACCCTGCTCAGGACGCCTCGTCTAAACAACAAACAAGCAAAAAATACAAACCCAATCACCAGCAGACAGGATTACCATATCACTCAGCCTTGCCCATCAGAGTAAAAAATAAAAAAGACTCAGCACAAACCTCACCCTATACGAAGACTGCACAAACCACTGGACCAAACTTAGGAGGGCAGAAACCAAAAGGAAGAAAGAGTTCAACCTTGACGCCTGGGAAAAGGAGACCTCAAAGACAGTAAGTTAAAAAAAAAAAATGAAAAGGCAGAAAAAACCTACACAAAGGAAGGAACAAACTAGAAACACAGAAGTCCAAATAAATGAAGAGGAAATAGGCAAACTACCTGAAAAAGAATTTAGAATAATGATGGTAAAGAGGATCAAAAACCTTGAAAACAGAATGAAGAAAATGCAAGAATCAATTAACAAAGACCTAGAAGAATTAAAGAATAAACATACAGAGACAAGCAACACAATTTACTGAAATTAAATAGCAGAATATCTGAAGCAGAAGGATGAATCAGTGAGCTGAAAAATTAAATGGTGGAAATAACTTCTGAAGAGAAGAATTAAGTTAAAAGAATGAAAACAATTGCGGAAAGTCTCAGAGACCTCTGGGACAATATCAAATGCACCAACATTCGAATTATAGGGGTCTCAGAAGAAGAAGAGAAAAAGAAAGGGTATGAGAAAATTTTTGAAGAGATTATGGTTGAAAATTTCCCCAACATGGAAAAGGAAATAGTCAATCAAGTCCAAGAGGCACAGAGTCCCATACAGGATAAACTCAAGGAGAAACGTGCCAAGACACAAATCAGTGAGCTGAAAAGTTAAAAGAATGAAAACAATTGCGGAAAGTCTCAGAGACCTCTGGGACAATATCAAATGCACCAACATTCGAATTATAGGGGTCTCAGAAGAAGAAGAGAAAAAGAAAGGGTATGAGAAAATTTTTGAAGAGATTATGGTTGAAAATTTCCCCAACATGGAAAAGGAAATAGTCAATCAAGTCCAAGAGGCACAGAGTCCCATACAGGATAAACTCAAGGAGAAACGTGCCAAGACACATTATCAAACTAACAAAGATTAAACACAAAGAAAGAATATTAAAAGCAGCAAGGGAGAAGAACAAGGAACATACAAGGGAAACCCCATACACTTAACAGCTGATCTTTCAGCAGAAACTCTGCAGGCCAGAAGGGAAAGGCAGGATATATTTAAAGTACCAAAAGGGAAAAATCTACAACCAAGATTACTGTACCTGACAAGGATCTCATTCAAAATTGGTGGAGAAATAAAAAACTTTTCAGACAAGGAAAAGAGAATTCTGTACCACCAAAAGAGCTTTACAACAAAATGTCAAAGAAATACAAGAGAAGAAAAAGATCTACAAAATCAACCCCAAACAATTTTAAAAATGGCAATAGGAACATATATATCAATAATTACTTTAAATGCAAATGGATTAAATGCTGCAACCAAAAGACACAGACTGGCTGAATGGATACAAAACCAAGACCCATATACATGCTAGCTACAAGACACTCACTTCAGACCTAAAGACACAGAGACTGAAAGTGAGTGGATGGAAAAATATATTCCATGCAATGGGAAGCAAGATAAAGCTGGAGTAGCAATCCTCATATCAGACAAAATAGACCTTAAAATAAAGAAGATTACAAGAGATAAAAGACACTACATAATGATCAGGGGATCAATCCAAGGGAAGACATAACAATTTGTAAATATCTATGCACCCAACACAGGAGCATCTCAATACATAAGACAAACACTAACAGACATAAAAGGAGAAATTGACAGTAACACAATAATAGTAGGAGACTTAAACACCCCACTCACACCAAGGGACAGATCATCAAAACAGAACATTAATAAGGAAGCACAAGTCTTAAATGATACATTAGATGAGATGGATCTCACTGATATCTTCAGGACATTCCATCTAAATGCAGAAGAAAACACATTCTTCTCAAGTGCACATGGGACATTCTTCAGAATAGACCACATCTTGGGTCACAAATCAAACCTCAGTAAATTTAAGAAAACTAAAATCATATAAAGCATCTTTTCCGACCACAACATTATGAGACTAGATATCAATTAAAAGAAAAAAAAACTGTAAAAAACATAAGCACATGGAGATTAAACAACATATTTCTAAATAACCAAAAGCTTACTGAAGAAATCAAAAGGGAAATTAAAAAAAATTTCTAGAAACAAATGACAATGAAAACTCAAAACCCATGGGATGCAGCAAAAGCAGTTCTAAGAGGGACATTTATAGCAATACAATCCTACCTCAACAAACAAGAAAAAGATCTAATAGACAACCTAACTTTACACCTAAAATGACTGGAAAAAAGAACTAAAAAAACCCCAAATTAGCAGAAGGAACAAAATCATAAAGATGCGATAAGAAATAAATGAAAAAGAAATGAAAGAAACAATAGTAAAGATTAATAAAACTGTAATCTGGCTTTCTGAGAAGATAAAATCAACAAACCTTTAGCCAGACTCATAAAGAAAAAAAGAGAGAAGAATTAAATCAACAAAATTAGAAATGAAAAAGGAGAGGTTACAACAGACAATGCAGAAATACAAAGGATCTAAGAGACTATTATGAACAACTATATGGCAATAAAATGGATAACCTGGAAGAAATGGACAGATTATTATAAAAGTTTAATCTTTCAAGACTGAACCAGGAAGAAATAGAAATTATGAACAACACAAGTAGAAGCAATGAAATTGAAGCTGTGATCAAAAATCTCCCCAAAAACAAAAGACCAGGACCAGATGGCTACACTGGAGAATTCCATCAAACATTTAGAGAAGAGATAATGTCTACCCTTCTAAAACTCTTTCAAAAAACTGCAGAGGAAGGAACACTTCCAAACTCATTCTACAAGGTCACCATCACCCTGATACCAAAACCAGACAAAGAAACACACACACACACACACACACTACAGGCCAATATCACTGATGAACATAGACACAAAAATCCTCAACAAAATTTTAGCAAACAGAATTCAGCAACACATCAGAAAGCTCATACACCATGATCAACTTGGGTTTATTCCAGAGATACAAGGATTCTTCAATATATGCAAGTCAATCAATGTGATATATCCTATTAACAAATCAAAAGATAGAAATCATATGATAATCTCAATAGATGCAGAAAAAGCCTTTGGCAAAATTTATCACCCATTTATGATTAAAACTCTTCAAAAAATGGTCATAGAAGGAACCTACCTCAACATAGTAAAGGCTATATATGATAAGCCTACAAGCAAACATTATTCCCAATGGTGAAAAACTGAAAGCATTCCCCCTAAGATCAGGAATAAGACAAGAGTGTCCACTTTCACCACTATTATTCAACATAGCTCTGGAAATCCTAACTACAGCTATCAGAGAAGAAAAAGAAATAAAAGGAGTCCAGATCAGAAAAGAAGTAAAGCTCTCACTGTTTGCAGATGACATGATACTGTACATAGAAAACCCTAAAGATAGTATCAGAAAATTACTAGAGCACATCAGTGAATTTAGCAAAGTTTCAGGATACAAAACCAATACACAGAAATCACTTTCATTTCTATATATTAACAATGAAAAATCAGAAAAGAAATTAAGGAATCAATCCCATTCACCATTGTAACAAAAAGAATAAAATATTTAGGAATAAACTTACCTAAGGAGACAAAAGAACTGTACACGGAAAATTATAAGACACTTGTGAAAGAAATCAAAGATGACATAAACTGATGGAGAGACATTCCATGTTCCTGGATAGGAAGAATCAATATTGTGAAAATGACTATATTACCAAATGCAATCTACAGATTCAATGTTATCCCTATCAAATTACCAATGGCATTTTTCACAGAACTAGAACAAAAATTTCACAATTCATATGGAAACACAGAAAATCCCAAATAACCAAAGCAGTCTTGAGAAAGAAGAATGGAGCTGGAGGAATCAACCTTCCAGACTTCAGATTATACTACAAAGCTACAGTCATCAAGACAGTATGGTGTATGTGTGTGCGTCAGTTGCTTAGTTGTGTCTGACTCTTTGCAACCCCATAGACCACAGCCCACCAGGCCCCTGCGTCCCTGGGATTCTCCAGGCAAGAACACTGGAGTGGGTTGCCATTTCCTTCTCCAAAAGCAACTATAGAAAGAAAGAAAGTGAAGTTGCTTAGTCATGTCCAACTCTTTGCAACCCCATGGACTGTAGCCTACCAGGCTCCTCCATCCATGGAATTTTCCAGGCAAGAGTACTAAAGTGGGTTGCCATTTCCTTCTCCAAGACAGTGTGGTACTGGCACAAAAACAGAATATAGATCAATGGAACAAGATAGAAAGCCCAGAAATAAACCCATGCACTATGGGTACCTTATTTTTGACAAAGGAGGCAGTGGGGCAAAGACTGCCTCCTCAATAAATGGTACTGGGAAAACTGGACAGCTACATGCAAAAGAATGACATTAGAACACTTCCTAATACCAGATAAAGTCAACATGGATTAAAGACCTAAATGTAAGACCAGACTATAAAACTCTTAGAGAAAAACATAGCCAGAATGCTCAATGACATGAATCAAAGCAGAATCCTCTATGACCCACCTCCTAAAGTAATGGAAAAAAAACAAAAGTAAACAAATGGGACCTGATTAAACTTAAAAGCTTTTGCACAGCAAAGGAAACTGTAAGGAAGGTGAAAAGACAACCTTCAGAATGGGAGAAAATAATAGTAAATGAAACAACTGACAAAGGATTAATTTCCAAAATATACAAGTAGCTCATACAACTCAATACCAGAACAACAAACAACCCAATCAAAAAGTGGGGGAAAGACCTAAACAGACATTTCTCCAAAGAAGACATACAGATGGCTAACAAACATTCATTTGCTCAGCATCACTCATTATTAGAGAAATGCAAATCAAAACTACAATGAGATGTCAGAATGACCATCATCAAAAAGTCTACAAACAATCAATGCTGGAGAGGGTGTAGAGTAAAGGGAATACTCTTGCACTGTGGTTGGAATGTAAATTGATACAGCTATTATGGAAGACGTTATGGAGATTCCTTAAAAGACCAGGGATAAAAGCACCATGTGACCCAACAATCCCACTCCTAGGAAATCACCCTGAGGAAACCAAAGTTGAAAAGCACACATGTATCCTATTGTTCACTGAATCACTATTTACAACAGGATGTGGAAGCAACCTAGAGGTCCATTGACAGATGAATGGATAAAGAAGTGCTGGTACCTATACACAATGGAATATTATTCGGCCATAAAAAGGAACGTAGTTGAGTCAGTTCTGATGAGGTGGATGAACCTAGAGCCTATTATACAGAGTGAAGTGAGTCAGAAAGAGAGAAGTATCATAATGTAACATAGATATATGGAATCTAGAAAACGGTACTGAAGCGTTTATCTGAAGGGCAGCAATGGAGAATTAAAGAGAATAGACTTATGGACATGGGGAGAGAGGGGGAGAGGGTGAGCTGTCTGGAGAGAGTAACATGAAAACTTACATTACCATATGTAAAATAGATGGGCAATGGGAATGTGCTGTATATCTCAGGAAACTCAAACGAGGGCTCTGTATCAACCTAGAGGGGTGGGATGGGGAGGGAGGTGGGAGGGAGCTCAAAAGGGAGGGGATATATGTATATCTATGGCTGATTCATGTTGAAATTTGACAGAAAATGAAAAAATCTGTAAAGCAATTATCCTTCAATTGAAAAATAAATAAATTAAAAAAAAAAAAACAAAACTAACGGAAGGGCTTCCCTGGTGCTCAGTGGTAACAGATCCACCTGCCAATGCAGGGGATACAGATTCGATCCCTGGTCCGGGAAGAGCCCGCATGCCATGGAGCAACTAAGCCCATGCCCACAAGTACTAAGCCAGCACTCTAGAGCCTGTGGGCCAGACTTACAGAAGCCCACAAGCCTAGAGCCCGTGCTCTGCAACAAGAGGCGCCACTGCAATGAGGAACCCAGGCACCACAACTAGAGAGTCGGCCCCATTCTCCACAGCTGAAGAAGTCCTATGTGCATCACCAAAGACCCAGCACAGCCAAAAATAAAATAAATAAATAAATCTTTAAAAAAAAAAGTAAAGGAAGAAGAACTTACATTTGTTAATTCTACATTCCCAGGCCTCCCCTCCCCCAGCGCCTCCCCCTTGGCAACCGCAAGTCTGTTGTCTATGTCTGTGAGTCTTGTCTCTGCTTTGGAGACATATAGGATGGATTAACAGCAAGGTCCTACTGTATAATACAGAGCATTATATTCAATAACCATAATGAGACTAAACCATAATGGAAAGGAATATGAAAAAATGTCTATATGAAAAAAGTATATAACTGAGTCACTTTGCCTTTCAGCAGAGATTGGCACACCACTGTAAATCAACTATACTTCAATTTTTTTAAAAAAAGGAAAAGAAGAAGCAGTGGCTCTGTGAATGCGAAGGAAAAGAGCATTCTAGACACAGGGGATTTTGTACAGAAGCCCTGGGACTTTTTTTTTTTTTCCTCAATTTGAGGATTTAAACAAAAACCAGGGGAATTCCCTAGTGGTCCAGTGGTTAGGACTCTACAATCTCACTGCCAAGGGCCTAGGTTTGATCCCTGGTTGAAGAACTAAGGTCCTGAAAGCCACATGGATGGCCAAGAAAAAAAGAAACGCAGTGTGGCTGAGGCGATGAGAGGAGGGTAGCAGCCTGAGGAAAGAGCAGGGGCGGCTCACCAAGTCATGGAATCCTTCAGTGAGGTGTGGGGTGGCCCAACCAGATTTACACTTAGAATTCACTTGAATCACTGTGTTGAGGCCCATGGAGGAGGGAAGCCTGAGCCCAGTTCCCAGTCTTGCTGAGACGGTTAGTCAGCTGGACTAAGGTGGTAACAGGGGAGATGGAGAGGAGAGAGTAGGTTTATGATTTTTTTTTTTTTTTGAAGATTGAATTAATGGAACTGGCTGATGGGTTAGATATACAGGTGGCTGAGGGGCAGTTGTGAGGAAAAGAAAGGAATGAAGAACAACTCCTGGCTTGAGTATATGAGTGGGTGATGGTGCCATTTGTTATACGATAAACATAGGAAGGGGAAGCATCAGGAGCTCAGAGTTTGACATATGAGTTGTGTGATGTCCATTAATCATCAACAGGGACATGGAAATTAGGCAATGAGATGAGTCTGGGGCTTTGAAAAAATAGATTTAGGAATCATCAGCTATCAGCAGGTATGAAAGTACAAAATGATGAAAAGCGGGCCACAGCAACCTGCGGGGTTTTTAAGAACCCTCAGGGGCAGAGCCCTAGAGAACCCAAGAGATACTTGTCAAACGGAGAGTAGTTCAGAGGAAATTAAGGAAGGCGAGAGCATCTCAAGCAGAAGGCATGGTAGACTGCGTCCAGCGCTGCTGAGAGGTTACATAAAGGACAGAAATGTTTCCAGTGGGGGACTTCCCTGGTGGTCCAGTTGTTAAGATTCCACCTGCCCATGCAGAGGACAGGAGTTTGAACCCCAGTCCAGGAAGATTTCATGTGCTTTGGGACAACTAAGTCCAGTGTGCCACAACTACTGAGCTCATGTGTTCCACAGCAAGAGAAGCTATCACAATGCAAAGTCCGCGCATTACAACTAGAGAGTAAGCTCCCACTCAGGGAAACTAGAGAAAGCCCTCCCAAGCAACGAAGGCCCTGCCTTCTCTATCTTCAGGTTGTTTGAATCCAGAGATTCAAAACTCGCTGGTCTGGGGAACCAACTGCATTCACTGTGCTATTCTACTTTATATTAGGGACTTGAGCATCCGCCTATTTTGGTATTTGGCCCCTGCTCCTGGAACCAATCCCCCATGGATTCAGAGGGACGACTGTATGCCAGAATGAGTAATGAGTCATCCCACAGTCTGGACCTAAAATCAAACTAGACACTGGACTGAGATTAAAACCGGGACACCTGCTCCTTTCAGTCCTAAGGCTGTCTCCTTCAATTTTGGCGCTTGCTGTTTATCTGCCCTGTGGGAATGGGCTTTACTGTAAAAGGGAAATTATTCATTAAAACATCATTTCAAATTGTTGTTGTTGTTCAGTCGCTAAGACTCTTGGTGACCCCTTGGACTGCAGCATGCCAGGCTCCCTTCTCCGGGATACTCTCCCCTCCTCTCCGCTCTGGTAATTTTGACAAAGTACAGTTTACAGCTGTTTATGACCACAGTTGTTGCGGTCAGTCAACGTGAAATTCTCTGAATGTCTTCCTGTGTAGATACATCCTCCCCCATTTCAGTCTTCTGGTAAGGACAAGATGATTTTTAAAAGGACAGAGAAAGAAAAGACGCCAGATTTTTTAATGTACCCAATAAAAAGTAATAGTTTAGAACAAAAATTGAACCACATAAAAAACAGTTAAGAAAAAGAGAAAATAGATGTGGTGAAAAGTTTTCTGTTGGTTTTGGCTCAAGTCCCAACTGAGTTTTTCTAGGCTGACTTTCCATATCTAGTTACTCAGAAACATTCATGACATAAAGTTGTTTGGATGGGGATGTGGTTAATAAGAAAAGCAAAAAAGGCCAAACTAAATGTCAAAATCGTGTCAAAGACTGAAATAAGTAGAACTCACTTGATGATACAAAAGAGCAAAAAAGAAAAAAAAAGTTATTAGCAAAGTATCATCTTCTGAAATTTGGAGAGTTAGTAAAGGAATAAAGAAAGAGAAATGAATAGTGTTAGTTTCATGCATGTTCTCCAAAATAAATACACGTATCCATAATCTTCCATTTCCATTTGCTGTACTTGCAGCAAAAGGGACTGCTGGACTCCAAAAGTTCTACTTTGTCTGCAGAGTTAGTATGTGGTCTCAGAGAAGCAATACAGCCCACCCATGCAGCAGGGTAAACTGGTGCAAAGGAGGTTAAAGTGATTTCATAGGAGCAGAAATGAACAAAGGAATCGGCAGAGGCACGAGAAGTAAAGGTACAAATCAGAGTCAAGTTCATGAATAAGAAGGTGGATATCTAAGACAGAGAAGAATACCAAGGCAACAGCATAGCCCTTACAGCAATAGTTGGTTTTCCAGTACTGATCAGACTTCCAATAACAAAAGCCCCCCTTCTGCCTTTGCTACAAGTATTACCTCAGGCACTTTTGTAAAGGGACTAAGCTCACTCTGAGAATTCAGTAAATCAGTCTATATAAATAACTTAGAACACATAGTCCCTACATATATATTAAGTATACAAAAATTGCATCTCTTTGTTACTGTTTACTATTCATCTCACTGACAGACACCCCCCTGTGAGCCAGACTTGCCCCAGATGCTTGGAATATGGAAGGCCTAGGAAGCAGGCTGCAGTCTATGGGGTGGCGAAGAGTTGGACACGACTGAGCGACTTCACTTCCATGCACTGGAGAAGGAAATGGCAACCCACTCCAGTGTTCTTGCCTGGAGAATCCCAGGGACCGGGGAGCCTGGTGGGCTGCCGTCTATGGGGTGGCACAGAGTCAGACACGACTGAAGTGATGCAGCAGCAGCAGCAGCAGCAAGTCCTAGGGGCTTCCCTGGTAGCTCAGCTGGCAAAGAATCTGCCTGCAATGCAGGAGACTCTGGTTCGATCCCTGGTTGGGAAGATTCTCTGGAGGAGGGCATGGCAACCCACTCCAGTGTTCTTGCCTGGAGAATCCCCATGGACAGAGGAGCCTGATGGGCTACAGGCCATGGGATGGCAAAGAGTCGACACGACTGAGTGACTAGGCACAGCACAGGATGTCCCTAGAGGAGGAGCTCTGCAAGCCTAGGCCCCTGTAGGTTATCTGTGCAAACTTGGCTTACTCATCCCTATTTTGTTATTTCTATGTAGTATTTCTTGCTCTCATTGAATTCTTCTTATGTGTGTGTTTTTAAAACTACCACACACTACCTTCAAAATTCCCTTGGATGTATCTGTCCATCTCTAAAACTAGACTCTAAACTCCTTGAGAGGAGGACTCCTGTCTGTTCCTCAGGACAGAGCTTAACACAAACAAGGCAATTATACATTAAAAAAAAAATCAATAAACAGTCTTTCTTGAAAAGTTTTTTGGGTGTTAAACTTTCTACGCCTTGTTCCCTTCTACTCCTCTTGTCCTGACCTCCCCTAGGGTCTCATCGTCCATGAGCCCTTTAGGATCTTCCAACAGTCCTGGGAGGAGGTGAAATTACTCCAGTTTCAAAGTGAAAATTGTGGCTCAGCACTGTGAAAACTGCCCATGTGGCAGGACTGAGATCCTAGTCTGGTTCATCTGCTACCAAAGCTCCGCCTCCACCCAGCACATTGTATCTCCCCTCCAAGCAAATCTAAGATGGAAAAAAAAAAGAAAATCATTGAGACAGGCCATAGGATACCAAGTATCACAGGATGTTGCTCCTTAGGAAGTGGATTTTTTTTTTCTTCTGGCTGTGCTGCGGCTTGTGAGATCTTAGTTCCCTGATCAGGAATTGAACCTGGGCCATAGCAATGAAAGTACCAAGTCCTAACCACTGGATTGCCAGGAACTTCCAGGAAATGAATTTTTAAAACAGTAATGCCAGCCCTTACATGTAAAGTAATGTGAATCTCCTATCATATTTTGAGAATTCTTCCCCCCTTATATGGAACATATTTTTAAAGAGTTCCCCCTTTTCAGTCATGGGGATAGTTATTCAGGAGCTTATTGTGAAGAAAAGACCTACCCTGAAGAACTGAACAGGCATCAATTTTTTAAATTGCAATCAACCACCAATCAAATAAAATTTAAAAAACACAATATGGATTAAACCTTGTGCATTGAAACTTTTCCCCATTAAGCTTTTATTAAGCCATTACAACATGCATAGGTAGGAGTAACTGTACTTTCAAATGCTTTGTTTTCTCGAAGTCTACTGTAGAATGTCCTTTGAACATGTGTCATATATGAGTGGCAAGATGCCAAAGCAAAGCAGTGTCAAGGCTGAGGGCTTCATAAAGTCCCATTTGCTGGCATTTGGAGAAATGACATCCTCCCATTTTCTACTGGGGCTTGTCGACTTAAAAAATGCACAATGTGAGAGTTGAGAGTTGTTTCATTGGGGCAAAATGAAGACTGTAGCCTGGGAGACAGCATCTCAGATAGCTCTGAGAGACTGCTCCTAAAAGGCAGGGGAAGGTCAGTATATATGTGAGCTTGGTGAAGGGACAGTACGTGCAATTGAGGACATTTTTTTTTTTCAGAAGGTTTCTACTTGTCACAAGGAGCAGATGTCCCCACGAAGGATTTTAGTGCTTTTCTACATGTGAGGAGATACAAGAATTGAGCTCATAAAATCAGCTCTTGAAAATATCTAAGTATCTAAAGACCTGCTTGGCCAGTTCACTGCCCTCCACCAATCCCTGCCCCAGCACAGATTGCCTCACTTTTGATCCCCACTAGGAACTCCTTTCAGGGAGTGCTGAAGGCCAGCAACAGCACATGATTTAATCCTTGTAGAGGTGTGTGCGTTCTTAGCTGCTCAATCATGTTCCATTCTTTGTGACCGCATGGATTGCAGCCCACCCGGCTCCTCTGTCCATGGGAATTTTCCAGGTAAGAATACTGGAGTGGGTTGCCATGCCCTCCTCCAGGGGATCTTCCTAACTCAGGGACTGAACCCAGGGCTCCTGCATTGCAGGCCGAGTCTTTACCATCTGAGCCACCAGGGATGGCAAGTACCAATGGTAAGTGCCAATTTGTAGCTGACAGGCTGCTCTTTATTTCTGGCTTGGACACATACACGTTGCATGCGTTAGGTTAAATCTGCCTCTGCCATTAATGAAAATAAGAAAAGCTCCTTACACCAAAGAGCCCTGGGGAGAACCACTCATTCTATCTGGCCTGGGCTGCTTGGCTGGTGGAGAGAGTACCCCTCGGGTATGGACTCACCACTAAACTGTCTTCTGGTGATATTTCAAAAGCAAATACTTTAGGGAACTCCCCTTACTCTGGGGTATGGTATATGAAGTGAGACCAACCTCTGGAAAAGAAATTTGGCCATCCAAAGTATGCGTCAATAACTTGAAAACTGTTCATGTGCTTTGATCCAATAATCTTCCTTCTGGAATTTTATGCTGAGGAAAATTACATGAAATTGACATTTTAATATCTCTAGGCACTTTGAACCTAACACATTCTAAACTCTGGATTCTTTTATTTATTTTTTATTGAAGGATAATTGCTTTACAGAATTTTGCTGTTTTCTGTCAAACCTCAACATGAATCAGCCATAGGTACACATATATCCCCTCCCTTTTGAAACTCCTCATCTCCCTCCCCATCTCACCCCTCTAGGTTGATCCAGAGCCCCTGTTTTTAAACTCTGGATTCTTATCCCAATCAGTTTATCCTGCATCTCCCTCATCTCAGAAAATGACCACTCCTTTCTGCCTGTTGCTCAGGCTCCAAACTGTAGAGGGCTTCTGCAATTCTCTTTCCTTCATATTCCATTTCAAACACACCAGAGAATACTGTCTGCTCCATCTTCAAAATATATCAAGAATCCAATTGCTCCTCAGCATGTTCAGCACCACCTTCTTGGCATAAGAGAGCATCTTCTGCTTCAGAATTATGGCTATAGCTCCTGTTTGTTTTCCTTGTTTCCATACTGGCTCCAATACAGTCAGAACAAACTGCTAGACACGCACAGTCTGCCTGTCAGCTTTATGTCACTTCCCGGCTTCAAACGCTCCAAAGGTTTTTTTCCTGTCACTCAGAATAAAATCCAAAGTGTTGGCTCACCTCTCATCTCTCTGATCTCTTCTCTTTCACTCTTCTTCCCCTCACTCCTCTCCATTCTCAATGGTTTCTTTGCCATGGTTCAAGCACATCAAATATAATACAATCACCCTTCAGGATGATTGCATTTATGATGCTCTCTTTCTAGGATAACCAGTGTGGCCAAAATGCACATAGATCCCTCACTTCTTTTAGGATTCTGTTCAGAATTCACCGCATCAGAGCAGCTGATCCTAGCGTAAAATAGTGCCTAATGTAAGTGAGCTCACCCTCCCACACTCTGTTGCCGGTCTCTTCATAGCACTTCTTAGTGCCTGGCACTACCTACGACTGAAAATTTTTGTTTCTCCCACCGCAAAGTGTAAATTCTTTGACCTCATCTATTTGATTTCCTATTGGATACCCAGCCTAGTGGTTCAAGTACTGTTACTGGGGTAAAAAGGAGCACTGTGCTAAAGAACAGCAATCATCCATATAAGGCTGGAAACAACTTAAGACCATGCCCTCGAAATGGACTTTTTATTTTATCATGAATTGGATTTCTTCTTCTCTGAGATAGTGGCCAGTAGAAATCAAGATCTTAGAGATTATCATTATTATTTTTTGAATCATGTAAGAGCAAGGTGCAGACAGAATGCCTCATCACTACTAAATACTTCAGTGTACATATTCACCACATAAACATTCAAATCAGGTAATCAGCACTTATAAGGCACTACCAACCAATCCACAGACCTCATTCCATTTTTGCCAACTGTTTGTTTTTCCTATCCAGTTCGGGGCCAATCCAGGATTGTTCATTGCATGTAGCGGTCATCCCTCTTAAATCTCCTCCAGGATGTAACAGAAAGGATGCGACGCTCTGCTCAGCACAACACATTGTGAGGCATGTGATGCGACTGGTTCCCTTCCTGCTGATGCGCGTTTGATCACCTGGCCAATTTTGGTGTCTTCCAGGGCTCTCTTCAGTGAATTTACCATTTCCCTCCATGTAATCAATAGATACTTTTCAGAAGATATGTTAAGATCAGGCTGACATGCTGCTTCACATCAAACACCAGTCACCAGCCTCAGCATAAACCGAGGACTCTGGCCACACTCAACCAACACAGGCAAATGATGACTTACTATGCCTACCAGTGTTTTCTGTTTGTTTTAGGGCATACAGCATGTGGGATCTTACTTCCCAATCAGGAATCAAACCCATGTCCCTTTCATTGGAAGCATAGAGTTTTAACCACTGCGCCATCAGGGAAGTCCCCTATCAACATTATTTAGTTGAAATTCTTCATAAGGAAGACCTGTCCTTTATTTCCCACTTATTTATTTATTCCACTTATTATATGATTATTTATTCATTCATTTATATTAGCATAGATTCATGGATTTCTATTTTACCCAATAGGTTGCAATAAGTTACTATCATTATTTATTTTGATACCCAGATTGCCCCAGATTTGGCCAGCGGAAGCTTATGCATGTCCTTTCAGCATGTTTCCATCATGCTTTGAGCACTTCCTGTAATAGGCTCCTAGCTCACTTTGTACCTTCCCAGCCCAAGCACAGGAATCAGCCCTGGTTTCACTTAAGGGAGGATGGAACTCAGAAACCAAGGCCTTCTGGGAACCTGATGTGTCCATTACTTCTAGCTTCTGAATGAAAATAACTATGGTGTCTATGTGTGTGTGTGATGATTTCCCAGTCATTTTTAATTCAATCCAACACTTTAGGGTTCTTTATGAAGCTGAGCAGGATCCTGTGAGGCCCACCTGGGTACAAACCCTTTCTGTGACCTCATGTCTTATTTAATAAATAGGTTTCATTCAGCCTCCATGATCTTCCCTGAGTCTCAAAGGGCAGATGCAAACAGTTCTTTATCAGGGAAGGGAGGACATGCAGAAAGAAAGAAGTAGAAGTCAAGGAACAATAGTGGAGCAACAGAGCAGAGTCCTGGCTCTTCTTCAAGGGATATATATAATAATATCTTTGAGCTCTTCTGCAGGAACTAAGGCCCCTACCCAGGGGGATGACGGCAACTTCAGGCTGAGCACAATATTCCTGGTGCTCCACTGTGTTACCTACCACCAACCAATCAGAAGGAATATTGCACACAGGGGAAGATAAATCAAGACTCTGACCCCTTCCCCAGTGATTCTCCCTTTAAAGCCATTCAGGGTCCAGAAGAATCTTTGAAGTCGGTATTTGGACATGAGTTCACCTTCTTCCCCAGAGAAAGCAATGGCAATTCACTCCAGTACTCTTGCCTGGAAAATCCCATGGACGGAGAAGCCTGGTAGACTGCAGTCCATGGGTTTGCTAAGAGTCAGACATGACTGTGTGACTTCACTTTCACTTTTCACTTTCATGCATTGGAGAAGGAAATGGCAACCCACTCCAGTGTTCTTGCCTGGAGAATCTCAGGGACGGGGGAGCCTGGCAGGCAGCCGTCTGTGGGGTCGCACAGAGTCGGACACGACTGAAGTGACTTAGCAGCAGGAGCAGCCACCTTCTTCCCAGGTTGCTGGCCTCTTGAATAAACCAACCTTTTCTTTTCAACCAACTCGTCTCCTAGCTATTGGCTTTCCAAAGGTAAGCAGTCAAACCCGAGCTGGGTAACATTTATAGCTTTCTTTCATTCCATATTCATAAATTCTTTGTTCAGTACTAAGAAACCTGGCTCCAATTATATTTTACATATTTGCCCAATAGCCCTATAATTAATCAGTCTCCCAGCCAGGGAGCTACCTCCTTCATCCTGCCATCTCCTCAGCCTCTGACTTATCCTCTAAGGGAGAGAAGAACGGGGCAGTCACGCACTCTTAATGATACAGATTCACCAAGTTTTGTGGTTGGAGAAAAAATGCTGAGTTAGAGAAATATGGGGAACCATTCTGGTTTGTCAGGCCTCTATACAAAAACCTCGCTGGGATTTTTGGGCAATGGACTCAGATCTCTGGTGGTTCAGGAATCAGCTGCCAGGCAGTCTTCACTTTTGCCATTTTGGCATTAGGCGCTATAAAAAGCACTGTCCCAATTGCCTAGAAGCCTATTTTCTGAGATGAATAAGTTAGGGAAACACACAAACCCAGCACATCCAATACCCAGAGACACATTCTCCTAAGTAGTTCTTCTCAGGCCTGCTTCTAATTTGGGTATAGCTGGGATTCTTTGGTCTCCTCTAACAGCCACCAGCTGTTCCTACCGCTGCTGGAAAAAGAACGGCCCGTGCTGATGGGCAGCCATTAACAGATCTCGCAAACATGCTAATGTCTGGGGTGGGAGCGGGGAAAAGGTGGACTTTTGTTTTCATCATGAATTGGATCCTGAGTTCTCCGAAAGAGTGCCAGCTGGGAAGTTCAATGTGGGTGATTAAGAACCATCACACAAATTATTTTTGAGACTTGACAGGTTTCTCAAGCCAGGGAAACTGTGGGTGTGAAAAGTTAACCACTCAAACATTTACTTGGTAAGGAATTGTGCTGTATCGAAGTTTTAAGAACACAACTCCAGAGTGGCTTACTCTCTGCTAACGAGTTGCGATCTCTATGCACAGTTGGGCAATACTCTAGAACAATTCCCCCAAACCAATGTACCTTGCCTACTGATGCTGTAAGTATTCTGTTACCTGTCATGACAACCGGGGGGGGGGGGAAGTAAAGAAATAGCTCACCCAATTAATTTTCTTACGGAGTTAGAGGACACTCATTCTATAGGAAAACATATATCGCGTTTGCTGCCAGAGAGTAAGAAAGAAGCCCACGTGTAGACGCATGCTGATGGCTTGGTCCCTAGACCAGCGGCATCAACATGACTTGGTAACTTGTGAGAAAAACATAATATGGAACTCACCCCAGATGTACCGAATGAGAAACTGCAGCAGGGCCCATCAGTCTGAGTTTTAAATACCCTCCACTTCGCCTCCGCCCCCGTGTGACACGGATGTACGTTCAAATTTGATTATCGCCGCTTCGCTGCAGTTCCTTCTGCAAACTGAAAAGTGACACACACACACACACACACACACACACACACACACACACACACACACACACACACACACACACACACACACACACACACACACACACACACACACACACACACACACACACCTCCACACACCAA
>SJXQ01009226.1:0-19428 GCA_006408695.1 Aepyceros melampus | reverse complement strand
CTGTATCAGGGGGAGGTAGGATTACTGATGCTGGCGCTCTCCACCGCCAACTTGCTCAAGTCGGGTTTCAGGGTTTCAGCTCTTCGTGGGAGATTAAGAGTCCACCCCCCCACACCAACCCCGCGCCACCCGCTGGGTTGACGCACGTCATAAATAATACTGAAAATCCTGTGCTCTGCCAAGCTGTCATCCGGACAGGCTGACAAGCAGGCACGATGGTAAATGGTCAAGAATCCTTCACAAGCCAACAAGAGCATAGTGGCCGTAAAGTTATGCCTGCTTTTCTAGTATTGCAATCCTTGACCACCGCCTGGGAGGTTAAGTATGCTGAAGGTTTCCTTTAGGGCAAAAAGGAGATTTCATGGTAGAAATAATACAGTTTTCGTAAGATTGCAGGGTGCCCAGACTGGAAATCCATGACTGCCCTAAGACGCACTGTTTCTCCGTGTGCCTGACATAACAGTGCTTCCTTGATAGGAACAGCAAAGTCCTCTTCAGGCTTGTTAGCAAAAGCAGCTCATTTTAGCAGCTTCGCCTCGTTGAGTTCAAGGTTACTTCTTGTTTCTGTGCGCCCCTAGAACCTTGCCCCTCATTGCCAGAAGCTGGGTTTGAGGCTGTGGCATCCGGGAGGGAGGAGGAGGGAGTGGAAGTGGCAGATTCATTTTCTTACTGGAGTCCCCAGATCAAAGACATTATTAAAATCTGGCTTTTAAAGAAATTAAACAGTTATGCTTCTGAAATGGAGTAGCAGGCTTTGGCCACATTGGGGGAGGGATGCATTCTTTGGGGACAAGTTTTCATTCCCAGAGCTCCTGTCACCTATTAGGGAAATAATACAGTGGGTTTGCCCCTTGTGGTCAACATCAGCTGTTACAGACAAGGAACTTAACCCTGCTGCAAACAGGTGGGGTGGGGAAGGCTCCGGAGAAGGCAATGGCACTCCACTCCAGGACTCTTGCCTGGAAAATCCCATGGATGGAGGAGCCTGGAAGGCTGCAGTCCATGGGTTCCCTGAGGGTCTGACAGGACTGACGACTTCACTTTCACTTTTCCCTTTCATGCATTGGAGAAAGAAATGGCAACCCACTCCAGTGTTCTTGCCTGGAGAATCCCAGGGATGGGGGAGCCTGGTGGGCTGCTGTCTATGGGTTCGCACAGAGTTGGACACAGTACTTCTAAGTCAGGGTAAAAAATAATGCAATGCAGGAATGAATGAAAGGGAGGAAGGGGCAGTTAACTTCTTTAAAAAGTTAATATAGAGTGCTGAGGACCATTTGATATACTTTATTGAACTCAACAGGTTTGTAGGTGAAAAAGATTGTACTCCAACCTTGAATCATAAGAGCCTTGTGTAAACTTTATGATAGTCAAGGATTTGGAGGACTGTGGAAGAGCATTTTAAATCATGTTAAAGATCTTTGGAAACATACTTAATATCTAAACCTCAATGGGGAGAGCATGAAGAAGAGGTTTTTGTTTTTGTTCTTTACCTCAAGAAGATTGTTAGTCGCCTTTGCAGGATCCTTTAAATATGTCTCTTTTTTTGCATGTGCATGAAATCAGATTCTTCAGCTTCAAACACAAAGTTAAGAGGCATCATTTGTTTCTGTCTAAAAAGAACTGCCAACACCCTGGATCAATTAATGGCTCATCTGTTTTTATAGAAAGCAGTGAGCGGATTTTCCACACAAAATGAAGCTTGACTAAGATGTAGTGGGAATAAATAAAGGCCTTGGTAATAGTTTGAAATTTAGACTAAAAAATGTCAAGGAAATTCTCTATTAGCTGTTTTGTTTCCAAAAATGCATTAACATTGTCACTGCTAATAGCCATGAGAATTCCATATTATCATTTGATGTATTGCCACATTAAGGGACTGGATTCACTTTAGTCAGCAATTGCATTGATGGCTGCTAAAGTCTCATTATAAGGAGATCTATGACCTGGTAGCTTGGCGAACGTTTCACTTTTAACTTCTGCCTGAACCTGAACCTGTGCCAGCACTCCTCCGGCTGTCAGTGTGGTACACTTAGCTCGAGAACCTGAAGGCTTTATTTTTCTAGTTGAATTCAGAATTCTGACTCAGTTGTATCTTAGGAAACATCTCTTAGATGTATGTTTTAGATCAGATATTCTTATTTTGTGAACATGGGATGCAATATACCAGACGTTCCTTACATTCCTGAACTTTTTGCTTCAGTCTCCAAAAAGTGAACATCAGCCTTTACATTTTTAAAAAATTCTCACCTCTCCTCCAGATCCTTTATTTTTGGCACTGATCGCTTTCAGGTGAGGAGAAAGTCTGAATTTAGTGTTACACAACCCATCATGTAATATCTGTGAGTTTGGGGTGATGTGACACCATCACACCCACTGTCTTGAAATTCAGTTAATGGAAGTCATTTTCCCTTTCCCTTTCCATAGAGCCTGCCTTTCTGATATTTCTTTACCGGCTTATGATTTGGGGTTTCTGACACTTCTGCAGTTATGGTTTTCTCATTCACAAAGACCCAGATTCTCCTGGGATAGATTAGTAGCTTTAGTTTGTAATCAGTTTTTAAAAATCTCTTTAAAATATTACAGATTTCTTGAGAGAGAGTTTCTGTATCACAGGATTCTCTCTCTCTCTCTCTCTGTATATATATATGTAGAACTGGGGAATAGTTGCTTTACAATGTTGCATTAGTTTCTGCTATACAGCAAAGCGAATCAGCCATAAGTATACATAGACCCACTCCCTCTTGAGCCTCCCCCTGCCCTCCCATCCCACCCCTCTAGGTCATCACAGAGCCCTGAGCTGAGCTCCCTATGCTGGACCGCAGGTTCTTACTAGCTACCTATTTCACACAGGCTAGTGTGCATATGTCCATCCGACTCTCCCAAGTCATTCTTCCTCCTCACCCCTGTGGCCGACTTCACGGCTTTTACTCTATGGACAGAGTTGTAGAACCCTCACAACTGATTCCAAAAGGAAACCCCACATCCATTGGCTTTTACTCCTCATCACTCTCTAGTCCCCCAGTCCTACTTAACTACTAATTTCCTTTCTGTCTCCATGTGCCTATTCTGGACATTTATATGAGTGGAATCAAGTCATATGCTTTTTCTGTAACTGACTTCTTTCACTTATCTTAATGTTTTCAAAGTCTGTCAGTGCTGTGGCTTGTATCAGTACTACACTGCTTTTTTGTTGCCAAATAACATTTCTTTGTATGTATATACCACGTTTTAAAAATTCATCAAATAATGGACGCTTAGTTTCTTTCTACTTTTTGGTTATTGTACATAATGCTGCTGTGAACAGTCATGTAGAAGTTTGTGTGTGGACGTTCCTATTGGATACATATCCGGGAGTGAAACCTCTGGGTCATATGGCAACTGTCTGGTTTAACCTTTGGAGGAGCTGTAAGATTGTTTTCCAAAGAAACACCGTCTCACATTCCCACCAGCAGTGTAGGAGTGTTCCAGTTTCTGTCCATCCTCATCAACGCTTGTCATTCTCTTTGATTTTGCCAATCTGGTGGTCGTTTCATTGCCATTTTCCTTTGCATGTCCCTGATGACTCAGTTCAGTCGCTCAGTCGTGTACAACTCTTTGCGACCCCATGAATCACAGCACGCCAGGCCTCCCTGTCCATCACCAACTCCCAGAGTTCACTCAGACTCACACCCATCGAGTCGGTGATGCCATCCAGCCATCTCATCCTCGGTCGTCCCCTTCTCCTGCCCCCAATCCTTCCCAGCATCAGAGTCTTTCCCAATGAGTCAACTCTTTGCATGAGGTGGCCAAAGTACTGGAGTTTCAGCTTCAGCATCATTCCCTCCAAAGAAATCCCAGGGCTGATCTCCTTCAGAATGGACTGGTTGGATCTCCTTGCAGTCCAAGGGACTCTCAAGAGTCTTCTCCAACACCACAGTTCAAAAGCATCAATTCTTCGGCGGTCAGCTTTCTTCACAGTCCATCTCTCACATCCATGCATGACCACTGGAAAAACCATAGCCTTGAGTAGACGGACCCTTGTTGGTAGAGTAATGTCTCTGCTTTGAATATGCTGTCTAGTATATCTAACATGCTATCCCTGATGACTAGCCGTTACTTTTTGCCCGTGTGTTCAGTCACTCAGTCGTGTCTGACTCTTTGTGATCCTATGGACTGTAACCCACCAGGTTCCTCTGTCCATGAGATTTTCCAGGCAAGAATACTGGAGTGGGTTGCCATTCCTCTTCCAGAAGATCTTCCTGACCAAAGACTGAACCTATGGCTCCTGCACTTCCTCCATTGGCAGGGGGATTTTTTACCGCTGAGCCACCCTGGAAGCCCCAAAGTTACTTTTTAACATCATCTTAATTGTTTCTCTGGTGGCTCAGAGGTAAAGAATCTGCCTACAATATTGTAGTAGGAGATGTGAGTTTGATCCCTGGATTGGAAAGATCTCGAGGAGGAAATGGCCACCCATTCCAGTATTCTTGCCTGAAAAATCTCACGGACAGAGGAGAGCCTGGCAACAGTCCATGGGGTTGCAAAGAGTCGGACACGACGTAGAAACTAAGCAATTATTTCTCTACTTTTCATTTTGCTCCTTTCCCCCTTGCTCACCGTTATTTGTTTTCTTCGGCTCAACCATGGTTTGTCTTAAAGAAGAAAGTGAAGTTGCTCAGTCGTGTCCAACTCTTTGTGATCCCGCGGACTGTAGTCTATCAGGCTCCTCCATCCATGGGATTTTCCAGGCAAGAGTGCTGGAGTGGATTGCCATTTTCTTCTCCAGGGGATCTTCCTGACCCAGGGATCGAACCCGGGTCTCCCGCCTTGCAGGCAGATGCTTTACCATCTGAGCCACCAGGGAAGCCCCCAAAGAAGAAAGGAGGTTAGTAAATAAAGAGATCTACCTCTTTCAGTTGGGAAGGGGAAAAAAGCCCATGGACCAGAGACCTTTATGCCCCCTCTCGAAGAATATGAGGAACTGAACCTTCAGTGCTTTAGAGCTCCTCCCCATGTTTGCTTTGTGAGAGAGCAATAGGAGGGCTTGAGTGAAAAACTGTGTAGGAATGCAGCCTCCATCAGAGAGCTCCAGAACTACCCTGCCAGGTACAGGAAGAGGCAGCCAGGCCCAAATGATCTCCCCGAGCTGCTCAGATGCCTGTGAAACTTGAAGTATACTCTGAGGGAAGTGGTATCAGCAATTTCGAGAGGCTGTATTGAGTGAGAGTCACTCAGTCGTGTCCGACTCTTTGCAACCCCATGAACTGTTAGTCCACCGGGCTCCTCTGTCCATGGGATTCTCCAGGCAAGAACACTGGAGTAGTTTTCCATTTCCTTCTCCAAGGGATCTTCCCAACCCGGGGATCAAACCTAGGTTTCCTACACTGCAGGCAGATTCTTTACCATCGGAGCTAGCAGGGAAGCCCAGAGGTTCTTTTGGGAAGTGGTAAGTTAGGAATGCGGCTGGAATACCAGCCCCTCAAGTTTGTGTCCTGGCTCTGCTATTTTCTCACTGTGGATCTTTGAGCAAATTAGCCTCTCAAGAACTCAGTTTCATCATTTGTGAAATGGGGGAGCCTCAGGTGGTGGCTGTGGAAATTAAATGAATTCATAGGCATACAGTGCTTGTGTCTGTAGCTGGCTGCTGCTGCTGCTGCTAAGTCGCTTCAGTCATTTCTGACTCTGTGCGACCCCAGAGACAGCAGCCCACCAGGCTCCCTTCTCCCTGGGATTCTCCAGGCAAAAACACTGGAGGGGGTTGCCATTTCCTTCTCCAATGCATGCAAGTGAAAAGTAAAAGTGAAGTCGCTCAGTCGTGTCCGACTCCTAGCGACCCCATGGACTGTAGCCTACCAGGCTCCTCCGTCCATGGGATTTTCCAGGCAAGAGTACTGGAGTGGGCTGCCATTGCTTTCTCCTCTGTAGCTGGCAGGAGTTGTCAATATGTGTACCCTTATAGGCATTGTGAATGGTGACAGAAACCACTCCGTGGGTTCCCAGACCCCCAGGGGCTCACAGTGGCCCTGGCAGCCTTAGTAAAGAGCTCTTTATTCACTCTCTGCTTTAGATGTCAGAGCTGTCATGCCAATTTCTCTCTGTGGTTTCTATGACTTGAGACCAGGTGTCCCAGCTCCCGTTGATGGTGGGCGAACATTTGAGAATTTCCTCCTGTAATTGTGCTTTCTCATGACTTAAATTGAAGCCTCATCAGAGAAATACGAGATGTACCTATGTATGGTTTGTATATATTTATATGGTGAACGTTGGTACATCTGTAAGTGTGTGGAGGCAGTGAGTGTCCGAGTTACAGTGTTGGAGAAATCACACATTTTCTTTTTAAGAGTGTGTTTGCTATGTTTTTGTCTTTTGCTAGTACACAGTTAAAGGGAAAGGAGAAAACTAAGGATCCAGTCATCTAGGAAGAACTGTTGAGAAACTGGATTCCTAGTAATAACCTAGAGATGGAGGGAGGGAGGAGATGGTTGCAGTAACAATCCAAAAGACAAGCTCAGCCGTTGGCGAGGAGGAGCCCAGAGTGGGGTATATCTCATGTATTCTAGGGCCTTCTCCAAGGTTGGAGGAAAAAATGTAGGAGATTTTTTGAGGCTCTTTGCTGTGTAGGTGGGTGCTAAGATTTTAATGTGTGGGTCCATGCTACATTTACTGTAAGTGTGGAAGCCTTCCTTTACAGCCTCTGTAAAGTAATTAGCTGCTTGAATTTATTGCAGAACTCTTATTTTTAGGATATCTTTGTGTCTTTTTTTTTTTTTACATTTTCCTTTAAGTAGTACATTTACCCCTCTTCAGCATATGGTAGCCCTCTCTCTGGGTAGTAATAATACTGCCTGTGTGCTGCTTACTCTGTGTCAGGCATGTTATAAGCACTTTGTGTATCAGTTCATTTAATTCCCACAATCACACTGAGCTATAGGTACTGTTCTTAGCTGTCTTTTACCGATCAGGAAACTGAGGTTTAGACAGAGGAAGTGACTTGATCCTGCAGGTAGTAAGTGATGGAGCCAGGCTTACAAACCTGAGCAGTCTGCCTCCTGAGTCTGTGTTTGTAGCTGCTGCTCAAACCCCACAAACTAGCTGTGGACAGTGGTGACTTCATATTGGAGACAGGAAGTGATCTAAAGCTGATTCTCATTTCTGATTACTCCAGCACATCTGCCAGCCCAATACCATGGCCTTGCAGACTGCATTTTTGTGACGGGAGAGATGGGATTTTGTGTTGGGGCTGCCCTCCTCCAGAGCAACCTCTGATTAACCATTTGGCTTTGATCCGTCACTTTCAATCCAGGGCCTCAGGTTTCTCACTTATAAATAGAGAAGTTTGTATTAGTCGCGTGTCAAGAGCTATTTGAACACCACAGTTTATTCCTTATACATTAAAAAAAAAAAAAACAAGATACTTTTACTAAAAATCACACTTCTGACTCCTCATGAGATCTGATGACAGGGCCCCGTGTCTGGGCAGAGAAGTGACTGGCCGTTTAGATGAACAGTGTGCCTGTTATCCGGCCCAAGGCCCCATCACTGTGGATGTCCTGGCTCTGGGCCTGCCCTGCTGCTGCGTGCCCCATGCCTCAGCCCTGAGGCTTATGTATTTGGAGCCTCAGCTTTATGGAGACAGACCAGGACTAGTGAGGAGAAGTTACAGAACCCAGACTTGGTTAAGCAAAGGAGAAAAAGCAGTTTATAAAGTCAGAACTGTTGAGAGATGGAAGAGGTTTTCTTGGGAGGTGAAACCTTTTCTTGCCTTCAGGTGGGAACTGAACACAGGATTTATGCCCAGAGTTCCGATGGGGTATGACCGAAGGATTTTCCCAAGCCTGAGAGCCCTTGATGCTCTATCATTTCTATATTTAAACTTCTTAACAGCCTCAGTTTCCATTTCATTTCCCTCTAAAGCTACATATGGAAAAGTTACCGTTTATGCCTGGTCTTAATCTCCCAGGCCAAAAGAATCTCACCCGCCCTGCTTAGTATTTTTGTCTTTATTTGGTGCTCAACTGTACTTCTTCACCTGTCTCTCTGCTGGCAGGTGGATAGCCAATAGCCAGAAATTCCAGACTCTGTTACTAAAAGCCATAATTTAGTGTCAGTGTTAAATAACATTATTGGCAATGTAACTTAATATGGTCTGGGTATTTCAAAAAACTGTATGGTTTGTTTACTGACTTCAGATCATAAAATCCTGCCTTACCTTTTAATCTTTAGTAAGAATCCTGTCTTCATCTCTCCTGATGCTTCTATTCTTAAAAATCCTCTGGCTTCTCAAAACGAAAGGAATTTTATGACTGTGAAATTTGGAAAGGTTCATAAAGAGCCTTGGGCTTTGTAACTCATTCTTCTAGTTTCTTAGAAAGGAATGATTATGCTTCTGATGCAATGCAAATGTGTTTAGAAACCCGTCTCAGCTTTTAAAAACAAGCTCTTGACCATAATTGTTGGATTTTTTTGGACATGAAACTTGGTGTATAAAGAACTTAATATTTTGATAGCCCCTGAAAGTCTTCCGTTTATCCTCAGAAGAGATACTTCACTTTGTATATATTCAAAGGAGGACCTTCACTTACTACCAAGTGACTTGAAATGATGCTGAAATTCTGTGTATTTTATCGTGTAAATTGAGTTGCTAAATTTGAATTAATCTGAATAGAATTTGACTTTCATTTTATGTCAGCTCTGGAGGGTTTTGTGGGTAATATAAAACCAGAGAAATAAAGCTGCCTGTGCTGTGTGATTATTCTTCCACTAAGCTGCAATAACAGTGGTCCTATTAAATGGAAACCTTGTCTATAGGTGTACTATAATCTTTTATTTTAAACTTTGAGAGGTTAATCACTTGGCCATTTAACTCATGATAGGATAAGTGTGCTTTATAGATTGAAATAAAAATACTAATGATTATGATTTGATCTAGTTCTTTCATTTTTCTATATGAGAAGAAAGTTAAATTTCTTTTACTGCCTCAAAAGCATTGTTTATAAATTTATTTCTACTGGTATCATTTTTTAAAAAAGTCTTATCTATTCCATGATATACAGTATTTAGAAAATCATTTTCAGTAGAAATAAGAGTCATTTGCCATAAAAATTAAAGCTTATATATTGGATTGTTAGGCTTTTCTGTATTTGAGGTAGGAACATCTTTTCCTACATCTGTGTCTCCTATATTGCTGGTAGATTCTTTACCCTCTGGAACATCAGGGAAGTCCCTTATTCATGATAGAGATTTGAAAAAGAAGCGTTTTTGCATTAAATGTGTGGCTAGTTCATGTCCAGGCAAAACTATATAATGAGCATATATATTAGGCGAGATCCAGGAAATATTGTCTTTCTTAATGAATTCAGCCTGGTATCTCTCCATCATAACTTTTTTTTAAACACACACAATCTGCCAGTAAGCACTGTTGAAAAGGCGGATTTGAGATTTTTCAGAGGTCTTGTCAGTGTACAAATGCCTTTTTTCTCCCATGAGTATTTTCCCTGGTCCTCATTTTCTTCAGAAGCTATTCATCTGACCATTCTGTAGCCATGAACTGATTATACCTACATGTAACCCAAGTGACCCAGAGAATGGTGGAAAAGAAAACATGTTTTCCCCTTTCTTTAGTAAAGCGTTTCCTCCTTTATTTACCAAGGTGCATGAAATGTTCTTCCTCCCAGATAAGCAGGACTGGCTGCGTCTCTAAGGCCCCTTCTCCATGACCTCATCACTGAGGCACTCCCTAGCTGCTCAGTTTGGAATGGCAGCATCCCCCCTCTCTTCCCCCAGCACACGCTGCTCTTCTCCCTGCTTCATTTTACTTATCCTTAGCATGTCTTCTCCCACCAGAATGTAAGGGCCACTAGGAGGAGGGCTTTTAGATGCTTTTTGCTCATGGTAAAGTTCCAAAGCCTAGCATGATCCCTGGTGCATGGAAAGTGCTCAGTGTATCTTCAGTTCAGTCCAGTCGCTCAGTCGTGTCTGACTCTTTGCGACCCCATGAATCGCAGCACGCCAGGCCTCTCTGTCCATCACCAACCTCAGAGTTCATTCAGACTCGCGTCCATCGAGTCAGTGATGCCATCCAGCCATCTCAACCTCTGTCGTCCCCTTCTCCTGCCCCTAATCCCTCCCAGCATCAGTCTTTTCCAATGAGTCAACCCTTCGCATGAGGTGGCCAAAGTACTGGAGGTTCAGCTTTAGCATCATTCCTTCCAAAGAAATCCCAGGGTTGATCTCCTTCAGAATGGACTGGTTGATCTCCTTGCAGTCCAAGGGACTCTCAAGAGTCTTCTGCAATACCACAGTTCAAAAGCATCAATTCTTCAGTGCTCAGCCTTCTTCACAGTCCAACTCTCACATCCATACATGACCACAGGAAAAACCATAGCCTTGACTAGACAGACCTTAGTCGGCAAAGTAATGCCTCTGCTTTTGAATATGCTATCTAGGTTGGTCATAACTTTTCTTCCAAGGAGTAAGTGTCTTTTAATCTTAAGATCTCTTAAATAAGACTGGAAAGATTGACTCTCTTAACATGCTGCTCTCATTTCATGAAAAAATATTCTATGACACTAAAATTTTTTTTCTTAGCTTTTAACTTGTTTAAATGAGGTCAGGGAGATTCTAATCTGAGTCTCCTGTTAAAATGATTGAGTCATTTTGTAGAATATGACATGAAGTGAGTGCCGGGTTCATGCCCTTCATCTCAGGAGAAGAAAGACATACTAGTAACAAGCAAAAGGATCAGGGTATACAAAAATGTTGTAAACAAATACAATTCTGTGGATATGTGTATTGTCTTGTAGCTTTAATATCCATGTGTATGTGTATATATTTTAAAATGAAAGACATATGCCTTGTAGAAAATTTTGGAAATATAGGACATTTTTTAAAAAAAGGAAGATAACCATCAATAACTCAGCTACTCACTCAACTCTAGTGTTTTTTCACATTGTGGTTACATATTTCCCTTTACCAAACTGATAGCTTTTTAAAATTTAAAGGCACAAGTTGAAACTTCCTTGATGTTTCCACTTTGCCCCCTACCTAAACAGTGCTACTGTAGACATCTTTACGTGCCTAAAAATGGGTGGATATTCATGATTCTCTTAGATCAAGTGCCTGAATGTGGCACTAGTAAGTCAAAGGCTATTCATGTGAAGACATAGAGCATTTTTTTTTAAGCCTGTCTAGTGATGTCTTCAGTTACATGCTCGCTCCCTAGAATGGCTCTCCTTTGAAGATTAAGGAGTATCTGTCAGCTGAATCTGTCAGAAGAACATTGGTGCTTTGCAAGACCCTGACACAGCTTTCTGCATCACTTTGCTGCAAGCTGGACTAGGTTGACAGTCAGGGCAGAACACAGAAGGTGGAGAATTAAAAGGGAAGTAAAGCTCGGTGACAGAATCATCAGGATTGCGGTTGGTGACGCCCTCACTGTTCCTTCTGTTCTTCCATGTCTTGGGGCTAAGTGCAAATTGAACAGGGTATTAGGAAACTTGGGTTTCAGTTGTGGTTCTGCCTCAAATTGGCTTTACTGTTGGCAAGTCACTTCCCCTCTCTGGATCTTGTTTTCTTTCATTTGAAAGTGATAAGCAGGAGGGTCCCAGAGGGGTACTTGGTTTGGATCAGTGCTTCTCCATCCTGGCCACACATTAGAATCTTCTGGGGAGTTTAAAAATGACAGACTCCCAGGTCCCACCTGTGGAGATTCTGATGTAATTTGTCTGGTGGAGGGAGGGGACTCTCCAGATGATTCTTATGGGCTGCCGGGGTTGACAGCCACCACCGTGGGTGAATCTAGAGTCTTCCTCAGGTTCTCTTATCCCATGATTCTGTATATGTTTAAAGAAACAGTGCTTTTACCTTTGACCATATAAAATCCTTACATGAAATAAGGACTTTTAAAATTTACTAATTTTCACTATGGAAGTTCCTTAAAAAACTAAAAACAGAGCTGCCATATGATACAGCAATCCCATACCTGAGCATGTATCCAGAGAAAACCATAATTTGGAAAGTTACAATGCACCCCAGTGTTCATTGCAGCACAGTTCACAGTAGCCAAAACATGCAAGCAACCTAAGTGTCCATCAACAAATGAATGGGCAAAGAAGATGTGGTACACACACACACACACACACACACACACACACACACAATGGAATATTACTCAGCCATAAAAAAGAATGAAATAATGCCATTTACAACAATATGGATAGACCTAGAGACTATCATACTAAGTTGTGAAGTAGACAGAAAGACAAATACCATATGATATCACTTATATGTGGAGTCTAAAAATGATACAAATGGGCTTATTTATGTAACAGAAACAGGCTCACAGACATAAAAAATAAATCTGTGGTTACCAAAGGGGAAAGGTGGGGAGGAGTGATTAATTAGGATGTTGGATTAGCATATGAACACTGGTGGCTCAGTGGTAAAGAATCTGCCTGTCAGTGCAGGAGACCCAGGAGACATGGGTTCGATCGCTAGATCGGTAAGATCTCCTGCAGGAGGAAATGGCAACCCGCTCCAGTATTCTTGCCTGAAAAATCCCATGGACAGAGGAGCCTGGCAGGCTACAGTACGTGGGATTGCAAAGAGTCGGACACAACTGAACCACTGAGCACACAACTGCTATATATGTAAAAGATAATCAACAAGGACCTACTGATTAGCACAGGAAACTCTATATTCTGTAATAACCTATATGGGAAAAGAATCTAGAAAAGAATAAATGTATGTATGTGTATAGCGGAATCATTTTGCTGAACATCTGACGCAAACACAATGTTGTAAATCAACTATACTCCAATATAAAATAATTTTGTAAGATAGCTAATGGTATGTACCATTACATGTTACCTCAAGACATGATTTAGTGACTCACTAAAAATTGCCAGAGTTTGGAGAGCAACACAGAGACAAACAAATGGCAAACTTGGCAAGTACACAAACTTCTTTAACACAAAGTGTATACAATAATGAATCCGAAATTATTAGACATTTTAATTGAGTTGGGTGATATTTTGTTGATGTGCTCAATGTTCATTATCTTGGCGGTAGGCCTCTGGCCAAAGAGTTTACAATACCATGATATTTTCCCCAAGTAGGGAGGACCCCAGTTTGCTCATCAAAGTTTTGGGGATAGTATAGGGTGATGGTGAAAAAGGTGATTCTGGTACCCAATTGACCTGAACCAATTGCCTGCGAGACATAAAGCAACAGATGGCTCAAGACAGAGGTTTGATGTCATTGAGTTGGTAAGAGTGAGATTGCACCATTCTAAAATGAGCACAGTGGTAAAGGAGCCGCAAGACTTTGTGGTCATGTCGGGCAGAGAGAGCCCAGAAAACAGGAGCCACGCGATTAACCTAAGCCTCACCCTGTGAAGTGAGCCTCACTCACGTGTCCCCATCAGAGCTGTTGTGAACTCGTAGAGTGCCCGATGCAGCAGAGGGGAAGCTCTGAGCACCGGATACATGTTCAGTCTACTTATGTTTCAAAAGAAACGTGTTCAGAAACAGACTACATCTTACCAGCTTTATTATCACCCACCGAGTCCTGGCCATCATCATCTCTGCTTGAACTGCTGTGTCACCTCCAGCCACTGTCTAGCTCCCAGTCCTACTCCGGCAAGCTTGCCCGAACTCAGGGCCTTGGGGACCCTCTTTCCTCCACCAACTTTTGGACAGAATTATTAATCACACAGCAGGCATCTGTTTCTGCATTTGTAGTATGTGGACTCCCAAACAGGAATGTCTGGTGCACGTTTACCTGTTTCTGCCTTGTTTAACCAACTCCTTTTTAAAAATTCAGTTTGCTCTTTTGTCACCTGTACTCTGAGGAAAATACCTTCCTACAGAGTACAATTATAAAATCATGCAGTCTTATTACTCCCATGGGCAGGGAAAGTTACCAGTCGCCACTCTCAACTTTTGCATCTTTCTCCCAGATATTTACCTGACTCACCCCTCCATAGCAGTCCTGACTCTGCTCAGTTGCCCCTTCATCAGTCTTCCCTGGCCATATTAAAAAAAACCTAATCTGCTCCTTACTCTCTTGTCTTATCCTCCCTTATTTTTCTTCCTAGCTTTCTACCACTACTTGAAATTATTATATTATTTCTTTCAATAATTTACTTGATGACTATCATGCTTATGAAAATATAAGCTCCACAGTGGCAAGGTTCTTGTCTTATCGACAGCTGTGTTCCTAGAGCCTGGCACTGAAAAAGCATCTAGTAAATATCTGTTGAAAGTATGAATGGGATAAGTGAATGTACAGCGTGAACCCGTCCACGGTTCTCAGGTGCATTACTCACTTAGGAGACGAAGGATGACTTTATGTTCCACACTCTTTATTTGTCTTATTCGTTGAAGGTAAGATTTAATTTGAGGGATTACACACTTCATTTCTTCTCTTGTGCACAGCAGAGTGATTCTCGTCTTGCCAGACCTGTGCTGAGGAATTCATCTGCTGTCTAACCTGAATTTGATCCTTGACAGTCATTATATCCTGAGATCTCTTCCTGTTACCCTGCCAGTTTTTCTAAGACCTGGATGCCTTCTCCCCACCCCAATTCCTGTAAGCAAACGCATCTCTGTTCTGAGGAACTTTGCTTTGGAGGTTCTGCAAGGTGAGATTTTTAAAGATAATGGATTAGAAATATCAGCTTGAGAGTCAACTGTTGATCAAACACAGAAATCTGAGAGAAGTACCTGGACACAGTTGCACCTGATGTTTTTACTGGAAGATGAACATCTGGTAGACTTGATAACTTCCAGGGGACCCACATATTGCTTGGAAGGGAATCTTAGAGGTTGACTGTAAATCTTACCTGTATCGGCTTTGATGAATCTATCTCTATAAATAGGAAATAACCAGTGAGATATGAAAAGTTGTGGCCTTTTGGGCAATGAGAGAACCAGGAAAGTTCAAGTTGTCTCTGAAATTGGGATAACAAGCATCAGGTAAAGCAATTGTTTATTGAAGCAGTTGACAGTTGAATGAATTTAATCTTTTGTGTATTTGCATACTTTTTAGCTCTGAAACAATGAAATGATACTATCTTTATCAGTTTGACTTTATTTTTACACAAGCTGCATATCCTTACTTTATTCTTTCTTCCTTTCCTAAATGCAGTGATTATGTCCACCTCACTGAGATTAATTCTGTTACCTGGCTGTCTTTCCTGCTAGACTGTGAGCTTCCTGGGGGAAGGTGCCATGTGCACCCAGCCCTTCCCTCTGGGAACTAGCTCCAGTGTCTTGAATGATTTCCTCGTCTGCAGTAATGTTAGCTAATTGTTCTGCTTAATCATGGATGCCACTTGGTGGGAGGTACCTGGAGTTTCAACAAATGTTTAAAGGAAATAATCAACATCTGTAAGGCTCACCTTGCAGCAAACACTAGACCTATGCTTGAGAAGTCAATTTCCTTCTCACAGGGCTGTGCTCAGAAAAGATGTGAAGTGATGCTTTATTACAGTCCAAAGTCTTGCAGGTGAAAAACTCATTAGTCTCTTCTATGTTCTTGACCTCTCTGACTGTCTTGAAAAACCATTCACCTAATTAAAACTCAATCCTTTCAAATTAGAAATTCCTACTCTCTTTGGTGAACCGAAATGATTCGTAATTTGGCTTACTGCTGTCTGAAACGCATCAGCATTCTTTTCTATTGAGATACCATATTAAGTATATCTGAGTGTCTTACTCATAAAAAGACTTTTGTGTTTCATTAACTTAATCAGAATGTGAAAAAGGCATTACGTTGTAGGGAAGAAGAGAACAAGCCATTTTCTTCAGTGAAGCTAATTAGAATTCATTTTGAACCAGAGCATAACCATGAGGCTGCTCACTATTTTTATATTTAGCCTTTGAAAAGGTGGCACCTAATTACTACAGTACACTCTGTGCAATCCAGAATAAGTGATATTTTGGCATTAAAGTGCAATTGCTGAGGAGGTTAAGATATTGAAAGAGCACAGGCTGTCACCAATGCATTAAAATAATTGTGGTTCATTGACTCATGCACGTATATTCTGCTTTGTTTCCTGTTTGCAGTTGTCACGTTTACCACGGGAGCAATTTAAATAAGAAAACAGAAAAACAGCTCAAACTTCGGCCCTTGATTGATTTTTGGTAACTGAGATGGGGCATATTTTTAAAAAGGAATAATAGCCCCCAAATAGGCCACTACCTTTTTGGTGACCACAGTGTTGCTGAAAAAGATGTGTTATCACACATGTTGACTGACTAGGGTGAGAGGCAGGGGTCCGCTGTCGTAGAGCATTCATCCCACTGTCCCGTGCTTCTGGATGAGTCTCAGCCCACATGCCATTTCTTTTTTCAGAGGAATGGGCATTTCTGGTGAAGCAGAACTGCCCTTTCTGGAGCTAGCAGGCAGTTTAAATAAGATTATCTCAACACCAAGTAGTAATGATACCACACAGGGCCCTTGGGGGCTTCTGGGCACAAAGCCTTTCCATGTTCCCCATTTCTTTAATTATAGGAAATAGCCTTCATTTATCCTCCATGACCTTCTCTTGAGTTCCAATGTGCAGATTCAAGCTGTCGCTAATTAGGAAAGGGAAAGGATGCAAGACAAGAGAGAAACAAATAGTCAAGAGAAACAATCGTACAGCCTTGGGGCAAGGTCCTGGTGCCCCAGAAAAGGATATGCGTAATATCTCTGAGATATTCTGTGGATACTGAAACCCCCTCCAGGTGGGAGAAATTAAGGTTTAACAATGGTGTGCTGCTCGCCAGCACGTAGACCCCAGACTAGTTGGACCTGAAGGTTGATGATGCTGACTCCTGCTTACCTCACCACCAACCCATCAGAAGAATGTCCAGGAGCTGATCACATCCTCTTTGAACCGTTGCTATAAAACTTCTCACTGTCTTCTCCAAGTGGGGATACAATTTTTCAAGGCATGAGCCTGTTCTGTCCTGCTTTGCCTGGCAAAGAGATAAAGTTTCTCTTTCCTCCAAAACTCTGTCTCTGTATTTTCTATTTGGCACCTGTGTACAGAGAGCCAATATTCTGGCAACAGCAAGCCATCCATAAGTGTCCAGTGCTGGCCATTTTTTAATATGCTACAGGCTGAGAAAAACTCGGGATATGAGAAAAACCCAAGAGCACCCAAAACTTGTTAAGTTGGGCAGCTGGGTTCAAGTGCAAGTGGATATGACCTAACCCTCTGCGCCTGCTGGGGCCTTGGAGTCTAGCAACTCATTGATGGACAGCGTCAGACCATGCCTCGGGATTCATGAGCTTAGAGCCAGATAGAAGCCCTGACATCAGTTCTCAGGGAGCAAGGCCTATGGAGCTCTGACAGCAGCCCTTAGAGATGACTGGAGAGTAGGTGGGGAGCGTCCAGCAGCCTCTGTGTGAGGGGCTGCGGCTGAGCTCATGCCCTGGGCTCTGAGCTGTCCCCCCATGCCATCTCTTCTCCTACCATGGGAGCCCGCTGAGGAGAATTCTCTGCCTTTTTGGGTAAAACCAAGATACCCTTTCTGAAAGTCACTTCTTGTGGTTCCAGGCATATATGTTAAATCCATCACCTTCTTCATTAGAAAGTGCTAGTTGCACAGTTGTGTCTGACTCTTTGAGACCCCGTGGCCTGTAGCCCACCAGGCTGCTCTGTCCAGGGGATTCTCCAGGCAAGAATACCGGAGTGGGTGGCCAGTTCCTTTTCCAGGGATCTTCTCAACCCAGGGATCAAACCCAGGTCTCCTGCATTGCAGGCAGGTTCTTTCCATCTGAGCCATGTTTTCTTTTTGAGGAACTCAGCAGATCTTTGCTGCATTGAATAAATACTATAAAGAAGAGAATCAACACTAGTTCTGAACACACAAGGCTCTAAGCACTGAATTCGATGTCTTTCGTACTTCACTCCTTTCATACACCCCGTGAGTTGGAAACTTGCCCAGAGTCACAGATGGACAGAAGCAAAGCTGATATTTTAATTCAAGTCTATATCACTTTCAAGTATCTTGGGAAATGTGTAGGATTTCTTTTACTTTTCACTAATTTTTATATTTGGGTGATTTTTTTTTTATAAGGGGGGGATGAAAAGAAACTTTTTTAAGATAATATGTCTACAAACAGTTTCCCATAAACATTAGATAACTTAATAATTTGCCATTAGTATTAAATTGTATATTTGCAGCAATGCATTTCTTTAATTATATAAGAAATATTTATTATAGACATATAAGGTACAAATTGGCTTCCCAGGTGGCGTTAGCAATAAAGAACCCACCTGCCAAGGCAGGAGGTATAAAGGACATGGGTTCAGTCCCTGAGTAGGGAAGATCCCCTGGAGAAGGACATGGCAACCCACTCTGGTGTTCTTGCCTGGAGAATCCCATGGACAGAGGAGCCTGGCAGGCTACAGTCCATGGTGTTGCAAAGAGTCGACACGACTGAAGTGATTAACCACACACACACAAAGCATAAACTACTGTGGATTTAATCCATAAGCCAAGCCTTGTGCTCTCTGAATATGGTAATGCCTTTGGTTAGTCATTGTCTGAATATTTTGGCTTAAAGAATAGTTTCAGTTCTCAGAGTGACTTCTCCCATTAGTTTAAAATGCTGATTGTTCTTAGAGAATTGAGTCAGACTCCTGTCTGCTGATGCTATTGAAGTAAAAGGGTCTATGCAGATTTCTACCACTAAATGTTACTTTGAGTTTTATAAATAAATCATTTCCTTTACATTTATCTTACTGTGTTTTTCCTAAATTTGTAATTACTATGAATATTTGCCAAGTAATACAAATCCTATTTACCTGAAAGATATTTTAAGATCAAAATAAAAGAATAAGCCTGTTACTGTCACTGAGAGAATTTTTAAAATCTGTGTGTGTACATGTACATATAATGCATAGTTGAGGATTTTAATTGGTCTTAGAAGATGCCTGATTCTCATAGTCCCAGAGCAGTTTTGCTTGTTCATTAAATTGCTACTCCCTTGATTTTAAATAAGATTTTCTTTAATTGTGTTCCTGATTTCTCATTCTCAGTATTTCATTCATCTATTTTTAGTATTTCCTTTGGTTGCTTATTTTAACGTTAAGTCCTAGTGTTTTCACTTGTATGATTCTTATAAGTAAGTCAGTTCAGTTCAGTCGCTCAGTCATGTCCGACTCTTTGCGACCCCGTGAACCGCAGCACGCCAGGCCTCCCTGTCCATCACCAACTCCCGGAGTTGACTCAGACTCACGTCCGTCGAGTCCATGATGCCATCCAGCCATCTCATTCTCTGTCGTCCCCTTCTTCTCCTGCCCCCAATCCCTCCCAGCATCAGAGTCTTTTCCAATGAGTCAACTCTTCTAATGAGGTGGCCAAAGTACTGGAGTTTCAGCTTTAGCATCATTCCTTCCAAAGAAATCCCAGGGTTGATCTCCTTCAGAATGGACGGTTGGATCTCCTTGCA
>SJXQ01009225.1:204060-355997 GCA_006408695.1 Aepyceros melampus | reverse complement strand
ACAGTTCTTCCGTGTATTCCTGCCACCTCTTCTTAATATCTTCTGCTTCTGTTAGGTCCAGACCATTTCTGTCCTTTATGGCAGATTTATGGACATTTATGTCCATTTCTGTCCCTTATGGCAGAATTCAAAGAAAAACTAAAGAGCCTCTTGATGAAAGTGAAAGAGGAGAGTGAAAATGTTGGCTTTAAACTCAACATTTAGAAAACTAGGATAATGACACCTGGTCCCATCACTTCATGGTGAATAGATGGGAAAACAATGGAAACAGTGAGAGACTTTATTTTCTTGGACTCCAAAATCACTGCAAATGGTGACTACAGCCATGAAATTAAAAGATGCTTGCTCCTTGGAAGAAAAGCTATGACCAAACTAGACAGCATATTAAAAAGCAGAGACATTAGTTTGTCAACAAAGGTCCATCTAGTCAAAGCTATGGTTTTTCCATGGATGTGAGAGTTGGACTATAAGGAAAGCTGAGCACCAAAGAATTGATGCTTTTGAACTGTGGTGTTGGAAAAGACTCTTGAGAGTCCCCTGGGCTACAAGGAGATCCAATCAGTCAATCCTAAAGGAAATCAGTCCTGAATATTCATTGGAAGGACTGATGCTGAAGCTGAAACTGCAATACTTTGACCACCTGATGCAAAGATGTGACTCATTGGAAAAGACTGATGATGGATAAGATTGAAGGCAGGAAGAGAAGGGGACAATGGAGGATGATTGGTTGGATGGCATCAAACCAAAGAATTGATGCTTTTGAACTGTGGTGTTGGAAAAGACTCTTGAGAGTCCCCTGGGCTACAAGGAGATCCAATCAGTCAATCCTAAAGGAAATCAGTCCTGAATATTCATTGGAAGGACTGATGCTGAAGCTGAAACTGCAATACTTTGACCACCTGATGCAAAGATGTGACTCATTGGAAAAGACTGATGATGGATAAGATTGAAGGCAGGAAGAGAAGGGGACAATGGAGGATGATTGGTTGGATGGCATCACTGAGCTTGGGCATGAGCTTGAGTAAGCTCTGGGAGCTGGTGCAATCCATAGGGTTGCAAAGAGTCAGACGTGACTGAGCGACTGAACTGAACTACTTTATATGGCATACATTCTTTCTTGTGATTTTTAAATAGGCGTTCCTTCAGAAAAGAATTTATGTCATCTGTATGGTGTTCACCTGCTCATGTTTATCTGTTTGTCAGCGAATGGATAGCTTTTCTTCCAAACTCTTTGCTACTTCTAAAATATCCACATAGGACATCATTAAATGTATACATCGGTTTTGGTGTGTGACTCTACACACAGATTCTCTTCATTCTATATTCAGTATAAAGTGAATAATTTCTTCCCACTCTGAATCAGCCTTTGTAACTGCCAGCCAAGTATTCTGCATTCATTACAGTAGGCTTAACCATCAGTGTCTGTTAGGTGCTTAAGATGTGGCCAGTCCAAGTTGAGATATATTGTAACCATAAAATACAGACTGGAATTTTTTGAGACTTTAGTGTGAAAAAAACAATGTAAAATATCTCAACGTTTTTAGACAATTACATGTTAAAATATTTTCAATATCTGGGTTACAAAAATAATTTTTAAAAATATATTAATTATTACATAATTATTTTCACTAGTTTCATTTTACCTTTTTTAAATTTGGTTACTAGAAAATCTTGTTACTTATGGGGCACACAACATATTTCTAGTGAACAGCATTGGGCTAGAAAAATGTTTCAGTCATTATCCAGGCAGCCAGATCACTATCTTTGCTTTATAGGTCTATTTCAGACTTTTTTTCCACAGTTCCTTGGAAACTAGTTGTAGTTGCTTGCTTATCACGTGACGTAGCAATGCATACATGTGACTTGGGAGTAGTCTCTTCTACCCATAGACACAAGACGGATCACACAGTGTCACACTACTCAGTCAGTCAGTCAGTAAAGTCACTCAGTCGTGTCCGACTCTTTGTAACCCCATAGACTGCCACCCACCAGGCTCCTCAGTCCATGAGATTCTCCAAGGAAGAATACTGGAGTGGGTTGCCATTTCCTTCTCTACTACCACTCAGAAAAAAGGGACTCCCCTTTTTCCTAGACTGGGACTCCCCTGCTGGCACAGTGAATAAGAATCTGCCCGCCAAGGCAGGCAGCATGGATTCGATCCCTGATCTGGGAAGAATCCACATGCCATGGAACAACCAAACCCATGCTCTAAAGCTCTCGAGCTGCAACTCCTGAAGGCTGTTTGCCTAGAGCCTCTGCTCCTCAATGTGAGAAGCCACCTCAGGGAGAAGCCCGTGCGCCACAATGAAGAGTTAACACCCCACTCCCCCGCCCTGCTTGTTGCAGCTAGAGAAAAGCCCACATCCAGTAGAAAGACCCAACACAGCCAAAAATAAATACTGAAAAAACTTATAGAAAAGGTTTAGACTATCAGCATGTATGAAGCTGTTGCCTTTGTTATAAAGTGGTGCATTCATCATTTTAAAAAATAATTTTTTACCATTTTCAAATTTGTATTACTTTATGGATCTTTAGCTATGAGCTTGGTAAATGAATGTTACGTATGAAATAAATGTTAATGATGAAAGCCTAACTTTACTACATTGTGTAATGTTACATTATGATTTTACTGCTTTAACTGATAACACTGTATTCTATGAGTGAATATTAGAATAAGAAACATACTTTACTGATTATTACTGTTGGAAATACAGTTAACATAACTCATTACAGTTATAACATGCTTACTTGTTTTATCACAAATTTTAAGATGTATAAAAAAGACAGCAAACTCTTAACGTAAACTGAGAGATCAACAGAGGTTATGTTTTAATCTCATGTAATTTAACATTAATGCTACATGTAGTATACTTTGAAACATTATTCAGTATTTTTAATGTATTTTTTAAAAACTTTCTTGATTTGAGCTTGTATATTGAAAATTCTCAAAATTACATATTTTAAATTTCAACTGATCAGCAATAAGATTGTAATTGCATCTGGTATAAATATGGTAGCTATGCAATAACACATGTTAAACACCAATTTTGTCTTAATTTTTAGGAAACCAGAATTCGGGCAGTGGATAAGGATAAAACGAAAAGAATTCATAATTTCTCTGTCATCAACCCTGTTGCTGGACAGGCTGTAACTCATATATTTTCAGCTGACAATAGAGAAGATCTTCAGAAGTGGATGGAAACCTTCTGGCAGCATTTCTTTGATCTTAGTAAGCTGACATTTGGATTCTCTAGTAGTATATTCATGTAGCCTGAAAGGATGTACATAGCAAACTAAACATTAAAATTACAGTTGTATAGTTTGTATTAAGAATTTGTATGCTCTCGAGTAAAATGGTAGCATTGATGCTTTTTCTGTCAATTTTTCCCCAGTGCGTGACTAATAATACCTGTGAATTCCTAGTATCATTGCCTGTTACTTTTAAGTTCTGGTCCCTAAAACAAGTAAACCACATTTTCTCAAAATACTAGGTTGAATGGCTTAAGGCAGTCTCTCCGATCAAAAGGATAATAAGCTATATGAGTAAAAAAACTTCTCTAGGATAGTGATGATCATAAAATAGTAAAATGTTCAAAAAGAAATTCATTTTTATGTAGACTTCTGTTAACTCCCATTCATTATATCATTTTGGACATCATCCAAAGAGATTTTTTTTAAACAGCACATATGGTTTTTCAGTTTCAGTAATACAGTTCAATGACATGGATTATAAAAACAACGTGATAGTAATGTAACAGAGTTATAGTATGTAAAATATATGAGGTTCTAATATTCTCAATTTAAGGAGGAGTTTTATCAACAAAAATATTGAAACTGTATATTGAAAATGTAGACTATTGATAATGGCTGTTTCTAAGGAAACTAAAACTACTGTTAGATTCAACCAGTATTTTATGTCTTTATGATACTTTTCTATAGAATTGCAAAGTAAAACCATTTTTAAACAATAGGAAGTTATTTCTGCAGCTCTTTGAGATAATCCTAGAGTTATTTTAGGAACTAGGATTAGATCCTAATCCTAGACATTTTAGGAGCTGTTACTGAGAACTCTCTAAAATAGTTAATATCTGCAGTCCTCAGATTAATTTTTATAAACATACTCTGATCCATGGCTTGGCCAGTTATTACAGTGATGGTTGGGGAGGGGGGCAGAAAAGGGAAATAAATTTATTGATTAGCTTCCAAATACCATATGGCTTCATTTATTTTTCATAACAACCCAGTGAAGTAGAAATTATTTCTCTCTGCTTTTAAGATGAGAAAGTTGAAGCCTGAATAATAGGTTTCAGGTTTACTGCAGGGAACCAGAGGACTCCTTCCAGGGCTTTTTTGGATTTTTCAGAACTTGTTTTTCTTAAGTATTGTCTGTTGGCACTCAGTAGATGTTTAAATGGGTCTTCCCTGGTGGCTCAGATGGTAAAGAATCTGCCTACAATACAGGAAACCTGGGTTTGATCCCTAGGTTGGGAAAAGCCCCTGGAGAAGGGAATGGCAACTCACTCCAACGTTCTTGCCTGGAGAATTCCATAGACAGAGGAGCTGGATGGATTACAGCCCATGGGGTTGCAAAGAGTTGGACACGACTGAGCAACTAACACTAGTAGATGTTTAAATGTTTGTTACACGTTTACCTGATGTACTGCATTTCTTTATTTTAAAATTTCAGCTGATCTTAGGTATGTAACTTAAAAGACAACAACTTCCTCTCATTTGCTGATTACAGCTAAAATTTTAACTACTTTCCTAACTGCTCTTGATTTACAGAGTCTGTCTTACAGAAGACTGTGTTACTTTTAGAAATGATTCCGGCATTTTAAGGGCTTCTCCAGTGGCTCAGCATTAGAGAATCTGCCTTCAGTGCAGGTGCTGCAGGAGACACGGGTTTGATCCCTGGATTGGGACAGTCCCCTGGAGGAGGACATGGCTACCCACTCCAGTATTCTTGTGGGCTACAGCCCATAGGGTTGGAAAGAGTCAGACATGGCTGAAGCAACTTAGGAGGCACACACACACACTGGCATTTTAAAATTTTTGTGTAGACAAAACAGGAAAGAGGAGTAAAAATGTGAGAATAGTATAGTCTAGATATCAACTACTGGTAGATGATTTCATGTTTTCATTCCTCAAATTATGTAAAATAATTTATTATGCTAAAAGAGGGAGTTGGTGGGGTAAGAATCTCATGACATTTGAGGAGAAATGAATTGGCAGATTGGGATCAACACTGTTTATACTATGTATAAAATAGATAACTAATGAGAACCTGTTGTATAGCACAAGGAATTCTACTCAGTTGCTCTCTGGTTCCTTCCTAAATGGGAAGGAAATCAAAAAAGAGGGGATATACATATACGTATACATATAGCTGATTCACTTTGCTGTACAGTAGAAACTAAACATTGTAAAGCAACTATACTCCAATAAAAATTAACTTAAAGAATCTCATGACATTTTTATACTGTCAAAGTAATAAAGTAATGACAACTAGGTTCTCAGGTCTGGCTACTTCTTTAGTATTTAATGCTTTGGAGATAAAAATCTGCCAGTCTAATTTTTAAAGTATAAATAGTATTACATTTGCTGTTTAGAATTCATTGTGTAAGATATGAAGATCTGAAGCAAAAATGGAAGTGCACATATTATCCCAAAGAGTGACTGTGCTTTAGAATTCTTACTCTCCTAGTAGTAAGTGTAGTCTCTTGTAATCTTCAGTGAAATGTGACATATGCAACAAAACAGAGGATAGATATGTAGGGCAGAATAAAGTAAGAGTAATTTAATACTTAGAACATATTTCAATTACTTGACTTAGCTTTAGAGTAGAAAATCATGAGGGGAGAAAACTGGAAATGATGAGAAAACACTAATGGAGCTACGTGTGTTTAGCCTGTGGAAGGACAGCTTGAGAAGGAGGTTGGGAGGCAGGGGGAGGTAATAGCTAATTTTTAATATCTGAGAGCTAACATGTAAAAGAAGAATGACACCTGTTCTAGACCATCAAATAGGTTACTGCTTGGTATAGTGAAAGATTTTTTCAAATATTTAATAATATATACTAAGTTAAATAAGCATCTTAACATAATAGATTATTTTGAATGGGAGTATATGTGGTAGGAAACATCTTCAATATACAGATTTTATGTGAGCAAAATGTACCCATTTAATATCTCATACTGGGCCTTTATTGTTAGCATGTTCATATTACATATACCTATGCTTGCTAATTTATTTATTGGTAAAGTGTTTAATTGTAATGTCTTGATCAGTGAACATGGCACATTTATATCTCTGACTTGTATAACACATGGGATAATGTGCCTTTATATTGCAGTTTTCAACATAGTTAGTATTCTGCTATCAGTTTAACAATGAAAAGCTTTCAACTATCAATATTGAAACAATGCTGTACTATATTACTTGTCTAAGATTTGAAAGAGAATTGTTTGCTGGTTTAAAGTGTTTCATTACTTTTCCATTAGATAAGGCCATTTTTTTCCTGCCCCCCAAAAGAAAAGGCTGCCACTTCTATATTTATCTAAAAAAGGAAGTAGAAAGGAGGAATAAGTTATCAAATCTCAGATCCTACTAGATTTAAATTCTACAGAGCATCCTTTGAAGGCTTAAATTTGGGATTTTATTCCCTATAAAGGAATAAGAGATATTTTGAAATTTTTTACCTATTCTATACTTAGCATTGAAATAAAATATATTGAAAGAGATTTTTAAATATTTCTTAACTATTTAAAGTGATATATCTAAAATTTATGTATATATTGCCATATTAACATGACATAAATTAGACATAAAATAACAAAAATAGATAATTTGAGTAAACATGAAGTATCTTAGATTTTTAAGCCATGGGAAGTAAGTTGGATGTTGAATGTAGAGGTTGAGAATATAATAAAAAGAAATACAGATCATAAATCAATACAAAAAGGCACGTGTATATTACATTTACTTTTCTGCTAATGTAAGATAGTATGTAAGAATGGTAAAACCTAGCATACAACTCCACAATAAAGATGGAAAGGCTAAATATTTTTTAATATCCCCTCAGGAGAAATAAATCTGAGAATTTTATTTTGAGATGAACATAGTAAAACATAATTATAAGAAAAATTAATATGGTCACACTTTTCAATTTTAATAATTAAAACAACTTATTCAAGAGTATTTTTATTATTGAGTATTATTTTGAATGCCTAATGGCTTTATTTAAAGTGTCCTTCCTAAAATAAATTCAGTTCAGTTCAGTCGTGTCCGACTCTTTGTGACCCCATGGAGTGCAGCATGCCAGGCTTCCCTGTCCATCACCAACTCCTGGAGCCTACTCAAACTCAAGTCCATTGCATCCAGTTAGAATTTTGAATGATCTATCTTTTTAGTAACAGGTTTTTATGTACCCGAAATAAAATGAAAATACAGCATTTTTTAGTTTGCCTGATTTTGGGGAGGGCATGATTATCATCTTAAAATATTTTTTTAAGCAATTCTTATTTCTTAATTAAAAATTTCAAAGTAAAATCATTTTCTGGCAGATTCATGTTGATGTATGGCAAAACCAATACAATATTGTAAAGTAATTAACCTCTAATTAAAGTAAATAAATTTATGTTTAAAAAAAAAAGATTTGTATGTCAATGTTCATAGCAACTTAATCATGACAGCTCAAAACTGAAAAGAAACAAAATGTCCATAATATTTTAAAAAATAAAATTATTTTCTGAGAAATACTACTTATTTTTTTGCTTCCTTCCAGGTAACTATTTCAGTTAATCTTTACTTTTCAGCTGTTTTAAATACTGAATGTTTTTATATAATATTTAAGAGAACTTACACAAACTTTTACCATAAACATTTGAGTTATTGACTGTTTAGAGAAGTAATGTAGTATTTAGTAGCCTACAGAGCTTAGCTTAGTATCTGTTCATAGAGATTTATATTTAAAATAGAGTACATTTGTGCCTAGACTTAGAAATAATGGGTAGTACTAGGTTTTTATAACTTCTTTAAGATAATACTTCATGAATTCACTTATTTTTTCAAAGCAAAAAATGTGTTGATAATCTGTTAAAAATTAAATATATATTTCACATTTGTTTTAATCTAGCCTACCTTTTTTTTCTTAGGCCAATGGAAGCATTGTTGTGAAGAACTTATGAAAATTGAGATTATGTCACCACGGAAACCACCTTTGTTCTTGACAAAAGAAGCAACCTCAGTCTATCGTGATATGAGTAAGTGGGGTTTGTCTTTTCTAAGCTTCGGGGTAACAAAAACGACATTGTCCTTACACAAGCAGCTTATTCTATTGACATTAAAATGCTAAAATTTTCAAGCCACAGTCAAAAATGAATGAAAAAAGACTATGATTATAGACTAAGAAACTCATGTTTAAAAGATGAATTAATACAAAATTAATGAATACACATTTTTCATAGTTTGAATGCTTAAGATCAAACAAAAATGTTAAGACTTCAAAATGAATAAGGGTACACTGAAAATAAATATTAGCTGAGTAGCTGATGAAAATTCTGAAGATATAAACCTTGATGTTTTAAAATGTAATTATGTTCAGTAATTTTTTCCATATTTTATTAAATTTGTTTTAAAGTAGTGTTAATAAATGAATATTAATAAATGGAAGTTTTCCTCTCAGGCAAAAAAAAATGGTTGAGTTTAATACTTTGGAAAATTTTAGATTTCTAGACTCATAAATTTCCATTTTCCCCACACTTTGAAGTGTATTTATTTATCTTTGTGTGATTGCCTCAGTGAGCAGTGTTGTGAACAAGCACAAATCAGTGCTAAATTCTAGTGTATTTTACCACCAGTGTTCCTGCACTTACATATACCTTTAAATGTTAGATTTAAAATGAAACATTTGAGCTTGCACATTTGAAAATATCATGTAATTGACATAAATGTCTCCCATTTTTCCCAAGGAAAATCACCAAAGTGGTATTAAGGGTTCACTCTGTTTCCATGGGGGTTTTGTTTTGGATTTTTTTCCTATTACAAAGACTTTGCTGGTCTACAGGAAGGAATACTAATCCAGTTATGTTTTCCCAGTCTACCTATCAGGGGTTTATAAAAGGGAATCCACTCTTACCTATAAGTCAGAATAGATTTTAAACCCAACAAAAGTTATTTAATAAATACTTAAATCTGCAGAATTCAAAAAAATTCTGATAAAGCTCCACTCCTTTGAAAACTGGGTTTTCCACGTATATTTAGGAACATACTTAGGCATGTGTGTGTGTGTGTGTGTGCCTGTGTGCAGTAGTACATGATCTTATTATTTGGTTCCATCAGTATGGTTATTTTTATAAATAAACATATTTAAAAAAAAAACACTTATCCTGATCTGGTTTGGATAACTATTGTATAGATAACAGAATGTAATAGCTTACTTGGGTAAAGGGTGTACTGCTTCAGAATTTGTTCCATGTATTTTTTTTTCTAATAATTATTACAGGCATTGATTCACCTATGAAACTTGACAGTTTAACTGGTATAATACAAAAAAAAGTTGAAGAGACAAATGGAGAGTTCCTAATTGGCCAGCATGAGGAAGCCTCATCTCCTTCTTGGACCACACTCTTTGATGGTAATCATCAAGTCATCAACAAAAAGGTATTATCTCCTGCAAGCAAGCAGTTACATGAAGAGAAAGGGAAAAAGAGACGAGCTCCCCTTCCTCCTCCTGATAAAGCTCCATTCAACTTAAAAACACAGAGCACAAAAATCAATTGGTTCAGGGCAACTGGGAAAAAACAAGTGTATCTCAGACCTCGCCTTTGGATACCAAACTGTCAACCCCGATGCATCACTTAGAGAAACCAGTGGCTGCTCCTCGAAAACTTCCTGCCAGGAAAAGTAGTTTAACTGATGGTGAACACAGAGACACTAAAACCAGTATTGAAGCCAAGCCAGTACCAGCTCCGAGGCAGAAATGTATTAAAGACATTTTGGACCCTAGATCATGGTGGTGGACACAAGGATAGAAAACCCTTAATGTATAAAACATTAAAAAAATCTATAACTGTGAAGCTTAATTCAGAAGCACTGTAGATATAGTAATATGTAATTAGGTAAATATGATAGTGATTTATATCAATAATTAATAGGTATAAAAATATTTTATAATGAAGAAATGGATTTCTCTTTTATGATTTTCAGAATTAAGTTATTTCTCTAGCAGAGCATAAGAGGCAGTTTCTAGACAATATCTCAATTGTTGGAAGGGTTAATTTATTCCTAAATTACTACTAGGCAGTGAGCAAGCACTAGGCAGAAGAAAGCATTAAAATTTCTTTAGGGAGAGATTGTCTAGTAATTTAAACTGTGTTAAATAAGAGCCATATTCTCATTGTGAGAATTTTAATACTAATGGAATGTTTCAAAAGTTTTATTCAAACCACAAATTATAGAATCCACCCAAGAAGATTTCTTCTTAGCATTCTGGAATTCTCATCTAATAGTCCACTGGCTCTCATCTATTGTTTTACTCACTAGTTGACTGACCTTTCAAATTCCTGGGATAAATTTTGGAATATTAAATTCTTCATCTTTAAAGAGAATATGTAATGTGTTATTCAAAGTTGTTTCCTTGATGATCCCTGAAATCCTGTTGACATTACCTTTCTTATGTAAAGCAAAATATTTTTAAGTTTAGGTAACAAGTATATGAAATGTTCTTTACTTCCACTTTTCTATGCATGGTATTATTTTCCTTTGTGACATTGGCATTTGGGGAAATGGTAGCTGTTAACACCTTAAAATTCATTTAATACTTATTTAAAAAGCAGATGACCTATTAAAAATATCAGAAAATTTGGCCATGATAATTTCAGAATTAATCCTTCTAAAAATATTATTTAGATTTCCTTTTTCTAGTAGGGGTTCGTGTCTGCTATTGATATTTGTCATTAAAGTCATATTATTACAATAATGACATTGGAATCATTTCCATAGGAGGTAATTTCCATAGCAACTAATCATAGTGACACAAACAGAATTGTGAAATCAAGTGAGGAATAAATAGCAAAAGAATGAATACCTTAAAGGAACAAAAAAAACCTTTTTCTTAATAATTATGCTTCTTACAAATAAGAGCTGGACAGTTTTAAAAATCAGAATTTCCAAATAAAACAGTTTCAATAAGCTGTCAGCAAACAGCACTAAAAATCTCAAATATCATTGTAAGAAATGAAAATATAAGAATTAAATTACTGCCCTGTATATAATCTCTAGAGATTTTTTAAAGCTCATAAGAACTCTATTTGAATCAGAATTACATTATTACAAAGTAAAATGAATACTTCACATAAAATAACATTAATTTAAATGGATCCTTTCATTATTTTTAGATAGCAGAGTCTTTTTTCATTTATGTAGAATGATGTAACTGCCAGGTTACTTTTGTGTTTGCCCAGGATTCCTAGTAAGAATTGGGACTCAAGGGAGTAATGATACAAAAGGTCTCTTGTGACTGGAGACACCAGGACAGACATAGCATTTGATGAGAAGGAAATCCTATATGCTTGCCTGATAAAATTTAGAGACAATGAAAACCTAAAAAGGTATGATTAATTTGTTTTTAATAACTAGAATGCTCTCATAAATCTCAGTTGTGATTGCCAATTCAGTAAATGACATATTAAAAATGTGAAGGATATTATTGTTTGAATTTTTATTTTTAAACCTCACTGCTGTTTTTGATAGCATTTATGACTCTTGTCGCCACTAAATTACTAAGCTAGAAGATGTGCAGGAAAAATTGTTCTGAAACTGACATCTACGCATTCTTTTTTAGATAAAGCCTTCCTTAGAATAAACCAGTGTTAAAACTTCCAAATTATATTCTTGTCGTTTCTCCTTATGCATATTATTATCAAGAAGGATTTAAATGGTACAGGAACCAGAATATGTTCTTAGAGAAATTACCTAGCAGTTGTGCCCTCAGTGGGCACTTTGAAATAAGGCTGAAGCCTTTCTTCCTAGAACCATTTAGATGAAGCCTGACCAAGGGCCATCTCCCCGACAAGTATTCAGACTGTTTCAGGGGTCCCATCTTACTATGTGTTACAAAGCCTTTAAAATCGAGCTGAAGTCTAAGCTGTGCTTCTGAGCTGCTACTCATTAACTGTTATTTCTTCCCACTCTCCATTCCCAGCAAAAGGTATAATACAAAGTTGGGGCTCCTTTCCTCCCTCTCTTCCTCCCTCCTTTTCTTTCTTCCACAGTTAAAAAAAATCTTAAAATACTGAGTTAAACACTTTTTCAAGGAGTTTGTCAAAAGAACTATTTGTTTTCTCCTTTTCCTAAACCGGAAGTTTATGACAGAGAAAAATATGCCACGTAATAAAAAACATTTCAGCTTTTTATGAGCTGACTTTTCACATTCCTTGTTTGTCCTTTTAATTTGCTTCTTGATATATAAAGACTGTAAATTTGAAACAGAGTTAGCTGTCAGATTTTAATAATGTTATAATTGGAGAATCATAAATAGAATAGGTATTTTATGATATTATGACACAGATGATCTGATAATATCTTTAAAAATTACATTTACATTTCAAGCCCTGAGATATAAATTACTTAAAACAGCATTAAAGTAGTATTTTAATTGCTACAAAGTAGTGAACTTTTTATTAAAAATCTTACAAGGACGAAGAAGGTATTTTGTTAATATAAATGCATACCTCCTAAGGTAAACAGTCTTTCAAAATATCAGCCATGCCAACTCTTGATTAGTTTTGTTAAATCCTGACTGTCTGCCGTGCCCCCTGACTTCTTTTAAATGAACATGCATGCTTGTGGAAAACTAAATCCATTTATTATAAATGCCTTATCTTTACCCTTTAGGTCCTACTAAATATATTTTACCTAGTACTGTTTATTAAAATGGAAGCTGCCTTGATTTAGAGACAATTCATGGAAGGTAGGTTAAGCAGTCAAATATTTCTTTAGGCTTATGTTCAGTACCTCAGCCACCTACTGAGAAGTTAATTAATTCAGTCCAAATGAAATTATAGGGCAGTTCGGTGCAATTTATGGTAAATGCCATTTGAATGCAGTCACCTGTGTTACCATGAACAAGGAACAACCATACTAGATAGAGATAAAACACTGCACCATGAATGAGAGAAGTGGTTTGGCAGAAAAAATATCTGTCCCTGTGGTTAGAATTTGTCAAAACTCAGTGTCTTTAAAGAGTGAATTATCACACAGTATTTAAACTTTCGTGACCTTTTATATTCTCATAGTTGTCTTCAGTGTTCTATTAGTCTTAAACTTGTAAGTAGGGTTGACTTTTTGCATTTACGTTTCAAAGACACTCCTCTTTTTAAATGCTTACACATTTATGTGTAATTGCATTGTTGCTAGTAATAGTTATAATGAAAATGGTCTATTCTGTATCATGCTTATTCTTGGTTAATAATAGGAATGTGTTACCTTTGAATTTTTAAAAATAAGATTTCATTTGAAAATATTGTAGAATGTTATTTTCTGTGGCATATTTGTATAATCGGCATTGTTTATAATTTTTACCTTTTTAATGTAGGTCAGGATTCTGGATTTAAAAGTATTAATTATGCATATATGTATATTTAACTATTAGAAATTGATAAACCAAGGTCATGTGATTAAAACTTCTATACTTTAAAAAACTGATTCATGAAAACATTTTCTAGATTTTTTTCCTTTAGGTATATGCTCTAGGTTAAACTGATAGAAGTAAACAGTGTTGTGAAATCAGGGTAAACAGAAAAGACATACTCAGCAGCTGGTGCTAAGAAATGAACTCAAATGAACAAAGTACCTAATGTTCAAATAACATAACTTTAACTATTAAAGAAATATTAACCAACATTTTTATTTATCTCAAAATAGGAAAAATACCAATCTTGGTGTGTTTGATAGGTAAAATAGTCTCATATCTTGCTAAACTTGTGTTTTAAATGGCAGCAATTTCCTTGAGAAATGTGGTCATCTCTTAATGTTAACTACTAGAGGAGAGAAATACTGAAAAGATATATATACATAATTATGCTTTGTCATAAACATGTTTCAAGATATCCAAATAGATAATTTTGTTGAAAATGGATACTTTCCTGAGTGTTGTATCAGGATATATTTTATTTTTGTTTACTCAAAAGAAAACAAAATTTGGTTTTGTGAATGTTATGTTGAATTTCCAGTTTAGAAACATGTTTTCAGCTTAATTAGTTGGAGTGATTTTAATTTTACAGGGGAGAAAAAGTATTGTTATCCATCTATTAATCTTAAGTATTAAAACATGTGTTTTATATTTATTACATGTAGAAATAGAAATATATATCTATATATACACACATACATATGTGTCTGTACTCTGTCAAGTCTTCAATCCAGATATTTCCTATTAATTTTAAAAGATTCTTTAAAAATGTACTGTCAGTGCTAGCAGAGTTAAAAGTCCAAACCTTTTCCACAGTTTGCAGGGAGCATCATAATCCAGTTCCAACTCCCATAGCCTACTCGGTGCTTTCCTCTTGTAGTCCTCGTCTTTTGGACATTGCCTCAACAATCTGTGCTGTCCTTTCTTTACCTAGAATATCTTTCCTCTCCTCTTCTTCACACATTCTCCTCTCAACCCACAGTCAGCAGATTTTATTCATTTTTCAAAGTAATAGCACCACTAAATTCACAAAGACTCTGTGCCCTTTCCTTCTTTTATGCCCTGTGTATACCTCCATTTATAGCCTGAGTCCTTGTTTGTATTTTTGTGTTCTCCTACATATTAATGTTATGTGCTTCTTCTGCATAACAAATTATCAACTTAAAATCCTTTTCATTATCCTGCTTTCTTTATTTTTTCTCTTTTTATATTTTAAATTATGAAAGTATGGTAATACTTTTACAGGAGGCTTGGAAAATACAGAACAGAGTTATGTGCAGTTCCACTATATCTTATAATTATTTAAGTAGATAAATTAAAATTTTAGTTGGAGTTTCAATATCAAATCCTTAAAAATAAATGGAATGAATATACAGAAAAGTAGGATGTAATAGACCTGAAAATCATCATGAACCAATTCAACGTTATTAAGCCTTATACAACTTTCACACAATAGTAGGATACAAATTCTATTCAAATTCCAATAGGCTATCAAATAGGAGACACTGGAACATATCTATGGACTTAAGGTGCAAAACTTACATGGTCTACCGGTATTACATGAGACCTTAACACCTGAGACGTGTTCTCTTAATGCTGTAGAATTATGTTTAGAAATCAATATCAAAGATATTTGAAAATAAGCCATATATTTTCAAGTTCTATATGACTTTTACCAAGAGAGATCTTTGACTTAGCCATTGAGAGCCTCAATAAAGTTAAAAGACTAAAAAAACAGAGGGTGATTGCAGAGAAGAAAGCATTTACATAAGAAATTAGTATCAAAATGATAAATTAATATCAAAGATACTTTAGAAACGCCATGTATTTAGAAATTAAGTATCCACTTTTAAATGATGTGTGTATCTAAGAAGCTATAGGTACACCCTTAGAAAATATTTCAGTTGGAGTTTCAATATCAAATTCTCAAAAATAAATAGAATGAATATACAGAAAAGTAGAAGGATATAGTAGACCTGAAAATCAGAAAATATTTGTAACAACAAAAATAAAATGAATTTATCAGAACTTATTGCATGCAGCTGAAGCTGCTCAATGCAGTTAAATACAATGTGGAATCTTGAATAAGGAAGGTATGAAAACAAATAATGGATACTAGCGTAAAGCTTGTGAAATTTGAACAAAATCTGTAATTTAGTTAATAATACTATATCACATGTTAATTTCCTGTTTGTTTTTTTACAACAAGCATTTCTTTGTATTCACAGAATTGGATTAGATGTTTCCAGCTTCATTCAATTATTTTTTTTAAAATCACTAATATAATAAACTTTCTAGTCTTTTAGCAGTAATAATAGATATAAAATACATGAAACTATATCAGAGTTTTGAGTAAATATAAATTAGAAATCTGGCATTCTATTCATACTAAGTACAACAAGTGGAATCAATATGTCATAAATTTTTTTAGCCAGGCAAAAATTCACAAGTTTTCTAAAATATATATATTATACATACTATTTATATATATGTGTGTGTGCAAAACATTTTCTACTATGCTTGATACAGGCTTGAGAAAGAACAACAGCAAAAAAAAAAAAGAGAAATTGGAAAACATAAACTAAATGAAATGGTAAAACAATATGAAATAGAAAAAGTAAAACAAACTAGATAAAAGTAAAACACCTTCATATAGTCCAGTTGTTTTTAAACATGGATGCTCATTAGAAACACATCTAGAGCTTTGGAGAATAAAAGCAATACTTGAGCATTTGTATTTTTCAAAAAATTCCAAAATAATTCTGATATGCATCTGGATTTTAAAAAATGATTACAGTTTTTTCTACAAAATCATAGTTTTAGTGATATAGAATTCTGCTATTTTCTGTTGACTGTCAATGCAATGTTATTAAGTGAATAATATTTATATAATCACAATAGTAAAAGATGTTTATCAGTTTTTACAGTCAATAGCCAGACAAAAATAAAAGATAATTACAATTGCAAGCCATAATGGAAACATGATTAACTTAATATAAAGTAATTACGTACAATTTAGGTGATTGGATAGAGTGCTGTGGTAAATGGAAGTGCAGGCATGCATGCATTTTTCATCCGCCCAGCCTGTCTGTATCTTTTGGATGGTACATTTAATCCATGTATACTTAAGGTAATTGTTTATATGTATGATTCTCTTATCATTTTCTTAATTGTTTTGGGTTTATTCTGTGTGGGTCTTTCCCTTCTTTTATGTTTCCTGCCTGGAGAATTCCTTTAGCATTTGTTGAAAAGCTGGTTTGGCAGTGCTGAATTCTCTTGTATGGGTTTCAGTGGGTTCTCTGCTTAGGATACTACAAAACCCATATCAAGGTGTCAGCCAGGCTGGACTCTAATCTAGATGCTCTGGGAAAAATCTGCTTCCAGTCTTTTTCAGGTTGTCAGCAGAATTCAGTTCCTCATGCTTGTTGATTGGCCAGGGGTCACTCTCCAGTCCTTATATGTTGACCCTCCGCCTTCAAAGCCAGCAATAGCTCATTAAACCTGACACATCCTTCAAGGTCTACTGATTAGTAAGCTTAATCACATTTGGAAAAATCTCTTTTGACTATGGTATAGTCATGGGCATGATGTCATATTAATAGGGCAGGAAATCTTGGAGGCCATTTTAAAATTCTACCTACCCCAAGCTAGATTTTTCAAGAGCAGGGAGCATGTCTTATTTGACTTTTAACCTTCATGATAACAAGGGAGGATGATTATATATTTGTTATATGTAAAGTATTATGCTAAGCATGTGACTTAACTCACTTAATCCTTAAATAGTCCTTGTAGTGACCCCACTAAACAAATGCAATGTAGAAGCCTTGCGCTGGGTCACAATGCACAGTAGTTAAGTGTTTGAATTCTGGAATCAGACCTGGGTTAAATTCTAGCTCTGCTGTGGTCTAGCTGTGGGATAGGGCCAGGTTTTTTTAACCTCGTGGTGTTTTTTTTGTTGTTGAACCCTTTAAGATGGCAATAGTTCTCACCTCATAGGATAATTGTGACTATTAAATAAGATAATGCATGGAACGCATAGCCCAGCCCTTTCTTCCATTGTTTTTATAACCTGACACATAGCATGTAACAAATATAGAAAGAGGAATGAGAAGAAAGAGCTGGTACTTGTGTGTGTGATATGTGTACATACATACAGATGTATCATTTTAAAAGAAAGGATAACTCTTGCCTCATTTTCACTTTATGCTTGATGAGAGCATACTGGAATTACAGTGCCTAAGAATTTATTTGTGTGTTTTTAGTTGCTAAGTCATGTCCAAGTCTTTCGAACCCAGGGACTGTAGCCCACCAGGCTCCTCTGTCCATGGGAGTTCCCAGGCAAGAATACTAAAATGGGTTGCCAACTGAACCTCTGTCTCCTGCATTGCAGGCAGATTCTTTACTGCTGAGCCATCAGGGAAGCCCATGCACAAAAATTTTAAAGATACTCAAAATATGTCCATATTCTCATTGTCCTTATAATAAAACTTGGAGTTTATAAGATTAAAAATATACGTATTCTTGAGAAGTTCACAGTTTAGTTGGTGGGATCAACTATATTAGGGACTATTGGTATGGCTTACTGCTTAAATCTGCCTGCCTCATATATATACATAACCAGGCTTCCCAGGCGGCTCAGTGGTAAAGAATCCACTTGCCAATGTAGGACACGCAGATTTGATTCTTGGGTCAGGAAGATCCTCCAGAGAAGGAAATGGCAACCCATTCCAGTATTCTTGCCTTAAAAATGTCATTGACTGGATCCTGGCAGGCTACAGTCCATGGGTTCACAAAGAGTCAGACATGACTGACCGACTGATCATGAGTATATATAACAAATATATCTGTATACAGACACTTAAAACAGTCTCTACCTACCATCAGTGAACTTAACAAATCAGTTGAAAAGATTAATACATAGAACAATGATGGGTACTATAAAAGAACCGTTGCAATAATAGGATCACGCATCTGATTTTAAGTGCTGTTAGAGATCCACAAGGTGTATGACAACTTGTACATAGCAATTTTTCAACAAGTGCAGAAAGCCTTTGTATCATTTTACTACTAAAATGATGAATTAAGCAGTATACAATTACATATGATGAATATCTTTGATGTCAGAATATGTCATAAAAAGATTTTTCAAATCTAGGAGAAATAAATAGAAGTCAATTTATTCAACAGGTTATAGGAGTTTAATTTTATACCATTCAAATTTAAGGGAGATGAGTTGTGATGGAAGTTTGTAGAAAGGAATTATTGGATAGGGCGTTAACCTGTTAAGGCAAGAATCAACAAGCAGATTGGTATGACTGAAGGAAAAATGGAAGTAGGGAAAGGTTACCAGCTGCTGGACCATGAGCAGGGCTTTAATGCCAGCTCAAGGAACTAAGTCAAACTAAGTAGGACTCCTGGACACTCATGGGCAAGTCTGGGTCAGTCTCTTATGGGGTCACTCCTCCTTGCTCCTGAGTCCTGGTGCTCACAGGGTTTTGTTTGTGCCCTCCAAGAGTCTGTTTCCTTAGTCCTGTGTAAGTTCTGGTGGCTCTGTGGTGAGGTTAATATCGACCTCCTCCAAGAGGGCTTATGCCATACCCAAGCTGCTACCAGAGCACCTGTCCCTTCGGCAGGCCACTGCTGACCTGTACCTCCACAGGAGACACTCAAACACTCAAAGGCAGGTCTGGCTCAGTCTCGAGGTTCTCCTGGTGAGCGCCTGGAATGTTAGGTCCATGAATCAAGGCAAAATGGAAGTGGTCAAACAGGAGGTGGCAAGAGTGAACATCGACATTTTAGGAATCTGAACTAAAATGGAAGGAAATGGGTGAACTTAATTAAGAGGACCATTATATCTACTACTGTGGGCAAGAGTCCCTTAGAAGAAATGGAATAGCCCTCATAGTCAACAAAAGAGTCCATAATGCAGTACTTCAGTGCAATCTCAAAAATGACAGGATGATCTCTGTTCATTTCCAAGGCAAACCATTCAATATCACAGTAATAAAAGTCTATGCCCCAACCAGTAATGCTGAAGAAGCTGAAGTTGAACAGTTCTATGAAGACCTACAACTTCTAGAACTAACACCCTCAAAAGACATCCTTTTGATTATAGAGGACTGGAATGCAAAAGTAGGACATCAAGAGATACCTGGAGTAAAACAGGCAAATTTGGCCTTGGAGTACAAATTTAAGTAGGGCAAAGGCTAACAGAGTTTTGCCAAGAGAACACACTGGTCATAGCAAACACCTTCTTCCAACAACACTAGAGAATACACATGGACATCACCAGATGTCAATACTGTAATCAGATTGATTATGTACTTTGCAACCAAAGATGGAGAAACTCTATACAGTCAGCAAAAACAAGACCAGGAGCTGACTGTGGCTCAGATCATGACTCCTTGTTGCCAAATTCAGACTTAAATTGAAGGAAGTAGGGAAAACCACTACAGCATTCAGATATGACCTAAATCAAATCCCTTACGATTATACAGTGGAAGTGACAAATAGGTTCAAGGGATTAGATCTAACAGAGTGCCTGAAGAACTATGGCTGGAGGTTCATGACTTTGTACAGGCAGTAAACAAAACCATCCCCAAGAAAAAGAAATGCAAAAAAGGCAAATGGCTGTCTGAGGAACCCTTACAACTAGCTGTGAAAAGAGAAGTGAAAGGCAAAGGAGAAAAGGAAAGATATACTCATTAGAATGCAGAGTTCCAAAGAATAGCAAGGAGAGATAAGAAAGCCTTCCTCAGCCACCAGTGCAAAGAAATAGAGGAAAACAATAGAAAGGAAAAGACCAGAGATCTCTTCAAGAAAATTAGAGATACCAAGGGAACATTTTGTGCAAAGATGGGTTCAATAAAGGACAGAAGTGGTATAGACCTAAAAGAAGTAGAAAATATTAAGAGGTGGCAAGAATACACAGAAGAGCTGTGAAGTCAAGTGGGGCTTAGGAAGAATCACTATATCACTATAAACAAAGCTAGTGGAGGTGATGGAATTCCAGTTGAGTTATTTCAAATCCTAAAAGATGATGCTGTGAAAGTGTTGCACTCAATATGCCAGCAAATTTGGAAAGCTCAGCAGTGGCCACAGGACTGGAAAAGGTCAGTTTTCATTCCAATCCCAAAGAAAGGCAATTCCAAAGAATGTTTAAACTACCAGACAATTGCACTCATCTCACATGCTAGCAAAGTAATGCTCGAAATCCTTCAAGTTAGGCTTCAACAGTACATGAATTGAGAATTTCCAGATGTTCCAGCTGGATTTAGTAAAGGCAGAGGAACCAGAGATCAAATTGCCAACATCCCTGGGTCATAGAAAAAGCAAGAGAGTTCCAGAAAAACATCTGCTTTATTGGCTACGCCAAAGACTGACTGTGGATTACAGCAAACTGTGGAAAATTCTTAGAAATGAGAATGCCATGCCACCTTACCTACCTTCTTAGAAATCTGTATGCAGGCCAGGAAGCAACAGTTAGAACTGGACATGGAACAAGAGACTGGTTCCAAATTGGGAAAGGAGTACGTCAAGGCTGTATATTGTCACTGCTTATTTAACTTACATGCAGAGTACATCATGAGAAATACTGGGCTTGATGAAGCACAAGCTGGAATCAGATTGCCAGGAGAAATATCAATAACCTCAGATATGCAGATGACACCACCCTTATGTCAGAAAGCAAAGAAGAACTAAAGAGCCTTTTGATGAAAGTGAAAAATAAAAGTGCAAGTGATAAAGCTGGCCTGAAACTCAACATTCAGAAAACTAAGATCATGACATCTGTCCCATCAATTCATGGCAAATAGATGGAGAAACAATGGAAACTCTGAGAGACTTTATTTTTGAGGGCTCCAAAATCACTGCAGATGGTGATTGCAACCATGAAATTAAAAAACTGTTGCTCACTGGAAGAAAAGCTATGATCAACCTAGACAGCATATTGAAAAGCAGAGACATTACTTTGTCAACAAAGTTGACAAAGTCAACTTTGGTCAAAGCCATGATTTTTCCAGTAGTCATATATGGATGTGAGAGTTGGACTATAAAGAATTCTGAGCACCGAAGAGCTGATGCTTTTGAACTATGGTGTTGGAGAAGACTCTTGAGAGTCGCTTGGACTGCAAGGAGATCCAACCAGTCCATCCTAAAGGAAATTAGTCCTGAATATTCACTGGTCCTTCACTGGAAGGACTGATGCTGAAGCTGAAGCTCTAATGCTTTGGCCACCTGATGTGAAGAAGTGACTCATTTGAAAAGACCCTGATGCTGAGAAAGTACCACAGTTGGCAGATTTAGTGGTAAGAGTACTTAGTTTATGAATTGGGGAACTGATTCTACTCCTTGGAAAAAATCACTAGCCATGTTGTCTTGAGCTATTATTTACCTTTCAACGTGTTCATCAGTAGAACTGCTAAAATGGTGTTTGTCTCAAACAAATCTAGAGAGCAGTAGGTTCCTGAGTTCATGCCTGAGTTCATGCAGTCTTGTGGGGATGATGCCAAGTGTTTCTCCTTCTCCTAATTCAGCTGGAACAGTTCTAAGTTGATCTGTTTTGTGATTAAACCCCATGAGCTAGTATTATAAAAGCCATCTTTTTACAGATGAGCAATTTGAGTGACAGAACAATTCAGTAACTTGCCCATGATCTCATGGTTTGTGAGACAGGATTTGTAAGTAATCAATAATGATCCAAAGTGAGTGATCAACCTCATTGTACTACAGCCTCTAATAAAGGTGAAATAGCAAAAAAAAAAAAAAAAAGCATTGAGAGGAAGTTTTGCCATAACTAACCTCTGAACTCTTTTTCCCTAGTGATGTGATCACTTGAGGTATTTCTTCATATTAAAGACCCTAATGAAAATTGATGTCTTTCATAGTTAGATCCAGCCTATACTGTTTGGGTCATGTCTGGCCCTAGAAGGCATTTGGGAGGGAAGGTCTGGGTTTATATAAACCTGACTGTACTAGCAGGCTATGGGGGAGCATTACAATAGAAATATGAAAGGGAGGAAAAGATTCTATCTAAGGACTTCTGGGAGAATGAGTATTTGAGGTAGGCTAAAAATATGAGTTCGTTTCATTAATTGCATTTCTTTTTGGTAAAAAAGCAAGAGAGAATAATTATTATAAAAAAAAAAAAAACAGCAGCAGAAGATAAGAAAAATAAGTTGGCTGAATAATCCAGAGGAGTGAAGGGATACTAAGGAAGTTTGGACAGGAAAAGTTGGGGTCCCAGCAGCATACTGATTAAAAGAATAAAGTTTGTTTTCCTAGAGTGGTGACTACATCAACATATTTTTATATTGGGGTGAAAAAATGAATACAGAACTTAAGATCTTAAAAACTGTGATTCAAACCAGGAGTAATTTGTGTTCCATGGAAAATTTGGCAATGTCTGGAGACATTTTTGGTTGCCCTTATGTGGATTCACAATACCACTTGAGTCTGGTGGCAAGAGAGCAGGAATGCTGCTCAGTGTATATAGAAAGTCTTGTAGGATTGGGCTCTGCAGATACGGGAGAGAGTTTTCTGAGTAAGGGGACAGAAAGAACAACGGGGCAGGAGCATTGAGGTGGCTTAACATATGTCCACAGGTGCTTTTGTTGCAGGAAGGGGGACCCCTTCCAGGGCCCAAAACTGGGCTCTTGTCTAACACTTGGAAATGAATTGTCTGAGGAGACACATGTGCTGACAAAGCAAGAGATTTTATTGGGCAAGGGCACCCAGGTGGAGAGCAGAAGGGTAAGGGAACCCAGGAGAACAGCTCTATCACATGGCTTGTAGTCTTGGGTTTTATGGTGATGGGATTAGTTTCCAGGTTGTCCTTAGCTAATCATTCTGACTTGTTCAGCCAAGATGGATGCCAGAGAGAGGCTTCTGGGAGGTGGTTGGACAGGTGGTGTTTCCTTTTGACCTTTCCCAAACTCTGCTTGGTGGAGGCTTATTAGTTCCCTGTTCCTTACCAGGACCTCCTGTCGTAAAACAACTCATGCAAATGGTTACTATGGTGCCTTGCCAGGGTGGGTGGATTCAATTAGTGTGCTTCCCCTAACACATTGAGGGCTTCCCTGATACTCAGCTGGTAAAGAATCTGAATGCATTGCAGGAGACCATGGTTCGATTCCAGGGTCAGGACAATCCCCTGGAGAAGGGATAGACTACCCACTCCAGTATTCTGGCCTAGAGAATTCCATGGATTGTATAGCAACTTTCACTTTCAGTTTCACAGATGCTTTGACACATCTTCAAACATAGAGCCTGATTCTCCTCCCCTTGAATTTGGATTCCAGGATTCACTAGTAATAAATAGAGTATGGTGGACGTGATGCTATGTGACTTGTGAAGCTAGTTCAGTTCAGTTCAGTCGCCCAGTTGGTCTGACTCTGCGACCCCATGGACTGCAGCATGCCAGACCTCCCTGTCCATCACCTACTCCCAGAGTTTACTCAAATTCTTGTATGTTGAGTCGGTGATGCCATCCAACCATCTCGTCTTCTGTCGTCCCCTTCTCCCACCTTCGATCTTTCCCAGCATCAGGGTCTTTTCAAATGAGTCAGTTCTTCGCATCCCGTGGCCAAAGTATTGGAGCTTCAGCATCAGTTCTTCCAATGAACACCCAGGACTGATCTTTAGGATGGACTGGTTGGATCTCCTTACAGCCCAAGAGACTCTCAAGAGTCTTCTCCAACACCACAGTTCAAAAGCATCAATTCTTCGGTGCTCAGCTTTCTTTATAGTCCAACTCTCACATCCATACATGACTACAGGAAAAACCATAGCCTTGACTAGACAGACCTTTGTTGGCAAAGTAATATCTCTGCTTTTTAATATGCTGTCTAGGTTGGTCATAACTTTTCTTCCAAGGAGCAAGTGTCTTTTAATTTCATGGCTGCAGTCATCATCTGCAGTGATTTGAAGCCCCCCAAAATAGTCTGTCACTGTTTCCACTGTTTCTCCATCTATTTGCCATGAATTGATGGGACCAGATGCCATGATCTTAGTTTTCTGAATGTTGAGTTTTAAGCCAAACTTTTCACTTTCCTCCTTCACTTTCATCAAGAGACTCATTAGTTCTTCTTTGTTTTCTGCCTTAAGGGTGGTGTCATCTATGTATCTGAGGTTATTGATATTTCTCCTGGCAATCTTGATTCCAGCTTGTATTTCTTCCAGTCCAGCATTTCTCATGATTTACTCTGCACATAAGTTAAATAAGCAAAGTGACAGTATACAGCCTTGACGTACTCCTTTCAATTTGGAAACAGTCTATTGTTTCATGACCAGTTCTGTTGCTACCTGACCTGCATACAGATTTCTCAAGAGGCAGGTCAGGGGGTCTGGTATTCCCGTGTCTTTAAGAATTTTCCACAGTTTGCTGTAATCCACACAGTCAAAGGTTTGGCATAATAAATAAAGCAGAAGTAGATGTTTTTCTGGAACTCTCTTGCTTTTTCAATGATCCAACAGATGTTGACAATTTGATCTCTGGTTCCTCTGCCCTTTATAAAACCAGCTTGAACCTCTGGAAATTCACAGTTCACATACAGTTGAAGCCTGGCTTGGGGAATTTTGAGCATTACTTTACTAGTGTGTGAGATGAGTGCAATTGTGCGGTAGTTTGAGCATTCTTTGGCATTGCCTTTCTTTGGGATTGGAATGAAAACTGACCTTTTCCAGTCTTGTGGCCACTGCTGAGTTTCCCAAATTTATTGGCATAGTGAGTGCAGCATTTTCACAGCATCATCTTTCAGGATTTGAAATAGCTCAACTGGAATTCCATTATCTCCACTAGCTTTATTCGTAGTGATGCTTCCTAAGCCCCACTTGACTTCACATTCCAGGATGTCTGGCTCTAGGTGAGTGATCACACCATCGTAATTATCTGGGTCATGAAGGTCTTTTTTGTATAGTTGTCTGTATTCTTGCCACCTCTTCTTAATATCTTCTGCTTCTGTTAGTTCCCATTACTTCTGTCCTTTATTGAGCCCATCTTTGCATGAAATATTCCCTTGGTATCTCTAATTTTCTTGAGGAGATCTCTAGTCTTTGCCATTCTATTATTTTCCTCTATTTCTTTGCACTGATCACTGAGGAAGGCTTTCTTATCTCTCCTTGCTATTCTTTGGAAATCTGCATTCAGATGGGTATATCTTTCCTTTCCTCCTTTGCTTTTCACTTCTTTTTGAAGCTAGTTGTAAGGGCTCCTCAGACAGCTATTTTGCGTTTTTTTATTTCTTTTTCTTGGGGATGGTCTTGATCCTTGTCACCTGTACAATGTCACGAACCTCCGTCCATAGTTCATCAGGCACTCTGTCTATCTGATCTAGTCCCTTAAATCTAGAGATTCTTGTGAAGCTAGGAAGAAAGGATAACTCATACCTAAGTAGTCTGTCTCGGATTACTCACTTTGAGGGAAGCAGCATTACACTCTAACAGTCCTGGAAGAGACCCATGTGAGGAGAAACAGACTTCCCCTCCACAACCAACACCAAGTTTTGAATGAGTACTCACATGCAGATCCAGAAGCCTAGGTAATGGCAGCCTCTTGAGAAATTCCAGGCCAGAACCCTATTTTATCAATCAGTAGGCTTGGGTGGATTTGTTTCCATGGCAGTGTATATTTTTATTTTATTTTATTTTTTCCCCCTGGAAAGGTTTGTTTTTTTTTTAATTAATTTTTACTTTTTAGTTTGTTTTGCTTTGCAATACTGTATTCGTTTTGCTATACATTGACATGAATCAGCCACGAGTGTACATGAACTCCCAATTCCGACCCCCTCATCCCCGCTCCCGCCCCACACCTTCTCTCTGGATTATCCCCGTGCATCAGTCCCAAGCATCCTGCATCCTGCATCGAACCTAGACTGGCAATTTGTTTCACTTATGATATCATACATGTTACACTGCCACTCTCCCAAATCATCCCACCCTCTCCCTCTCCCCTAGAGTCCAAAAGTGTATATTTTAAAAAGCAAAACAAGTTTGGGTATGGCACAGGCTTGAATGGTTGACGTGTATGGTTGGGAATTAGTGAGAAATAAGGTTGACTGGACAAGTGCAGTCAGTTCATGGAAGGCCTTGAATGTCAGGCCTAAGCATTTGGCTTTTATTTGGTAGCTGAAGAAATCTGCCACATGGGCTTAGTATGTGCAGATCACATCTGGCTTATTCGCTGTTAGAGTAGAAAGGGTGGAAGTAGCTACGGTTAGTATTGGGGAACATGCTCATCATTAAATTGTCTTTAGAAGAAAAATGAATAACCTATAAATGCCACCCTTACATGTTAAGTTCATGAAAGACAGGGACCACTTTATTAGTCCTGCTTTGTCAATATAAAGGTGCTGAGAAGATCAAGCCTCCCCTGGCTTTGTAAACATCTTTTTTGAAGAAGAGAAAAACTTCTCACATGTATCCAGGTCACTAATGTGACACCATTGACTCGATTTTTTCTTACCTGCCAGCCTTTTTGCAAGAAGAGGGTGACATATTAAATTGTTTTCACCTGCAACATCGTAGTATGACTAGATTTATCAAGTTCTCTTTTCAGGAAGCAAGAGGGAAGGAGCACCCTGGAGGGCTGTGAAGAGTGACACAGAGCGGTCACCAGATTGAAAGGAGGAAACTACAGGGGCTCAGGGCAAACCTCGTTTACATGTGTCCACTTGAACGGATTCCATGATTCCTGTTCCCGTCTGGGGGACATTCAACTGTGTATTTTGTTTGATTTAGCTGGATTTTTGTTTGCTTGTTTTTATAATTTGTGGTACCAAAAGTGCTTTTTAAATAGTCACTTGTGAGAGCAGGCCTGCTATCATATCATCCCAGAATCACTCAGAGTATCTCAGGGAAATGAGAATAATGTGCCCAGTATACTTCAACACCTTTATCAAGTCATGCAGCAACATCTCCAAAAAAGTAAATTCAGTGAAAATTTGGAGATGTGATTATGCTCGAGATTGATTTCAGCCAAATCAATTACTAAAATAAAGTACTTAGATTGAAGAATCCAGAAAAGGTTAGACTAAATGTACATGAGTCTTATCAATTCCAGTGAAAATAGTCTGTTTAATTTTCTGCCATGGACTTCCTGGGAATCAGTTGATAAGTTGTACAATTTACATGCTATCTTTTGGGGGAAAAAAAGGTATGAATTCAGCCAGCACTTTGCTAGTCCCCATTAAAGGTGGTACTCCATTAGCTGCCTGGGTGTATGAAGAGGAGGATGAAGACTAGTCTTTGTTCTCACAGAGTTTATAGATTCGTTGCATTGATTCATGGGGTTTAGTTTGTGTCAAAAAAAAAAAAAAGTATTTGTCTGACCAGTAACCATCATTGAAATAACAATGGTACAGTGGGTTTAGTTTTGTTTCAGCCACAGAGCCCCATTTCCAAATAAAATCTTCTGTAGGCTTTTTAATATGTAAAAGGTCAAAGTGGAGCTAGCCTGGGGTGGGAAGGGAATGCAAGCCCTTGACTTCTATCCTACTTTGTCATCCATCTCACTTCCTAGCAGGCCCAGAACCTTCTCATAGCACCTTGGGGGTTCCCCAAAACATTTTGAGAATGTCCCATCTAGTGTATTGTTTCAGTTGGTGAAGTATTGCTGGATATTCACTTTAGAAGCCGATGAGCTTTAGATTAACTTTTTTTCTTTTTTAAAATTAATTGGCCTTCTAGAACCTTACATCGTCACTGCTCAGGACTGGATTACTCAGTAGGCAAAAATAAGCAACACTCAATCCAACAAAACCTACACACGTGGAAGAGACAGACCAGATTTTTTAATAAGAAACTATATTAATTCCATCACATGTATAATATTCGTATTTATGAGCTGGTATAGAATTGTTTTTGAATTATATAGAGTGGAGGGAGGAAGGCACGAAAATTTTCAGTGCTTCAAGTCTTCCAAGGGCTTCCTTCCCCACTAATTGTTGTTTAGTCACTGAGTTGTGTCCAACTCTTTGTGACCCATGGACTGTAGCCCACGAGGCTCCTCTGTCCATGGCATTTTCCAGGCAAGAATACTGGAGTGGGTTGCCATTCGCTTCTCCAGGGGATCTTCCTGATCCAGGGGTTGAACCTGCATGTCAGGGATTGAGCCACAGGGAAGCCCTGCCCACTAGTTAGCCCTCGACTAATTCTTGAGCCTGTGACTCCAGGAGAGAACGTACCTCCTTAAACCACACATCTTCTCTGACAGGGCTGGTAGCCACATTCGCTGTTGTAGCAATACCCATTCCAGTTAGCAAACGGAAGAACGCAAAGATGTTCACTGGGTTCTGTCTTCCTCCATGCTGGCAAAGTTTCCATATTTGTCCCGTTCACATCAAAAGCAGTTCCCTTCCTCAATTCTGTTTCTAATAAGCCACTCATTTAACTTGTCCTTTAGCAAACCTTCGTGTGGGTACATAGAAAGGAACATTTAGTGTATCTGTGCATTAAGTAGAAACTTTAACTGAATTATAGAATATTTTCCCCAATGTAAATAAAAGAAGTACAAGATGAATGTTTATATGTTAAGAATGGATGGGCTTCCCTGGTGACTCAGATAGTAAAGAATCTGCCTGCAAAATAGGTGAAAGGGAGATCCCCTAGGCAGAGCAGCCAGGCATGGAGTAGAGAAACACAAAGGTGTGATGACCCAGCTCCCTCCCGTGGTTCATCACATTTTACAGCCTCCTTCCATTGTGCCGAAAGAGCACTACTCTGGGTTCCAGTCCCAAGGGTGCTGCTGTCACTGACTGACTTTAAGCTAGTATCTAAGTCTGCTAAGCCTCAAACCCTGTAAAATGATAATAATAGAACCTTCCTCAGAGTGTTGTTGCAAGGATTCAATGAGCAACTGTATATAAAACTATCTTTAAAGTGCCAAGAAAACAGTAAGTATACAATAAATTTTAGCTACTAAGGCTATTATTAGTGTACCAACCACTGAAGTTGTTCTGAGCACAAGAAATATCTGATACACTAGGAAACAGCCAAGCTTGGGGTGGTTACAAGGTCAAGAGCTAGCAGTAATATATAATCATACCATGAACTCTGATGTTAGGTTAACCTCGACTCTCCCTTAAAAACCAACCAACCCAAGAGCCCCTCCTTCGATGTCTCACCACAGTTTGAAAGTAAGGCAAGTCTTTACCAAAAGAACTTTTTAAAATTGAAGTATAGTTGATTTCCGATGTTGTATTAATTTCTCATGTAACAGCAAAGTGATTCAGTTACACACATAGGTAAGTTCTTTTTATGTTCTTTTCCATTATGGTTTATCGCAGGATTCTGAATATAGTTCCCTGTGCTATACAGTAAGACCTTGTTGTGTATCCATTCTGTATGTAATAGTTTGCATCTGCTAATCCCAAACTCCCAATCTACCCCTCCTATTGCCCTCCCCCTTGGCAACCACAAGTCTGCCCTCTGTGCCTCTGTCTCTTTCTGTCTTGTAGATAAGTTCAGTTGTGTCATATTTTAGATTCCACATATGAGATATGATACAGTATTTATTCTCTTCTGACTTCACTCAGTATTATAACCTCTAGTTGCATCCATGTTGCTGCAAATGGCATTATTTCATTCTTTTTATGGCTGAGTAATATTCCTCTGTGTGTGTGTGTTCCACATCTTCTTTTATCCATTCATCTGTGGATGGATATTGAGTTTGTTTCCATGTTTTAATTGTTGTGAATAGTTCTACTATGAACATAGGGGTACATGTATCTTATTATAGTTTTGTTTGGATATATGTTCAGGAGTGGGATGGCTGGATCACATGGCAATTGTATTCTTATTTTTTTAGGAACCACCATACTGTCTTCCATAGTGACTGCACCAATTTACATTCTCACGAATAGTGCAGCGGGCTTCCTAGGTGGCGCTAGTGGTAAAGAACCTGCCTGCCAGTGCAGGAGACATAAGGGACACTAGTTCAGTCCCTGTGTTGGGAAGATCCCTGGAGGAGGGCATGGCAACCCACTCCAGTATTCCTGCCTGGAGAATCCCATGGACAGAGGACCCTGGCAGGCTATAGTCCAAAGGGTCGCAAAGAGTCGGACATGACTGAAGTGACTTAGTGTGCATGCATGCGACAGTGTGGGAGGGTTCCCTTTTCTTCACACCCTCTCCAGCATTTGTTATTTGTAGACTTTTAAATATGGCCATTCTGACCAGTGTGAGACAGTACCTCATTGTTGTTCTGATTTCTGTTTCTCTAATAATTAGCAGTTTCAGCATCTTCTGTGGGCCTCCCAGTGAGTCAAGAATCCACCTGCAATGCAGGAGACACAGGCAGACGCAAGTTCAATCCCTGGGTCAGGAGGATCCCCTGGAGAAGGAAATGGCAACCCACTCCAATATTCTTGTCTGGGAAATCCCATGGACAGAGGAGCCTGCTGGGCTATAGCCCATAGGGTCCCAAAGAGTCGGACACGATTGAAGCAAGTTAGCATTAAATGTCTTTAGGTCTTTTTAGGTCTTCTGCCAATTTTTTGATTGGGTTGTTTATTTTTATTATTATTATTTGCTATTGAATTGTAGAGCTGTTTGTATGTTTTGGAAATTAAGCCCTTGTTGGTCACATCATTTGAAAATATTTTCTCCCAGTCTGTAGGTTGTCTTTTCATTTTATGTCTCCTTTGCTGTACAAAACCTTGTAAATTCGATTATGTCCTTTTTGTCTATTTTTGCCCCAAGAGCAATTTTTGGATCAGAGGTAGAGGAACTGATTGAATCAAATGCTTATTAGCTTAGGACTCAATGCCTAAGTGCCAGTCAACTTGGAGAGGTTGCCAACCAAAAATGTGAGTTTTTATTTTTACTCTGGAGGTCCTATTTATGATAAATTATAGAAGCAAGAAGTGTCAAGTTCAATTATGTAAGGTAAAACAAGAGTTGTCTGAAGTTGGCACTTAAATCAGATGTGTCAGTGGCAAATTAATTAGAACACAGAGGCAAGAGCAATGGGAAAGTTTTTAGCAAGGTTTCTGGGGACTTGGGAGTGGGGTGGTAGGGGTCCTGGGCTGACTGTTGACCAGAGGTTTACCTTTTAAATTTGACAGCTGTTTGACCAGTGGATGGTAATATTTCTAATGAGGCAAGAGAATATCTGATAAAAGCTATACTTTTATTCTCTCTTCAGTAATTAACAAGGCCTATTTTCTTTACTCAGCTCTGGTTCAAGAACGTTGTTAAATAATTATAAAATATAAATAGAATATTAGCATCTTGGGTGTATTTGGTTGTTGAGAAATCTTTTTCTTGAGGATATGTAGCTTCACAATTGCTGTACTTATTTTAAGTTCCTTAGGCTAGAAAGGAACCTCAGAGGTAATCTATTTCAACCTCCTTCTCAAGGCAGAATCATTCCCCCAACCCATAATATCCATCTATTCCAGCCTCTAGTTTGCCATACTTCTTTTGTTTATTTTTTAATTTTTAGATTGTTTGTGTTTAGAACATTCAGCCTGATTTCTTACAAGTTCCAATTCTAAGAAAGGTTGTCTTTTTTTTTTTAATTGGATGGCATTTTAATTTCAAAATGCCTGAACTATCAGCCTAATTCAACTTGTCTTACATATTCAGTTGGCTCATCTTTTCTGAAACTTGCAGCCTTTTCCTCTGACTACCCTGTGTGATTCTGAGTGGCAATGACTTTCTGGTTTCCTCTGCACCTTTGTGAGAGTAAAGGCTTTTTTTTTTTTTTCCAAAATTATAATAATCAACTGCATAATCTTCAGACACAAATACTGCCATCAACCTCCAAATTCCTCTTCACATAGCATCTCAAATACAACATTAGAACAGTTGCACAAAATCTAAAATACAATGTGGCATTTCTCTGGCAGAACATAAGCTTCATGAGGGAAAAGACATGTGTTATCTTATATTCTCAGCACCTAATACAGTACCCAACACACAATAATGGCTCTAGAAGAATTCTTGAGAGGCACTGAACAAACGCTTTGTAGAGCTGTTGCTGCTTATTATTTTCCATTCAGAATTTACCAGTAACATTCTTTTAAAGATGTCTGCTGTTTAGACAGTCACTTCATTGTTCATTAGTACATGTCTTTGGTAAGTATGTCTCCTGTGAAGAGAAATATTAAAACAAATTATTATGGCATTCAGTAGTGGTATTTCAGTTACGCAACTAATCCACCCACTGATAGAGTGAACTTTGAATTAAATGCTTTGAAGAATAAAGTCAAGTAAATCTTTATAAAAAATCAAAGGCTGAGGAAATCTTGTTTGACAGAAGACACGAACAAAAATGCTAAAATGAATACTATTTAGGGAGAAGTACTCATTTTAACAGCAGACTAAATGAGGAGTAATAGTTCAAGAGTATCAAAATGCCTTATGTGATCAAAACGCAGAAACAGCTTATTTTTACTATGTCTTTTAAAATTCCAGGACTCATAATACTCTACCTATATGAGCACCTGTCTTTTGTGGTAACTCAGAGTATTTGAACACCTTATCTAATCCAACCTCAAATTTCCTGTGAGGTAGGTAAGCACTGAGAGCTCTTGGTACTGTTTTCAAGATGTGACGAGTAAATTAGAGAGACTGTTTACACACCCAAATTTCACAGAAGCCTAAGAGGGGGAGGTGAAGCTAGGAATTACCAGTTGATTCCCAGTTGTAGATATCATTATCAGAGTTCAAAAGGACATTGTTGATAACTTGATCCAACAGGGACTTTCCTGGTAAGACTTGTGGTGACTTGGTTCATTTCACCAACCACACAAATTTTATGTAACTTTTAAATCATATAAGAAATATAGGACACAGCTTTATATGTGTTTATATATCAGTTCAGTCCAGTTCAGTCGCTCAGTCGTGTCCGACTCTGCGACCCCATGAATCGCAGCATGCCAGGCCTCCCTGTCCATCACCAACTCCCGGAGTTCACTCAGACTCACGTCCATTGAGTCCGTGATGCCATCCAGCCATCTCATCCTCGGTCGTCCCCTTCTCCTCCTGCCCCCAATGCCTCCCAGCATCAGGGTCTTTTCCAGTGAGTCAACTCTTCGCATGATGTGGCCAAAGTACTGGAGTTTCAGCTTTAGCATCATTCCTTCCAAAGAAATCCCAGGGTTGATCTCCTTCAGAACAGACTGGTTGGATCTCATATATATATATGTATAAATACATGACATAAAAGGGTATTAAAATTTTAAAACAAACAAAAGATATGTATTACTCCCTCCTCTCATATCCCAGCATCACTTTTGAAAAGTCTCGTTACCCGGACATAGCCATTAACAGTTATAATATTTATATCCAGAATCCAACAAGTTACCACATCCCTGTTGCTTCCACCCTAATTCAGACCACCATCATCCATTGCTTGAATTGTGGCAATTGTCTTCCAACTGTCCTCCCCACTTCTCTTTAGTTTCCTGTTATCTATACTTAGTATAGCAGACAGGCCTCCTGGGAAGACACCAGTCAGATTATATCTCTTCCATACTCAAAAGTCATCCAAGGCTCCCCATTCGATTCAGAGTGAAAGCCAAATGACCAGCAAGTCTCTACACATTATACTGGCCCTTTACCTCTGTAACTCTATCTCCTGCTCTTGAGATCCTTCACTCTCTTGCCTTAGACATTCTGGCCTTTTAGCAATCTTGAACATGCCAGCCATGTTTCTGCCTCGGAGCTTTTGCACTTGCTGTTTCTTCTGCATGATATGTTCTTGCCCCAGTTAGATTCCCTTCCTTCCTGTCTTAATTTAAATGTAAACTTTTTAATGAGTCCTTCCCTAGCTACCCTTGAGAAGGAAATGGCAACTCACTCCAGTATTCTTGCTTGGAGAATCCCATGGATGGAGGAGTTTGGTGGGCTACAGTCCAAGGGTCACAAAGAGTCGGACACGACCGAGCAACTTCACTTTCCCTAACCACCCTACTTAAAATTGTTACTCTGTTCCCAAACTCATACTTTCTATACCCTTTCTTAAGTTTTATTCTTAAAATTCATTTTTACTTATTTGTTTTACTGGTTATCTATCTATCTGAGATAGATGGCTTCCAAATATAATCACATTAACTTCCATCCCACATACTCTTTTCTAATGTGACATTGCTGCTCCCCACCCCTGCCTTCAAGAAATGGAGTCTGTTTCCGCTCCACTTGAATCTGGGCTTCTATCTTCCATGTTTGGAATACTTTCTCTTGGAGGCCAATAGCCATGTGAGAAAACCAGCTACTTTAAGACCACCACACTGTAAGGAGGGCTGGGCTAGCCAAGTGGAGAGAAGCCATATACAAATGAGTACCCATACTCAGCTATTAAAAAGAATACGTTTGAATCAGTTCTAATGAGGTGGATGACGCTGCAGCCGATTATACAGAGTGAAGTAAGCCAGAAAGAAAAACACCAATACAGTATACTTACACATATATATGGAATTTAGAATGATGGTAATGATAAACCCGTACGCAAGACAGCAAAAGAGTCACAGATGTATAGCACGGCCTTTTGGACTCTGTGGGAGTGGGAGAGGGTGGGATGAGTTGGCAGAGTGGCAATGTAACATGTATGATATCATAAGTAAAACGAATCGCCAGTCTAGGTTTGATGCAGGATGCAGGATGCTTGGGACTGATGCACGGGGATAATTATACAGAGTGAAGTAAGCCAGAAAGAAAAACACCAATACAGTATACTTACACATATATATGGAATTTAGAATGATGGTAATGATAAACCTGTACACAAGACAGCAAAAGAGACACAGATGTATAGAACGGCCTTTTGGACTCTGTGGGGAGTGGGAGAGGGTGGGATGAGTTGGCAGAGTGGCAATGTAACATGTATGATATCATAAGTGAAACGAATCGCCAGTCTAGGTTTGATGCAGGATGCAGGATGCTTGGGACTGATGCACGGGGATAATCCAGAGAGAGGGTGTGAGGCGGGAGGAGGGAGGTGGGGGTCGGGATTGGGAGTTCATGTACACTCGTGGCTGATTCATGTCGATGTGTAGCAAAACGAATACAGTATTGTAAAGCAAAATAAACTAAAAAATAAAAATCAAAAAAAAAAAGAATAAATTTGAATCAGTACTAATGAGATGGATAAAACTGGAGCCGATTATACAGAGTGAAGTAAGCCAGAAAGAAAAACACCAATACAGTACAATAACATATATGGAATTTAGAAACATGGTAATGATAACCCTGTATGTGAGAAAGCAAAAGAGACACAGATGAATAGAACGGAATTTTGGACTCTGAGGGAGAGGGAGAGGGTGGGAGGATTTGGGAGAATGGCCCTGAAACATGTATACTATCATGTAAGAAACGAATCACCAGTCAGTGTTCGATATGGGATACAGGATACTTGGGACTGGTGCACGGGGATGATCCAGAGAGTTGACATGGGGTGGGAGGTGGGGGGAGGAGTTCCGGATTGGGAACTCATGTATACCCGAGACGGATTCATGTTAATGTATGGCAAAACCAATACAGTATTGTAAAGTAAAATAAAGTAAAAATAAAAATTAAAAAAAAAGAAAATAATACAATACAGTAATTCACGATTTTTAAAGATTATGACCCATTTATAGTTATTATCAAATATTGATAATATTCCAGTGTTGTACACTATATCCTAATAGCTTTTGTATTTCTAAATCCCCTTATCCCTAAATTGCCCTCCCCTCTTCTCTCTCCCCACTGGTAACAAGTAATTTGTTCTCTGAATCTCAGTCTGTTTCCTTTTTGTTATACTCACTAGTTTATTTTTTTTAATTCCACATATAAGTGATATCATACAATATTTCTGTCTCTTTCTGACTTATTTCACTTAGCATAATGCCCTCCAAGTATGTCCAAGTTACTGCAAATGACAATTTCATTCTTTTTTACATCTGACTAGTGTTTCTTTGTGTGTGTATGTGTGTGTGTGTGTATGTATGTATGTGTATATATATATATATACACACATATCTATATCACCACATCTTCATCCCTTCATCTGTTGATGAACACTTAGGTTGCTTCTGTAGTTTGGCAATTCTAAATAATGTTGCTGTGAGCATTGAGGTGCATTTATCTTTTCAAATTAGTGTTTTCACCTTTTTCAGACATAGATCCAGGAGTGGAATTGTTGGGTCATGGGTAGTGCTACTTTCAATTTTTGAGAAACCACAATGCTGTTTTCCACAGTGGCTGCGCCAATTTACATTGCTACCAACTGTGTATGAGGATTCTCTTTTCACCACATCGTCACCAACATTTGGTATTTGTGTTCTTTTTGATGATTGTCATTCTGGCAAGTGTGAAGTGACAGCTCATTGTAGTTTTAATTTGCATTTCCCTACTGATTAGCAATGTCGAGCATCTTTTCATAGACCTGTTGGCCATCTGCATTTTCTCTTTGGAAAAATGTGCATTCATTTCTTCTTCTCAATTTTTAATTGGATTGTTTGTTATTATTTTTTTATGTTGATTTGTATGAACTGCTTATATATCAGCCATATCATTTGCAAATACAATATTTTTTCTCATTCATTAGGTCGTGTTTTTGTTGGTGGTTTCCTTTGCTATGCAAAAGCTTTTAAGTTTAATTAGATCCCGTTTGTTTATTTTGCTTTTATTTTCTCTATTTTAGGAGATGGAGCAAAAAAATTCTTTTGCCATGATTATGTCAGAGTGCTCTGCCTTTGTTTTCATCTAGGATTTTTGTAGTATCTCATCTTACACTTACACCTTTAATCCATTTCTAGTGTATTTTTGTGCATGGTGTTAGAGAATGTTCTAACTTCATTCTGTAAAAAGAATGTCTAGTTTTCCTAGCATCTCTTAAGGAAGAGACTGTCTTTTCTCCATTGTATATTCTTGCCTCCACTGTCATAGATAGATTGACCATAGGGCAAATAATATCCATTTTAATAGCTGTGAAATTATATCTCATTGTAGTTTTGATTTGCATTTTATGATAATTAGTGATGTTGAGTGAATGTTGACATTTTAGGAATCAGCGAACTAAATGGACTGTAATGGGTGAATTTAACTCAGATGACATTATACCTACTACTGTGGGGCAAGAATCCCTTAGAAGAAATGGAGTAGCCATTGTAGTCAAGAAAAGAATCCGAAATGCAGTACTTGGATGCAATCTCAAAAATGACAGAATGATCTCTGTTCATTTCCAAGACAAACCATTCAATATCACGGTAATCCAAGCCTATGCCCCGACCAGTAATGCTGAAGAAACTGAGGTTGAACTGTTCTATGAAGACCTACAAACCCTTTAGAACTAACACCCAAAAAAGATGTCCTTTTCATTATAGGGGACTGGAATGAAAAAGGAGAAAGTCAAGAAACACCTGGAGTAACAGGCAGTTTGGCCTTGGAGTACAGAATGAAGCAAGGCAAAGGCTAATAGAGTTTTGCCAAGAGAATGCACTGGTCATACAAATACCCTCTTCCAACAACACAAGAGAAAACTCTATACATGGACATCACCAGATGGCCAACACCGAAATCAGTTTGATTATATTATTTGCAGCCAAAGATGGAGAAGCTCTATACAGTCAGCAAAAACAAGACTAGGAGCTGACTGTGGCTCAGATCACGAACTCCTTATTGCCAAATTCAGACTTACATTGAAGAAAGTAGGGGAAACCACTGGACCATTCAGGTATGACCTAAATCAAATACCCAACAATTTTACAGTAGAAGTGAGAAATAGATTTAAGGGACTAGACCTGATAGACAGAGTGCCTGATGAACTATGGACAGAGGTTCGTGACATTGGACAGGAGACAGGGATCAAGACCATCCCCATGGAAAAGAAATGCAAAAAAGCAAAATGGCTGTCTGAGGAGACCTTACACATAGCTGTGAAAAGAAGAGAAGCAAAAAGCAAAGGAGAAAAGGAAAGATATACTCTTTGAATGCAGAGTTCCAAAGAATAGCAAGGAGAGATAAGAAAGCCTTCCTCCGTGATCAGTGCAAAGGAATAGGGGAAAACAATAGAATGGGAACAACTAGAGATCTCTTCAAGAAAATTAGAGATACCAAGGGATTATTTCTTACAAAGATGGGCTCAATAAAGGACAGAAACTTGATGGACCTAACAGAAGCAGAAGATATTAAGAAGAGATGAGAATAATACACAGAAGAATTGTGCAAAAAAGATCTTCACGACCCAGATAATCACAATGGTGTGATCACTCACCTAGAGCCAGACATCCTGGAATGTGAAGTCAAGTGGGCCTTAGAAAGCATCACTACGAATAAAGCTAGTGGAGGTGATGGAATTCCAGCTGAGCTATTTCAAATCCTGAAAGATGATGCTGTGAAAGTGCTGCACTCAATATGCCAGCAAATTTGGAAAACTCAGCAGTGGCCACAGGACTGAAAAAGGTCAGTTTTCATTCCAGTCCCTAAGAAAGGCAATGCCAAAGCATGATCAAACTACCACACAATTGCACAATTGCACTCATCTCACACGCATTTGTAAAATAATGCTCAAAATTCTCCAAGCCAGGCTTCAGCAATACGTGAACCGTGAACTTCCAGATGTTCAAGCTGGTTTTAGAAAAGGCAGAGGAACCAGAGATCAAATTGCCAACATCTGTTAGTTTATCGAGAAAGCAAGAGAGTTCCAGAAAAACATCTGTTTCTGCTTTATTGCCTATGCCAAAGCCTTTGACTGTGTGAATCACAATAAACTGTGGAAAATTCTGAAAGAGATGGGAATACCAGACCACCTGACCTGCCTCTTGAGAAACCTATATGCAGGTCAGGAAGCAACAATTAGAACTGGACATGGAACAGTGGCTTATTCCAAATTGGGAAAGGAGTATGTCAAGGCTGTATATCATCACCCTACTTATTTAACTTATGCAGAGTACATCATGAGAAACACTGGGCTGGATGAAGCACAAGCTGGAATCAAGATTGCAGGGGACATATCAATAATATCAGATATGCAGATGACAACACCCTTGTGGCACAAAGTGAGGAAGAACTAAAGAGCCTCTTGATGAAAGTGAAAGAAGAGAGTGAAAAAGTTGGCTTAAAGCTCAGCATTTGGAAAGCTAAGATCATGGCATTTGGTCCAATCACTTCATGGCAAATAGATGGGGAAACAGTGGAAACAGTAACAGACTTTATTTTGGGGGCTCCAAAATCACTGCAGATGGTGACTGTAGTCATGAAATTAAAAGATGCTTACTCCTTGGAGGAAAAATTATGAACAACCTAGACCGCATATTAAAAAACAGAAACATTACTTTGTTGTTTTTTTCTTTAATTAATTTTTTTAGTTTGTTTTGCTTTACAATACTGTATTCGTTTTGCTACACATCGACATGAATCAGCCATGAGTGTACATGAACTCCCAATCCCGACCCCCACCTCCCCCCTCCCGCCCCACACCCTCTCTCTGGATTATCCCTGTGCATCAGTCCCAAGCATCCTGCATCCTGCATCAAATCAAAGGTCTGTCTAGTAAAATCTATGGTTTTTCCAGTAGTCATGTGTGGATGTGAGTGTTGGACTATAAAGAAGGCTGAGCACCAAAGAATTGGTTCTTTTGAACTGTGGTGTTGGAGAAGACTCTTGAGAGTCCTTTGGACTGCAAGGAGATCCAACCAGTCCATCGTAAAGGAAATCAGTTTTGAATATTCTTTGGAAGGTCCAATGTTGAAACTGAAACTCCAATAATTTAGCCACCTGACATGAAGAACTGACTCATTTGAAAAGACCCTGATTCTGGGAAAGATTGAAGGTGGGAGGGGAGGAGACAACAGAGGATGAAATTGTTGGATGGTATTACTGACTCAATGGACAAGATTTTGAGTAAACTCCAGGAGCTGGTGATGGACAGGGAGGCCTGGTGTGCTGCAGTCCATGGGGTCACAAAGAGTTGGACACGACTGAGCGACTGAACTGAACTGAGCATTTTTTCGTGTACTTGTTGGCCATAATGTGTATCTTCTTATGTTGTCAGTTTTAGTTAGTTTTTTTTTTTATCAATGAATTCTCTGTATTTTAAATTTTGTTTCTCTACTCAGTTTCCATGTACTTTGTTTTCCATTTCATCTTGAGTGTAGATTTCCCCCCATTTTCTCTGCATGCTTCTAACTACAGGATTAGTGAATACCTCTGGAAGACTCACAAAATACCCAATCCAAGATCAGGGTTTATTTGAGTGACTTGCTGCATCTATCCAGTGATATAAAATTGGACATATCTCATATAAAGGTGAGCAAATAAATGACTTGGTTAAACTTTTATCTTTGAGACTGTCTGTCCTCCTGTTGTACAGATCAGCAAACTATATTATCCGAAGTCTAGGATAATGGCATCCCACTCCAGTACTCTTGCCTGGAAAATCTCATGGATGGAGGAGCCTGGTGGGCTGCAGTCCACAGTGTCACATAGAGTCAGACACAACTCAGCGACTTCACTTTCACTTTTCACCTTCATGCATTGGAGAAAGAAATGGCCACCCACTCCAATGTTCTTGCCTGGAGAAACCCAGGGATGGGGGAGCCTGCTGAGCTGCCGTCTATGGAGTTGCACAGAGTCGGACATGACTGAAGTAACTTAGCAGTAGCAACAGTAGAATAGCATTTTGTTTGTACCATCTTTCTTTTAAGTTTGAGAAACTCTTTTTTCTGAAGGTAACATGCTGCGTTTTTACTTCAAACTTTATAGAAATTTCTTTTTTATGTTTTATTCTTTTAATTAGAAGATAATTACTTTACAATATTGTGATGATTTTTGCTATACATCAACATGAATAGGCATTAAGTATACATAGGTTCCCTCATTGACCCACTTTTACCTCCTTCCCCATTATTTGTTCTGCTGCTGCTGCTGCTGCTAAGTCGCTTCATTCGTGTCCGACTCTGTGTGACCCCATAGACTGTAGCCCACCAGGCTCCCCCGTCCCTGAGATTCTCCAGGCAAGAACACTGGAGTGGGTTGCCATTTCCTTCTCCATGCATGAAAGTGAGAAGTAAAAGTGAAGTCGCTCAGTCGTGTCCGACTCTTAGCAACCCCATGGACTGCAGCCTAGCAGGCTCCTCCGCCCGTGGGATTTTCCAGGCAAGAGTACTGGAGTGGGGTGCCATTGCCTTCTCGGTCTGTGAAAAATACCATTGATAGTTTGATAGGGATTGCAGTCAATCTATAGATTGATTTGAGTAGTACAGTCGTTTTCACATTATTGATTCTTCCAATCCAAGAACATGGTTTATCTCTCCATATGTTTGTGTGATGAATGATTACTTTTCAGTGTCTTAGAATTTTCTGCATACAAGTCTTTTGTCTCTTTCAGTAAATTTATTCCTAAGAATTTTATTCTTTTTGTTGTAATGGTGAATGAGTTTTTTTTAATTGATTTTTATTTTTTAGTTTGTTTTGCTTTATAATACTGTATTTGTTTTGCTATACATTGACATGAATCAGCCACGAGTGTACACGAACTCCCAATCCCGACCCCCCCCCTTCCCCCTCCCGCCCCACACCCTCTCTCTGGATTATCCCCGTGCATCAGTCCTAAGCATCCTGCATCCTGCATCAAACCTAGACTGNCTGTCTTGTGTACAGGTTTATCATTACCATCATTCTAAATTCCATATATATGTGTAAGTATACTGTATTGGTGTTTTTCTTTCTGGCTTACTTCACTCTGTATAATAGGCTCCAGCGTCATCCACCTCATTAAAACTGATTCAAATGTATTCTTTCTAATGGCTGAGTAATACTCCATTGTGTATATGTACCACAGCTTTCTTATCCATTCATCTGCTGATGGACATCTAGGTTGCTTCCATGTCCTGGCTATTATAAACAGTGCCGCAATGAACATTGGGGTACATGTGTTTTTTTTCTTTAATTTTTCTTTCTTATTTCTCATTGTTAGTGTATAGGAATGCAAAAGATTTCTGTGTATTAAATTTATATCCTGCGACTTTACTATATTCATTGATTTGTTGTTGTTCAGTTGCTCAGTCGTGCCTGACTCTTTGTGACCTCATGTGTCCCGGAGTTTGCTCACACTCCTGTCCATTGAGTCAGTGATACCATCCAGTCATCTCATCCTCTGTCATCCCCTTCTCCTTCTGCCTTCAATCTTTCCCAGCATCAGGTTTTTTTCGTAATGAATTGGCTCTTTGCATCAGGTGACCTAAGTGTTGAAGCTTCAGCTTTAGCACCAGTCCTTCCAATAAACATTCAGGATTGATTTCCTTTAGGATTGACTGGTTTGATCTCCTTGTAGTCCAAAGGACTCTCAAGTGTCTTCTCCAACACCACAGTTCAAAACCATGAATTCTTTGTTGCTCAGCCTTCATCATGGTCCAACACTCACATCCATACATGACTACTGGAAATATGATAGCTTTGACTGGATGGATCTTTGCCAACAAAGTAATGTCTCTGCTTTTTAATATGCTGTCTAGCTTTGTCATAGTAGATAGTTTTTTTGGAATTCTCTTGCTTTTTCTATGATCCAGTGGATGTTGGCAATTTGATCTCTGATTCCTCTGCCTTTTCTAAATCCAGATTGTATATCTGAAAGTTCTTTGTTCACATACTGTTGAAGCCTAACTTGAAGGATTTTGATGTTACTTTGCTAGCATGTGAAATAAGTACAATTGTGCAATCATTTGAACATTCTTTGGCATTGTAGTTCTTTAGTATTGGAATGAAAACTGACCTTTTCCAGTCCTGTGGCCACTGCTGAGTTTTCTAAATTTACTAGCATATTGAGGGTGCCACTTTTAGTACCTTTCAGGATTTGAAATAGCTCAACTGGAATTCCATCACCTCCACTAGCTTTGTTGATAGTAATGCCTTCGAAGGCCCACTTAACTTCACACTCAAAGATGTCTGGCTCTAGGTGAGTGATCATACCATCACGGTTATCTGGGTCATTAAGTTCTTTTTTGTATAGTTCTGTGCATTCTTCTTACCTCTTCTTAATATCTTCTGCTTCTATTAGGTCCATACAGTTTCTGTCTTTTATTGTGCCCATCTTTGCATGAAATAGTCCCTTGGTATCTCTAATTTTCTTGAAGAGATCTTTAGTCTTTCCCATTCTATTGTTTTCCTCTATTTCTTTGCATTGTTCACTTAGAAAGCCTTTCTTATCTCTCCTTGCAGTTTTTTGGAACTCTGAATTCAGATGGGTGTATCTTTGCTTTTCTCCTTTGTCTTTTTTCTTTTCTTCTTTTCTCGGCTATTTTAAGGCCTCCTCAGACAACCATTTTGCCTTTTTTACATTTCTTTTTCTTGAGGATGGTCTTGATCACTGCCCTATGTACAGTGTTACAAACCTGCATCCATAGTTCTTTAGGCATTCTGTCCATCAGATCTAATCCCTTGAATCTACTTGCCACTTCCACTGTATAATCCTAAGAGATTTGATTTAGGTGATATCTGAATGGCCTAGTGGTTATCCCTACTTTTTTTCAATTTAAGTCTGAATTTTTCAAATCTGAGTTCATGATCTGAACCACTGTCAGCTCCTGGTCTTGTTTCGCTGACTATATAGAGCTTCTTCATCTTTATCTGATAAGAATATAATCAATCTGATTTTGGTATTGACTATCTGATGGGGTCCATGGGTACAGTCATCTCCTGTGTGTTGAAAGAGGATGTTAGGACCAGTGCATTCTCTTGGCAAAACTCTGTTAGCCTTTACTCTACTTCATTTTGTACTCTAAGTCCAAACTTGCCTGTCACTTCAGGTATCTCTTGATTTCCTACTTTTGCATTCCAGTTCCCTATGGTGCTTCTCAGATGACTCAGTGATAAAGAATCAGCCTACCAATGAAGGAAGCACAGGAGACGGAGGTTTGATCCCTGAGCCCAAAAGATCCCCTGGAGAAGGAAATGGCAACCAACTCCAGAATCCTTGCCTGGAAACTCTGTGGACAGAGGAGGCTGGTGAGCTGCAGTCCATAGGGTCACAAAGAGTTGGACACCATAAAGCAAGTTAGCACACATGTACCCCTATGTTGAAAATGACATCTGATTTTGATGTTAGTTCTAAAAGGCCTTTAGGTCTTCATAGAATCGTTCAACTTCATCTTCTTTGGCATAGATAGGGGCATAGACCTGGACTACCATGATATTGAGTGGGTTTCCTTGGAAATGAACCGAGATTATACTGTCATTTTTGAGATTACACCCAAGTACTGTATTTTGGAACTTTTTGTTGACTTTGAGAGCTATTCCATTTCTTCTAATGGATTCTTGCCCACAGTAGAAGATATAATGGTCATCTGAATTAAATTTACTCATTCTGGTCCATTTTAGTTCACTGATTCCTAAAATGTCAATGTTCACTCTTGCCATATCCTGTTTGACTACTTCCAATTTACTTTGATTTATGGACCTAACATTTCAGGTTCCTATGCAAAATTGTTGTTTATAGATTTGGGCTTTACTTTTCACCACCAGACACATCCACAACTGTGGGCCTTGTTTCCACTTTGACTCAGCCTCTTCATTCTTTCTGGAGCTATTTCTCTGCTCTTCTCCTGTATTATATTGGGTACTTATTGACTTGGGGAGTTTATCTTTCAGTATCACATCTTTTTATACTTTCCTACTGTTCATGAGGTTCTCAAGGCAAAAATACTGAAGTGGTTTGCCATTCTCTCTTGAATTTCTATTCATATGAATTTCTATTCATTCTGTAGAGTAATACAAAACTGTAAGAAGGATGAATTAGGCCCATGTATATTGAATCTACCGGGTTTAACAAATGTCACAAAACAGTAGATGCTTATTCTATCTATATAAAATGGAAAAAAAGCAATTTTAATAAAGATACATGTTTCTGCTGCTGCTGCTGCTGCTGCTAAGTCGCTTCAGTCGTATCAGACTCTGTGAGACCCCATAGACGGCAGCCCTCCAGGCTCCTGTCCCTGGGATTCTCCAGGCAAGAACACTGAAGTGGGTTGCCATTTCCTTCTCCAACGCATGAAAGTGAAAAGTGAAAGTGAAGTCGCTCAGTCATGTCTGACTCTTCACGACCCAATGGACTGCAGCCTACCAGGCTCCTCTGTCCATGGGATTTTCCAGGCAAGAGTGCTGGAGTGGGGTGCCATTGCCTTCTCCGGTACATGTTTCTACAGGTAAAGAAATAGAAAAGCTATTTAAAATGATTATCTCTAGGGAGAGGAGTTAAATAGGGGGGCAGTGAAAATATATAGTTTTATATTACAATGTCTATACATTTTTTTAACAGCTTTTATCTTTTACAAAGAGAATAAATGCACATATTATGTAATTTTTTTTAAAGAACTAGAATAAAAGACATTATGTCATGGAATTTCATCAAGTTCTAGCAAGTGCTAGAGACAGTGACAAAGAGGGTAAGGTCTGTAGCAACTTTCTCCAAAGAGAAAATGTTGAAGAAGAAGCTGTGGGTATTTTGCTTGAGTAAAATAAAACTTTTTTTTGCTCCAGGGAAAAGAGATGATGCCCAGTGGGTAAAAATTCAAGAGACAGGTTGAAATGTTCCAACCATGCGAGAACCACAAATGTGAAACGGGATGCTGCGAAAGGCAGTGTGAGCTTTATTCCTAGTTTGTATGAATGCATGCATGCTAAGTCTCTTCAGCTGTGTCTGGCTTTGCAACCCTAGGACTGTAGCCCACCAAGCTCCTCTGTCCATGGTTTCTCCAGGCAAGAATACTGGAGTGGGTTGCCATGCCCTCCTCCAGGGGAGCTTCCCAACCCAGGGATCGAACCAAAGTCACTTCTCCTGCATTGGCAGGTGGATTCTTTACCACTAGTGTTTGTCCTGGTAGATTCAAGTAATTACCAAAATTTACCAAAAATACTTGTTATGTTTATTTTAGAAACAATGACTGCTCAGGTGGGTAAGTGAAGCGAGATTCTGGAAGAAAGCATTTAAACCTCGGGATCTGTAATTGCAAGTATGAATAGAAGCTAGCACAAGAATTATTGTACATAATGAGCTAAACTGTATAGTCAGTGAAGGATCTTATGTCAAGAACTTCATCATCAGAACATCTAGCTAGATAAGCATAGCTTTATGAGAAAATTCTCAGAATTTCACTCTTCTATGTATACAGATAAATTCTCTAAGTTTCAGACCCTTTATTATCAAAGTGCAATCCACAGACTAGGAACATCAGCTTATTAGAAATGAAGAATCTCAGGCTTTACCAAGACCCAATAAATCAGAATCAGTGTTTTAATGAGCTCCACCAGTGAGTCCTGTTCTTGAATTTGAGAAGCACTGGTTTACCCAGGTATCCATAGGACTTCTCTTATTCTTGAGCCTTCAAAGTCCAAATAAAATGAATCAACCCATCACATGAAAAAAAAAAAAAAGCTTAAATAACGAGAAGTTTTGATTCCTATTGTCTATAACTTGGGAGAAATAAGAGAAAACAATGACCATATATACATACATATGTGTATATGTGTACACATTTTTATATGTGCTATGTAAATATATGTACATATATGGATAGCACATATACTTATATTGAACATATAAGTATGTGCATATACACACATATACACAAAAGCAAAACTTAAGTCTTTGTAGCTGTCAGTTTAAGTGGGTGGTCAACTGTTTTACCTTTTAAAGAGATTTTAGCTCATTTTCCTCCCCACAAATGAATAGTACTCAATTTAATTAAACACTGAATTAAGAAGGTACACATTTTGAGACATTTTGTATACCTTTCATTTTGACAGCTACTATGACTTAGAACATCTTTAATGTCACTTTTGGTTTATTAAGAATTCTTTCTGTGGCTTTCAGCATATTGATGGGTTTTTAAGACTTAATCCCTTAATTTTGATTTACTAGGATTCTAATATTTTTTTTGCATCAAGATTATTTGGGGCAGGGGAATTGTGTGAGGAGGTTACCATAAAAGAAGACTAGATAAAGTGAAAAAAAAAAAAAAAAGCTTCCAGGTAGGGAGACATATTCTAATTACCAGCTAAAGCCTTGACAAAAATGTACTGGCTTTCAATTGATTTTACTATATCCATTTCCTGAATCATTTTGATTTTTCATCTGTGTGCAAAGACATTTAATGAGCAATAATGAATTCAGCAATATATGGGAATGTCATGGTAAGATCTTTTGCTGGATTTTTAAAACTGATGCTTTTCATAAACTGTTTCCTTAACAAGTCATGTTGCCTCTCAGCAGTCTTTACAGAGTTTAAAGCATACTCTCCCCAACTGGCCCCAGATGGAAAATACTCTCTTGAAATTGAATGCTTTTTTTTTTAAGTGTAGCTCTGCATGGCCTTCTTAAAGGAAAAAAATTAAGTTTGAACAGAATGCGTTTGGTAGTGGGTCTATAATTCCCCCAGCATGCCACATATTTGGATTTTTCGCTTTTGGCAGTGGAATTTTTCTAATTTAATTAAATCATTAGCGTTAGCAGATGACAGCATGAAAATTCTTTTCCCTAGTCACTTATCTAAATATTCTTCCAGTCCACTGGGGTTATGTGCACACTTTATCTATTTTGAAAATGCATTTATTTGTTTCATTTCTACACTGACTTTCCCATTCAGAGTTTATGAGCAATGTGTAGACATTTCCCATAATGATCTGCAACCTTTTTTTCAAGCATTAAGTAGAGAAGAGGCCAAGGAGGGAACTAGACAGTGGAGAAAACCTTTACAAAGAAAGACTGGGAGAGAAACAGCAGATGGTTCCAGAAAGCAGCCAGAGCTGAAATGCTTATCCTGGTCCAAGCCCGTGCCATTCTGTCTCTTGCTTTGTAGCTCATACACTATAAAAATGTGACAATGGTTTGTGTCTAGAAATTAGTTGTCGATTCTTCAAATGACAGTAAAAGCCAGTTTTTCAAGATTATCTGAACCAAAAGTGAATCTTCTTTGCACTGAAATCTTTCACTCATTCATTCACATTTTTAAACCTTACTTTTTACTATTGATATATACATCTTTCCTTCTTAGATTTTAAACTTCCTTGAAATTTGAGGATATATACTTTACATCTTCCTTCTTTCCTTCTTTTTTCCTTCTCTTTCTCTGCCCCTATTCCCCCCTGCTCAAGATCCTCCCTTTTCTCTCCTCCACCTCCTTCTTTTTCCTTCTCTCTGTCTTCTTTCTCTTTTCAGGGCCTAACTCAGGGTCTGGGACATAATGCATATTGAATAAACAAATATTAGTGAATTCTGAGCAAATGGAATTCTGTTGCATCTTTCCTAGCAGCTACTGAATATCTACTGCAATATTTTAAAACAGGCATCATTTTAATCCTGAGAACAGTCTTGTTAAGATGATTGCTGTCATCATTATCTTAATTTTGTCCATGAGGACATGGGGGCCAAGACATATTAAATAAATTGCTCATAGTCACAGAACTCTTCAGTTAGAGAATTTGAACTCAGGATGGTTATGGATGCTCAAAAGGATGGTGACACTAGACAGGTTTGATGAAGCTCAAGCAGTGATGAGGGATTTTCTTTGCATTTCTATAGCATATCTCCAGTTTCTGTCACAAATAAGTCAGTTTTGGGTGGTAGAAAGGGTTGACTGAATTGCACACTTTAAAAAAGTGAATTTTATGGTATGTAAATTAGATATAAATTTTAAAAGATTTAAATAATAAGGATTGGAAATGAATGAATTTTGGATATTTTAGATGTTCTGAGAGCTTTCCTATCCTTTGTTCCTTTAGGATCTTAGTTCACGTTAACATCAATTCTTTAACTGTCAACTCCCTGAAGTCACATGTGGAAGCAATATCCAAAATATCCAGGCCCAGATTTTACTGTACCCTTGTTTCCCTGTGTTGGAGGCACCATTTATCTGAGGAAGGGATCATGGAACAGTGATTCCTAGGAGTCTGTCCAGCATTTAAATCATCAGCTATAAGCCACTGACTAGCTTCTAGGTTGAGAAGTTTAATAAATATGGGCTCATGAAACTATTATGAAATAAGTCAGAAAGACAAATACTCTATGTTATCACTTATATATGAAATCTAAAAAATAAAAGAAACTGGTGAGTATAATAAAAAATAGACCCACAGAGAGAAAATAAACTAGTGGTTACCAGTGGGGAGGGACAAGATGGGTTTGGAGATTAAGAGGTATGAACTACTGTGTATAAAATAAATAAGCTACAAGGATATAATAGACAACACAGAATATACCCAATGTTTTATAATAGCTATAAATGGAAGATAATCAGATTTTTGAATCACTATGTTGTACCCCTGAAACTAATATACTATTGTAAATCAACTATTCCTCCATGCACAATCTTCCTCCACTTCACATTAAAAAAAAAGCCTGTTGTCATATCCCTCAGAGAGTGTTTCCAGACACAAATGTGTCTGGCAAGGATGAGATACCACATTTGGGAATCTGTTTTCATTCAGTCATCTTCTAAATCCATTTCAGGATGCTGTTACAATTTAAATAGATGTTCCCTGGTGAGTCAGATGGTAAAGAATCTGCCTATAATGCGGGAGACTCGGGTTTGATCCCTGGGTCAAGAAGATCCCCTGGAGAAGGAAATAGCAACCCTCTCCAGTATTCTTGCCTGGAGAATTCCGTGGACAGAGGAGCCTGGTGGGCTACAGTTCATGGGGTCACAAAGAGTCAGACATGACTGAGGGACTATAGTTGAAAGTTACATAATTTGGTATTTTTTAACACTTATGTCCAGAATGGAGACAGTTTTTTGTTTAGTTGCATGTGCACACACTCACATGACCTCACACACACATATCAATCACACATGTACATAAGCATATGTACACATGCACACATACTTATGCATATGGCTCATGGATGGATGGATGGTATCATAGCAGAAAGTTGTTGTTGTTTAGTCACTAAGTCATGTCTGACTCTTGTGACCCCATGGACTGTAACCTGCTAGGCTCCTCTGTCCATGAGATTTTCCAGGCAAGAATACTGGAGAGGGTTGCTATTTCCTTCTTCAGGGGATCTTCCCCACCCAGGGATTGAACTCGCGTCTCGTCTCCTGCATTGACAGGCAGATTTTCTACCACTGAGCTTCCAGAAAAGCCCCAGAAGAAAGTTATTGAGCCAATACCTCTTCTGAAAGGAAACTGTTGTATGTATATGTTTAAAGTATAAGTGAAGTGAAGTTACTCAGTCGTGTCCAACTCTTTGCGACCCCATGGACTGTAGTCTACTAGGCTCCTCCTTCCATAGGATTTTCCAGGCAAGAATACTGGAGTAGGCTGCCATTTCCTTCTCCAGGGGATCTTCCTGACTCAAGGATTGAACCCAAGTCTCCTGCATTGCAGACAGATGCTTTACCGTATGAGCCACCAGGGAAGCCCACTTAAGTATAAGGAAAACCAATTGCTTTCCTTTATGTGGACTCAATCCGGATGAAAAGATTTCAATACAAAGCTGACAGGAGTTTCAAATGTTCTGTTTGATAGCTAGATGCAAATATGACAGATTCATAACTTTTTTTCCCCCTCCTGCTATTTGCACTTTGAAACAAGAGCAGAATTGTTGTGGGGAACAGGAGGAAGAAAGGCAGGAGTCGGTTTGGGAGCATTTGCGTCAAGATGTTTTAGTCTTGTCCTGGGTAGAGGAAGTTCTTTCCTTCCTTTTCTAAGTGATGCAGTAGCCTCACTCTGAGTTCCTATGATACGTGCTTGTTAATTTGGAATCTAGATTTGATATTTCTGTCTTTAATAAACTTTATTACCTCCGTAAAGCCAAAGACCAGTTTAAGCAGGATGGTTAGAGAGTGGGATGGGAGGCAGGGTAGGTCCAAATTGTTTATTTCTAATGTTTCTCTTCTTTGGGGTCAGAGTTTGCAAATTAAGACTTGCTGGTTGCAGTGACTAAAGAAAGGCAGTTGCTGCTGTCAACAACTTTGCCTCTCAGCCCTTGAGAAAGGGAAGGAGATCAAGGAAGAGTACCTAAAATATATTGCTATGATTTATGTCAAAGAGTGTTCCTCCTATGCTTTCCTCTAAGTATTTTATACTGGCACATACCCTGAGAAAACCATAATTCAAAAAGATACATGTACCCCAATGTTCATAGCAGCACTATTTACAATAATCAGAACATGAAAGCAATCTAAATGCCCATCAACAGATGGATGGATAAAGAAAATGTACATATACAATGGAATCTTACTCAGCCATAAAAAGAAATGAAATTGTATCATTTGCAGAGACATGGATGGGCCTAGAGAGTGACATACAAAGTGAAGTAGGTCAGAAAGAGAAAAACAAATGTCGTATATTAACACATGTATATGGAATCTAGAAAAATGGTACAGGTGAACCTATTTGAGGGGTAAGAATAGACATAGGGAATGGACATGTGGACTTGAAGAGGAGAGGTGGGGTGAATTGGGAGATCGAGACTGACATATGTGCCCTGCCATGTGTAAAACAGGTAGCTGGCGGATACCTACTCTATAGCACAGGGAGTTCAGCTAGGTGCTCTGTGATGACCTGGATGGGATGATGGAAGAAGTGGGGAAATCCAACATGGAGAGGATATGTGTGTGTGTGTGTGTGTGTGTGTGTGTGTACACATACATATACACACACGGAGGTGATTGACTTCACTTTATAGCAGAAACTAGCACAACATTATAAAGCAACTAGGTATGCATGTGTGCTCTGTCATGCCTAACTCTTTGCGACGTTATGGATTGTAACCCACCAGGCTCCTCTGTCCATGAAATTTTCCAGGCAAGAATACTGGAGTAGGTTGCCATTTCCTACTCCATGGGATCTTCCCAACCTAGGGATCAAACTGGCTTCTCTGCATCTCCTGAGTTTGCAAGCAGATTCTTTACCATTGCACCACCAGCTGTTCACCAATAAAAAAATAAGGCAGGGTGCATACCTTCACCTCTTCAAACTGTGTTACATTGGCTGTGTGTTGGAGTCATTCAGGTATCTTAAAAGAATGAGAAGTTTCCACCTTTAGCAATCCAGTCCTGATTTATTTGGTCTGGGGATGAGTTTAGGTGATTTCCAGTGAAACTACCATGCAACAAAAACTGAGAACCATCACTCTCACCAGTGGTTGCCATTCTGGCTGCTATCCCCGTACTCTGGGTCGGGTGCCATGCCATGCCTCAAGAGACTTCAGTGATGTGGGATGGGGCTGAGCACTGGTATATTTTATAAGCTCCCCAGGGGTTCCTAAGGAACAGCCAGGAAGATCTTCTGAGCTACCTGGTCAGCAGATTTTATCTTTGTCCTTGTCGTATTCAACTCTGAAATTACTTTTTAGGGTTTATATCATGTAGGAGCCAGTGTGTTGGGTGCTCAAAGGAGGTGCCAATGAGTGACACAGTATCTGTTCTCTGGATGCTATTAGGCTGTGCACAGTCATAATATTTTGTGCTTGTTGGTTAATGAAGCTGATTGAAAACTATCTTAAATATAGATGTAGAAGGCTTTTTCTTGCATTATTTCCTCCAAAACCAGCCATCTCTTGAGGAAAGCAGATTATGAGATGTAAATTCATAGAAGTTAGGAAACATGTTCACATATACATGGCAAAGAGCGCTGGGAACCAAACCTTCAAAAGACTTTGGTTCTACCATTTCCCCCCATGTCTTCTGGCACAACCATCCATGAATATTTTAAAGCAGGGGTGGGGAGTGGAGGAATCGGAGAGGAAGAAATTGAGATGGAGAAAACTGTTTTCAGAATGTTTGTGAGTATATGAGTATGTGTGTATGTGTGTGTGGATATATATTTTAAGAGTGTGTGTCTACATGTGTGTGACCCTTGCATGTGAGAAAGTATGCCTTTGGGGTTCTACTTAATGGTATGTTCTTGTCCCTTGAAAATTATACAGTCTTTTAAAGTCTAACAGAAAAAAAGAAATTACTGACATCTTTAGGAATATTAAAGTGTCTGTCTGACACTGAAAGGCCATTACTATCTGTGAGGAGAATTAAAGAGAGTTTATTAAGGCCAACTCAGATTCCTACTGATACCAAGAAATAGTATTTTAATCAGCTAGAAAGAGATTTATGTGAGGGCAGATCACTATCAATGACCATCAGTCACCAGAAGATGCTTAATATCCTGTCTTCCTTAAACACTGACCATTTTCCTCCTCATACAGGGAGGGAGAGACATCCAACCCATCACTTGGAGGCAGGTATGTGCTCTTTATAACCAGAGATGTAAGAAGCCTTAGAAAAGAAATGAACACGACTGGATTATGGTGCTTTGTAGGTGCAGTCAAGGCCCAAGCAGTAATGTTTAGGTTGACAGTGGCTTTAAAATCATGATAAAATATTGTCTTTGAGGCTTAGATATATCTGTATGTTTCTCTAAGAAAGTAATTTCAGTGTTATGAATGTCCATGGCCTTTATTTGCTTTAACAATGTTATATTGCTTCCCAGCTCTTTATGTGTTCATGAAGATAGCCATAAACATTCAAGCATTCATTTATCCATGCAAACAACAAATGCTCATTGAGTATCTGCCACGTTACTATGCATCAAGCTTTATACAACCTAGGAGAACATAGGGTATAAAACAGTTTTCCTCCTCTACAAGAACTAAGTGCCTAGTGGAATTTTTAATTTCCATGCTTTCATTTCAGAGTGTATTAAAAAGCAGAGACATCACTTGCCAATAAAGATCTGTGTAGTCAAAGCTATGGTTTTTCCAGTAGTGATGTACAGATGTGAGAGTTGGACTGTAAAGAAGACTGAGCACTGAAGAATTGATGCCTTCAAATTGTGATGCTGGATAAGACTCTTGAGAGTCCCTTGGACTGCAAAGAGATCAAACCAGTCAATCCTAAAGGAAATTAACCCTGAATATTCAATGGAAGGATGATGCTGAAGCTGAGGCTCCAATACTTTGGCCACCTAATGCAAAGGGCTGACTTATTGGAAAAGACCCTGATGCTGGGAAAGATTGTAGGCAAAAGAAAAATACAGTGGCAGAGAATGAGATGGTTAGATAGCATCAGTGATTCGATAGATATGAACTTAGACAAACTCTGGGAGATGGTGGAGGACAGAGGAGCCTGGCATGCTGCTGTCCATGGAGTCACAAAGAGTTGCATATGACTTAGTGACTGAGAGAAAACAACAAGTTTCAGAAGGTTCATACAAAAGAAGCCAGGGATTACTCAAGGAAGATCAGCTGCCTGGTCCAAAGGCATCTCTATCTTGACCTCAGTCATGGTCAAGCCTGGAAAAAAGAAACTACTTATTTCAAGCAGAGAGGGATTTAATGCAAGGAATCAGTTGTGAAGTTGTTGGAAGGACTAGAGAGGCAAAAGACATAAGGTTATGGTACTCAAGTCTGGGCAGCTGCTCTTGCCCTTTCTTAGGATGAATGGTTGGAGGAATCATGGAAGTTACTGGAGCTAATAGTCCCTGCTTTTAATCCTGCCCATCTAGAGATGGAAGCAGAGTGGCTTCTCCCTTCCTATTGTCTTCTGATCTCTCATTATTTCCTATTGGTGGCATCCAACTTGACCAACCAGCTAAGAAGTCTTGATAATGTAGTTTGTACCGCTAGACCTGTAATACAGAGAAGTTATAGCAGTACAGGGAGAAGGCAATGGCAACCCACTCCAGTGTTCTTGCCTGGAGAATCTCATGGATGGAGGAGCCTGGTAGGCTGCAGTCCATGGGGTCACTAAGAGTCGGGCACGACTGAGCAACTTCACTTTCGCTTTCATGCATTGGAGAAGGAAATGGCAACCCACTCCAGTATTCTTGCCTGGAGAATCTCAAGGACGGCGGAGCCTGGTGGGCTGCCGTCTATGGGGTCGCATAGAGTTGGACACGACTGAAGTGACTTAGCAGTAGCAGCATAGCAGTGCAAGGCAAATGCAGGTGATGTGGTCATGAATCCAGTAATCAAATAACTACTAGAGAGAGGTGGGGTCTGGGAGAAGTCACTGACACCCAGAGTTTTCCTGACTTGGTACAATGAGATGTGACCAGGCTTTGAAATCTGACTGAAACTAATTATTATGGACTGAAATGTATTCTCCCACCCAAATTTATATGTTGAAGCCTTTAACCTCAAATGTGCCTCTATTTGGAGACAGAGCATTTTAGGAGATATTAAGGTTAAATGAAACTGTAAGAGTTGAGGTCTCATTCAGTCTCTGTGTTAATTGCTCAGTCATGTCCACTCTTTGCAACTCCATGGACTGTACTCACCAGGCTCCTCTGTCCATGGAATTCTCCAGGCAAGAATACTGGAGTGAGTTACCGGTCCAGGCTATCTTCCTGACCTAGTGATTGAACCCAGGTCTCCTGCATTGGCAGGCATATTCTTCACTGTCTGAGCCACCAAGGAAGGGTGTCCTAATAAGAAAAGGAAGAGACACCAGAGGCATGTGTACAAAGAAAAGCCATATGAGGATGCACAGAGAAGGCAGCCAAATGCAAGTTAAGGAGAGATGCCTCACCAGAAACCCAACCTTGCCAGCACCTTGATCTTGAACTTTGGACTTCCAGAACCATGAGAAAATAAATTTCTATTGTTTAAGCTGCCCAGTCTGTGGTATTGTTTTGGCCACACAAGCTAATGCATTAAAGAAATGTGTAAATGATGAATATAAATGGTCAAATGTCAAATTGCAAATTTTTACTAAAAATGTAACTTTCTAAAACATTGCCTACTTATATTTGCTGGACAGAATGTTCTTCTTCTACAACTAAAACCACATGGTGGGGGCCTTCTCTAGTGGTCCATGCTTGAGAAACTGTCTTCTAGTGCTGGGGACATGGGTTTGGTCCCCAGTCAGGGAACAAAGGTCCCACGTGCTGCAGGGCAACTTAAGCATGCTAGAACTACAGAGCCCATAAGCTCTGGGACCTGTGAGCTACAACTAGAGATGAGCCTGTGCACTCATGGAATAGCATACATGCCGCAATGAAAGATTCCTTATGCTACAATGAAGATCCTTTGTGCAACTAAGACCTGACACAGCCAAAGAAAAACCTACATGGTAATCAAAATTAGGAGGTTGTTTGATGACAGTCTCTGATCAAGGGAGTTTATTGGAAGATATGAATAGCCAGGGTCATAACAAAATGTCCTCTCGCTGTGGAATTCTCCAGGCAAGAATGCTGGAGTGGGTAGCCATTCGCTTCTTCAGGGGATCTTCCCAACCTAGGGATCGAACCAGGTATCTTGCATTGCAGGTGGATTCTTAAGATCTGAGCCACCAGGGAAGCCCCAAAGTGCCTTTCAAGGCTGACATACCCACTTTTCCTCTAGACCCACAGTCCTTGTGGGGTTTATATACTTGAGGGCACTCCACCTCCATGGTGCTGGGGGCAGAGTGTATCAACTTTTCTGATGTTCCCTTTGTGGCTTCCTCCTCTTTTCATGCTGACACATCCTGGCTGCCATTTTGTTTCTTTTGGGTGGTCTTGCATTGACCCTTTTGGATAACTCACTTTGATCCTTTGCATGTGTTTTATTGTTTAATTTACAAATTTTCAATTCTTGGGGCAGAGGTAGTACACACTTAGGCTGGTAACTGCCCAGGATACACTGCTAGAGCTATACTGCTTGTTGCCTTTGTTCCCTCCTGATCCATCAATACTTGTGCCGTCTCAGTCACGAAATGTTTTGAATGTCAGTCTTTGCCTGTGTAATTAGCACCATAAAGTGTGAAAAGAAATTGACCAGGTTAAGCTGTTCCATTAGCCTTCCATATAGCAGACTAGACTATTTGAGAACTGTCAAAAAGGTTTCCATTTCCAAAAATAACAGCTTCATCAGCCTATCTCAGAGCATAAAATCCAGCCACTAGAGTTGCTCCTTAATAAATTTAATCTTATTTACCAGAAGGGAATATCAATATGTCTAACATTTAAAACTTACCTACCATGTGATTTTTATTTAATTAAATTATTTCTTTGCGGGAGGAGCAGAGAAATGTTTATTGCAGGGCCAAGCAAGCTTAAAAAACTCCAAACTCCCTAATAGTTTTTGGGGAAAAGATTTCATGGGCAAGATTTGGGGGTGAGGACAGCAGAGTGTGTAGCTTTCTTCTGATTGGTTGGTGGTGAGGTAACAGAATGAGGACAAGTGGTGTCCCAGGAATCCTGTGCTCATCTTGAAGTTATCATCCTTCACCTGCTTCAGTACCTTCAGTCAGTTCAGTCACTCAGTCGTGTCCGACTCTTTGCGACCCCATGAATCGTAGTACGCCAGGCCTCCCTGTCCATCACCAACTCCCGGAGTTCACTCAGACTCGCGTCCATCGAATCAGTGATGCCATCCAGCCATCTCATCCTCAGTCGTCCCCTTCTCCTCCTGCCCCCAATCCCTCCCAGCATCAGGGTCTTTTCCAATGAGTCAACTCTTTGCATAAGGTGGCCACTTCAGTACCTTAGTTCCTGCAAAAGAGATCAAAGATATTGTTATGTATAGTCTTTGAGGAGGAATCAGGCTCCAAGAATTCCTGCCCCAAGGCTGTGCTATTGTTTCTTGGCTGCTCCTTCCTAGTTTCTTCATCCCCTCCTTTCCCTGATCAGCACCTGATTGAATATGCCCTTTAGAACTCAGGGAATGTCATGGAAGCTGAATGAAGTCAGTTTCCTACAAACAAGAAATGGGGAACACGGAAAGGATTTGTACCCAGGAGCCCCACAGGATCCTGCTTGGTTTCAATCCCCCCTTTGACCTGATACTTCTCAGTCTTGAGGAGAACAGGTGATGGACAAGAAAGAACATAATGTTTCGGATAGTTATTGTTGTTTAGTCTCTAAGTCATGTCCGACTCTTTTGTGAGCCTATAGCCCGCCATGGTCCTCTGTCCTTGGGATTTTCCAGGCAAGAATACTGAAGCAGGTTTTCCTTCTCCAAGGGGTCTGCCTGACCCAGGGATCAAACCAGCTTCTCCTGCACTGGCAGGCAGGTTGTTTACCACTGAGCCACCAGGAAGCCCCAACATTTTGGATAGAGACATCCGTCATAAACTCAGCAGAAGAACTCAGTTTTAGAGGGACTCAGTTTAAATTCTACTATGTGATCTTTAAATGGATCATCTCATTCATCATCACAACAATCCTGCTAGGAAGAAAGAAGTGAAAGTGTTAGTCACTCAGTCATGTCAACTGTGCGATCCCATGGACTATAGCCCATCACGCTCCTCTGTCCATGGGATTTTCCAAGCAAGAGTACTGGAGTAGATTGCCATTTCCTTCTCCAGGGTATCTTCCTGACCCAGGGATCAAACTCTAGTCTCCTGCATTATAGGCAGATTCTTTACCACCTGAGCCACCAGGGAAGTCCATTACTAAGAAGAAGATCATGTTATTAGTGTCTTCTCATTGATGAATCTACTGGAGTTTCAATAGGTTAAATAATTTGTTAGGACTTTTCTGGCAGTCCAGTGGTTAAGGCTTCACCTTCCAATGCAGAGAGTGTGGGTTCCATCCTTGCTCAGGAAGCTAATATCCCACATGCCTTGTAGCCAAAAACCAAAAACATAAAACAGAAGCAATATTATAACAAACTCAATAAAGATTTTTAAATGGTCCATGCTTAAACTCAATATTCAAAAAACTAAGGTCACAGCATCCAGTCTCATCACTTCATGACAAATAGATGGGGAAACAATGGAAACAGTGACAGACTTTATCTTCTTCGCCTGCAAAATCACTGCAGATGGTGACTGCAGCCTTGAAACTAAAAGACGCTTGCTCCTTGGAAGAAAAGTTATGACCAACCTAGACAGCATATTAAAAAGCAGAGACATTACTTTGCTGACAAAAGTCTGTATAGTCAAAGCTATGTTTTCTCCAGTAGTCATGTGTGGATGTGAGAGTTGGACCATAAGGAAAGCTGAGCGCCAAAGAATTGATGCTGTTGAACTGTGATGTTGGAGAAGACTCCTGAGAGTTCCTTGGATGGCGTGGAGATCAAATCAGTCAATCCTAAAGGAAATCAGTCCTGACTATCATTGGAAAGACTGATGCTGAAGCTCCAATACTTTGGCAACCTAATGCAAAGAACTGACTCATTGGAAAAGCCTCTGATGCTGGGAAAGATTGAAGGCAATAGGAGAAGGGGACGATAGAGAATGAGATGGTTGGATGGCATCACCAACTTGATGAACATTGAATTCGAGCAAGCTCTGGGAGTTGGTGATGGACAGTGAAGCCTGGCGTGCTGCAGTCCATGTGGTTGCAAAGAGCTGGACACGACTGAGTGACTGGACTGAACTGAACTGTTGTCACAAACAGAACAACAATAATAATTTGTTTAACATGATCAATTGGTAAAGAGTAGAGAATCAAATCTAAAGATTAACCATTGTGTTTAGAACAAACAAGTCACCTTGACCTACCAGATCCTGTGTGATCTAGTTGTTATATTTTAGAGCTTTTCTCAGACTCTTCCTAACTTGCTTTATTCCTAAGAACATGGTCCCAAGTTCTGGGGCACACAAACCTTTTTCCCAGCTATTTCCCAGCAGAAAGACTGACCCCTCTACTGGGAATGCTCTTTACCCATGCTTTTATATGTCTAGCTCCTCCTCTTGCCATTCTATCTAAAATTTGTTCTCTTTTCATATACCTGACCCTATGTTATACCCACTACTGGTGGTTATTTCCTCACAGTGAAACCAGTCTAGGCCCTATGGGGGCTCCTGGACACAGGGGTTTTTTTTCCCCCTCTGTTTCTGAAAGGTAAGACTCCACCCCCAAGGATCTTCCCTGAGTTCCAAAGGGCAGATTTGAACAGTTTCCAGTCCCATCACTTCATGGGAAATAGACGGGGAAACAGTGGAAACAGCATCAGACTTTATTTTTCTGGGCTCCAAAATCACTGCAGATGGTGACTGCAGCCATGAAATTAAAAGACGCTTACTCCTTGGAAGAAAAGTTATGACCAACCTAGATAGCATATTCAAAAGCAGAGATATTACTTTGCCGACTAAGGTCTGTCTAGTCAAGGCTATGATTTTTCCAGTGGTCAGTATGGATGTGAGAGTTGAATTGTAAAGGCTGAGTGCCAAAGAATTGATGCTTTTGAACTGTGGTGTTGGAGAAGACTCTTGAGAGTCCCTTGGACTGGACTGCAAGGAGATCCAACCAGTCCATTCTAAAGGAGATCGGCCCTGGGATTTCTTTGGAAGGAATGATGCTGAAGCTCAAGCTCCAGTACTTTGGCCACCTCATGCGAAGAGTTGACTCATTGGAAAAGACTCTGATGCTGGGGGGGGATAGGGGGCAGGAGGAGGAGGGGACAACTGAGGATGAGATGGCTGGATGGCGTCACTGACTCCATGCGCGTGGGTCTGGGTGAACTCCGGGAGTTGGTGATGGACAGGGAGGCTTGGCGTGCTGCGATTCATGGGGTCGCAAAGAGTTGGACACGACTGAGCGACTGAACTGAACTGAACTGAACTGAATGAATGGAGGCGCAATCACGAAACCATTGAAGGCAAGATTGAAGAGACCAGGGAAGCTCATCAAGTTTGGGAGAACTGACCACCTGAGGCAAGGTTAAGGGAGTGCAGGCCCTACACACACCCTAGTCTTGTCAGAGAACCCACCTTTGAACCATTGTTATAAAACCCCTCATCAAGTCCTCTGAGGTGGGACACAAAGTTTTCAAGGGTGAGAGCTCACTGTGTTCCGCTTTGCCTGGCAAAGCATTAAAGCTATCCTTTTCTACTTCACCCAAAAGTCTGCCTCTGAGATTCAGTTCTTCACCAGTATAGAGAGGCCAAGCTTGGCATCAGTAGTAGGCATCTATCATAATTTGGAATTGTTTACTTATTTGTTTTCTGTATCATCCCACTGGTCTTCCCAGGTGGCTCAGTGGTAAAGAGTTCACCTGCAAATTCAGGAGATAAAAGAAACGTGAGTTTGATCCTTGGATCAGGAACATCACCTGAAGTAGGAAATGGCAACCTGCTCCAGTATTCTTGCCTGGAGAATCCCATGGACAGAGGAGCCTGGTGGGCTACAGTCCATGGGCTGGCAAAGAGTTGGCGCGACTGAGTACACACACACACACAGAGTCCTCCCACTAATTTTCATGACGGCAAGGGCTTGATCTTTGTTATATGTGGCTGTGTCGCAAACAACACAACAGAAATATTGAGTCCTCCATTTATTAGGCACTTAACTTATTGACCAGAGATGTATTAATACATCTTTTGTTATCCAAATGTTATAGAGTGGAAACTTACCAATATTCACTTAAATAACAAAGTGCCAAACACACACATTAGTTTCTGCAAAAATCTTCCAATCAATAATGTTCATAAATATGAGCTAAATGCTAAAGTATCATCTATTGTGATCTATTAAACCCCAAAGTTCTTGGGAATAAGACTCAGGATAGTATGCTTTTGTTGGACAGGGACTTCTCAGGGCCTGAGTGGTCTCTGTAGCTGGACTGATCATCACAGAGAGTATTCTGAGTCACCAGAGCATAGAGTCACAGAGAAGAGGAGGCAGCTGCAAAATGGTTGGGGACAGCTGAAAGCAAGAAAGACAAGCTCCCAAATAAATTTCAGTTGACTCATGTGCTCAATTACCTCCAACTCTTTGTGACTCCTTGGACGGTAGCCCTCCAGACTCCTCTGTCCCTGGGATTCTCCAGGAAAGAATCTGGAGTAGGTTGCTGTGCCCTCCTCCAGGGAATCTTACCGACCCATGGATCAAACCCACATCTCTTACATCTACCCACATTGGCAAGCAGGTTTTTATCACTAGCACTACCTGGGAAACCCTCTTAGTGTGTTTGGGGATTGTAAAAGACTGGTTGGCAGGAACTAGACCTTGAACATGACGTTGAAAATTTTGGGTTTTATCCTTGTTAACAAGAGTGGACTCCTAGGAGTTTCTGCTTCTGCTAAGTCACTTCAGTTGTGTCCAACTCTGTGTGACCCCATAGACGGCAGCCCATCAGGCTCCTCCGTCCCTGGGATTCTCCAGGCAAGAACACTGGAGTGGGGTGCCATGTCCTTCTCCAATGCATGAAAGTGAAGAGTGAAAGCGAAGTCGCTAGTTGTGTCTGACTCTTCGCGACCCCAGGGACTGCAGCCTATCAGGCTCCTCCACCCATCAGCCTATCAGGCTCCTCCACCCATGGGATTTTCCAGGCAAGAATACTGGAGTGGGTCGCCATTGCCTTCTCCGAGGAGTTTCTGCATGGACTAATAATGAATTAAAATGAATGTTTCTGAAAGTGAGAGATGAAATGATTAAGATGGAAGAGGGAATGTGTACTGGAAAAGGAGCCCATCAGTTTCTGACAAATTGACTATAATGTGGGCAAACCCTGCCTGGGGCACAGCTGTCTCAACTCTCTTCCTGGCAGAGAAAACCAAGGGAAAGAGGCCACATACTGCATATGGGCTGTGCGGTCTCATCTGTTGTATCCTTGTTAAACTTGGAGCAGTTGGAATCATTCTAAAAGGTGTTTCTTCTCAATTCTATTAGAAACCGATTGGTATGGTATTCTGTTAATCTCAGCTCTTCCTGTATTGGCAGTACAATGACTGATATAAAGAGTGTTTTCTGCAGGTGATGAGCAATTTCTGTACCTCAGAGTAACTTCTGAATTATCAAAGGTATATAAAATTATGTTGACTTGTATTTAAGGTTAACTGGGTTTTAACATAATCTTTGCGTAATTAGAACTTAAATATAAGTTGTCATTTAAACCATTTTTATATACATCATTTGATGGCCATTTGTTATCTGTTGTTGCATAGCTTCAGAGAACCTCGATGTCTTGTACAAGGTCACTTGGCTAGTAGGTAGAAACGCCTGGGTTTAAAACTGGAAGCTAGTGTTTAATACATATAATGCATCATTACTAAACAGAATTCTGAATCATTATAGAGCAAGCAACTCAGTGGAGTGCAAGGGTTGACTATCTGATGTAATTCAGTGGGTGTTCAGATCACTCAGTAACGATAATGATGTCATCACCATTCATTCTGATTCAACCCATCCCAAAGTGAATGTATCTTATAATGTTCCTCAAATATGTTTAAATTAAGTATTTTTAAATTAAATATTGCAGTAATGTTCAGGCTTCAGTTTCCCCTCATTGGGTTTTGGACTCAACAACTCTAGGATATGGAGTGTGGCTTTGTTCGTTTGCTCTCCTGGAATTTGCAGACAGCAGCTATGTACTTGGCAACAGGTTGATGCTGGCGAAGAGAGAGAGGACGGGTATGAAACAAGTGTGGCATGAAACTGTTTGCTTTTCTCCACCACAGTCTGCTGATTCAACCTGCAAACCCATTCCCCAACTCGGTTAGCAAAACCTGTAAAAACATAGGGGGCTCCATGAAGACGACCTTGACCTTGGCAGCTGGAAAGAGCTTCTGAGTCCAGCTCTAAACTTATGATATGGGCCTGGGTATTTTTGGATTCAACACTTGCCCTTGGTTAGAAAGTGAAAAACAAAGGTCTAAACACTATTCACTTGGATAGTAAAACACATGTTCACTTTTTGCAGTGACCCTGGCAACAGAAGGGGAATTCTTATAAATCACAAAGGAAAATAAATCACTTCACCCATGGAGGGAAAGAGACAGCTTGAGAAAAGGGACTTTGGGAAAAGGCTGTCTTTAGATAGCAGTCTCGTGGTAAGTACTAAATATTCATTACACTCTATATGTTTTGGCTTGAAATGCATTATTCTTTGTGATTTCTTGAACCCCATGCTTTCAAAAGCCTCTATTCCAGTTACTCTGTTAGCAGTATGCCCTGGGATTTTTGTTTCACTTATTTTTTTACGAAGTCAAAAGCCAGCAAGTTATTGGAATGTTTGTATAGTGTCCTAATAGGCAAATGTCATAATCTGTCAGCATTACATGTAATTACACTAATTCCAGCTGAAGTAGACTTTAACCCATACAAAAACACTACTGTACAGCTAATGCCAAATGCCAAGCCTATTTATAGTTGTTCTATCACCCACTTATCTTAACTTTGGGGGTAAGTTGAACAAGAGTTCAGTAGGGTTTCTAATACTGAAGAGACGAGAAAATCTCTGAGATCTTAGGTACAGAAATTAGTTCATCGGTCCGTAAATTTATATTGAATGCTGATGGTCATCATTCTTAAATTGGTTGGGTTTCATGTATGAGAATCTGGTTAGTTCAAAGAAATAGACTACATCAGTGATTTCTGAATGTTGGCACTTCTTTCACAGCCTGAACTAAGATGTTTTGGTCACTTACTCAAGTAGGCATCTGAACAGAATAAGAAACCAAATGGAGCAGGTCACTCCTTTCTCTTTTGGTCATTTACTCACATGAAAATGTAGCTTAGTTGCTTCTTTGGCATGTTGTTGAGGAATGTGGTTTATTCATTTTGTGTCTTCCTGGTTCCTGGCCTGGAATTTGGGTCAGAGTAAATGTCCAATAAAAGATTTGTTGAAATGATTTATCAGTTGCCCTTTTCCAATTTCTGACTGCTAAGGTTTCACATCACAAACTGTTCATAGATGTGAGTTTCTGGGAATTGAGAAAAGGATTGCATTAAACTTCTGTGTCTAGTTCTTTGGTTATTAACATCAACTTCTCTGTCTCTGTGACTGAGGTAGTTACTGAGCAACATACCTTCAGAAGCTAAGAACTCTTATAGGATTTTAAGTTCTCCTCCCAATGGATGCACCTTCTTCTCATCTCTGAGGTTTTTCTGTCTCTAGGTACAGTGTGGTGAAAATAGTATGTGTGTGTGTTTCTGTCTATACCCTTTGCAACTTCTAGGGAAACTTAGAATAAAAAGATAATTTCTCAGCTTCCCGTTTTTCTCTTTGCCAAAGGAAACACTTCTTACATATCAGTCTGCCATTAGGGTCTGTCTTATGCCTAGCCAGGCACTCACATTGTATATATAATATGAGTAGTAAAAGAAAGTTTCTCTTAACCCAGAAGCATCGTCCTTGCTGATTACTCTCTAAAGCTCATAATTCTGCCTTAGGGCCCAAAGAAGCTAAGCTAAGCTGTTGTCTTCTTTTGATTCAAGGGGGGTGTTATACTATTTTATTTACATTTAAATTTCACCAAGAGTTCAGGAATATGCTAGCCTTATTTTCAGATTTTTGAAATAAGGTAAAATGGACTAACAGCTTTAAGGGTACAATGTATTCGTATTTAACACTGCACAATATTAACAAACTAGACAAGCTAGGGAATGGTATAACTATATGCTTTGGAGCACAATATAAGGACAAGCCCTGGAACTGAAGGAAAAAGCCACCATTCAGGACTGAACAGAGGTCCTTGGTTGCTGATAGAATCTCCCCTTGACTTCAGACTTGAGACAAACTGTGAGAGTCTGTCAGTATACAAGAACCCTTGAATTCAGGACAAACAGTAACAGGATAGACTGACCAGAGCCCTTTAGACTTTGGTGGCCTTTCTGAAGCGAGCAGGAGTGGCTGGAGGCTGGAAATGTTGCAGCTGAGGTCTGGGATCCCTAGATGAGGGCAACTATCTTCGAAAATTCACTGATGTCCAAACAAGTTCCTAAGATGTTTCTCCCAAACAGTGTAAGCTATTATCTTTTAATCATTCACAGTAGCACTCACTAATTAAAGGTCTTGGATCATTCTCAGGTGTCAGCCAGATGAGCAGAATTTTGTTGAAGTTGTTGGTAAAGAAACACATGCAGAGCATGGAGTCCTGGTGTGCAGGACTGGGTTGGGGCGAAAGGGGACATGGATTATCACAAGAGTATGAGGAATCTGAAAATCAGAGAAGGTGTTTCAATGAAGTTTTGCCCACATTTAAATTTTCCTTAGGGCAGACTTGACTGTGAGCATAAATCAAAGCCCTTCACATTACCTGTGCTGGCTGAAATCCCCAAGCTGAGCTTGCGTTCCCACTGGCATGTGGCTCTAGCCTGAGTCTTGTGAGGGCTGTGGATCTATTTCTTTACTTACAGTGTAAGAGAGCACTATGAAAAGAATGTGTTGCTTGATACCACTTGCGAATCATCATCCTGTTAGATCTCCCTAAATGATGATTGGAAGGGTTTTTGCACTAATTAAATATCTTCCTTGTTTCCTGGAGGCAGATTGAGTGTGACATTTGCATGAGAATGTTGGGAAAATCCTGCCAAGAGTGTGGGGTATGCTCTCCCATGACGGTGGCTCCATGTATCGGAATGCTGAAACCATTAATCAATATACAATACAGGCCATATGACTGATTTTTGTCTTCTATTTCACTGTCATGTTCTGTCCTCACATAGGATGCCACTGGTGGAACAATGACAGCAAGGTGATCCTTGTCAGGTTGGTTTTTAGGGTGTGAGACCCATTGAAAGGCCCTTAAGTGAATTTTATTGTGACACTAAGAGAAACAGATGAGGGAGATTAAAGCTGACTGGACTGTAAGGGACTTGAACCCAAGACTTTGTCCTCTTCTTGGGCTCCATGCCAAAACCACACAAATAACTAGGCAAGAAGCACACAAGGATGATTCTAGACCAAGGTTTCTGGGAAATACAACAAAACAAAAATAAAGAAACACCTGATATATCACACACACTTCATTCCCAAGGCACGTTCACTTTGTGCCATTCTGTCCCACTATATTCTATTCTATTTTTAAATTGTAGAATGCAATTTGAGAATGGGTTATCTTGTCCCCTCACTTTACAGAAAAAGTATTGGGTTGGTCAAAAAATTCATTCATTTTTTTTCAGTAAATGTTATGGAAAAAACCAAACAAACTTTTTGGCCAACCTGATAGTTAATAATCAGCAGGGTTAAATGCTTTCCCTGAGGCTACACAACTAGGATACAACCAAGAGTAGAAGTGACGTTTCCAACCTGAAGATTCACTTCTTTGTTTTTCGTTCTCTAATAATAACCCAGTAAGAGAAGATCCTTTTGGAAAACTGAGCAGAGGAAAGAGAAACATACTGAACTCTTAAGTCTTGACATTCCACTGCAGTAATCGTTATGAGCCATATTTTTGAGAATTAGAGGGCCCAGAGGTAATTTCCACTTACAGATTTTTGCAGGCAAAAAATTCCTTAGAATGTACTGCAAGGATAAGGGGCTATTAACTTCATTACACTTTTTATTTTTCATAATCAAATTGTGAAGTGTTGAGTAGAAATTATTGCCCCCCTGCAACAGTTTTAAAATTTTATACTGGAGGAACCACAGAATAAAAAAAACCTCACAGTTGAGATACTGAAGAAAAGCTCCAAATGAGGGAATATGAGTTTGTGGTCCTTGGTCACAATTTTTCTTTCAGGATGTGACATGGGGAGCATGTGTGTGTGTGTCTGCACACATGCTCACTCTAGAAAGGGTTGAGTATTATTAGATGTTGATGATTTTTTACTTGGTAAATCATCCTTTTAAAGACAAAAGTGGCAGGGAAGTGAAACTGAAATGAAACATATGTTTCAATGTCAGGGGTAAAGACCCTGAGAGAAAGACAAGTGATTGCACATTTGCCTCCCCCCAGTAGGAGTGTGCCATGTAGCCACGTATCCATGGCAAGCACAGTCTTCTCTATGATAACACTAAAAATCTCCCCAGAAACTGGGGCCTCTTCTTGACACAGAGCTCTTCAGCCCACACCCCAGGATGTTTTCTGATAAGAAAAAGTCAGCATTTCATAATGTACTTTATTTGTAAGAACCATCCCCAGGCTATGTGTTTAGCTATTTGACACTTATAGCTGTGATAGCACTTAGCTGATGAGCAAATCAGGGAATGAATTATCATTTTTACCAGCTCACATTTCAAGAGCAAAGATTCTCTTTCAATTTTGGGAAGAATGCTTTTTGCTTTTAAGCACAGATAGGTGTAACAGTTTCTCTTATAAATGATGAATTGCAGTTGGTACCCCAATCCTTTCTCCCTCACGAAAAGGAAGACAAAACATACTAGATGCTTACACCTAACCTCAGATTTGTGGCAGCAGGAAAGGCCCTATGCATGCCCTTCAGTTCATCCTTCAACCTCTTTGATGGTTTGCATCCAAATAGAGTAATTAGGCCTTCCACAGGCTACATTAACTTTGTTGATCAACAAGCACCACTGAAAACCTGCTTTATATTTAAGATGCTTTAGTAGCCATGGGATGTGCTGGATAGCTGCCATTCTGCCACCCCACCCCCACTCCAGATGTACTCCATCCTTCTCTACCGGCTGTCCTTCCCTGCAGGATGTACGACATGGACCTTGTCAAAAGAATTCCTGGCCTTCTGGCAGCTCGTTCAGTTTGGCCAATGGGATGACCTAGCAGGACGTCATTGGTTGGGAGGAGACAGAGGTCAAGGTAATTGTTTTCCTGCTGTCTCCCTGCCTGGCTGTGGACCACAGTGACTGGGATACTCTTCCCAAGGCCACGGCTTTTGTTGGGAAATCCTATCCCACAACTGTAGCTGCGGTTATAATCACAGCTCTCTGTGTTCTGGCACTTGCTCTCTCCCCAGGTTCCTACAAACATTATGGTAGTGATGATTCCTGGATGTCGCCAGTCCATCTCACTTTGGTTTGTTTTCAATCTGCCCACACTTCAGTGAATAATTTCTTTTACCAAAATTTCCTCAATCAGATGGTTTGGGTGTGCTTTCTTTTTCCTGCAGGGTGCCTCTGCCTGATACAAGGTAATACTCCTTCTCAAAGTGTTTATAGTTTATCTGTAGAAGCTAACCTATTAAAGAGGAAAAATGGCATAACGCAGAGAAGGTAAATCAGGTGTGACATTGACAGTGATAGGAGCTGAGATCCTTCTGGGAGGATGTAAGGAGACACCACACAGGAGCTGCAGTTACAGCTGTGCTTTGAAGCAATGGAGAGCATTTAGGAAGTGAAGACCGGGATAGAAGAGAAAGAGGCAACCCACAGATACTGTGCTGTGCCCCTTGGTGACAACTCACTTCACTGCTGAATTATTTTTTTCCCAAGAAAACTTCTTCCTTATATCAAATTGTAATGGTTAATTTTATATTCACTTCAGTTGGGCTAAGGGATGCCAAGATAGCTGGCAAAACATTATTTCTGGATGTGTCTTGCTGGTGTTTCCAGCAGAGATTAGGATATGCATTGGTAGGCTGAACACAGAAGACTATTTTAATCAATGGGGGTGGATATTGTCTGATCTGTTGAGTGCCTAGATAGAACAAAAAGGCAGACAGTGGGTGAATTCATCTTCTTCTGTCCTCAACAAGGGTGTTCCTGGTTGTTAGGCCTTTGTACTCAGACTGAGACCTGTATCATTGGCTCCCTGATTCCCAGGCCTTGGGGTTTAGAATCAACTATACCACCAGCTTTCCTGGGCCTCCAGCTCCCAGAGAGTGATGGGACTTCTCAGCCTCCATAATCACAAGCATAATCTCTCATAATAAATTTCTTTATTCATACACACACACACACACACACACACACACAGAGCTCTGACTAACACACAGAATTAAACCTTTCTGCTGTTTTATCTTCAGTTATATCCCCATATTTAGTGACTGGAAGCTATTCAAAGTAGGGCTCAGCAAACTCTAAACAGCCAGAGAGTGACCGGTTGAGTCTTTGCAGGCCCAAGAAGGAGTCACAACGACTCAACTCTGTCGTGGTAGCCTGAGAGCAGACACAGACAAGACACAAATCAGTGGGCAGGACTTGTGTGCCAATAACACTTTATTTACAAAGACAGGCAGCAGGCTGGATTCTACAGGGTATAGGCACACATTACAGAAATGGGAAACTTGAGAGTCCATGTAGGATTTGTTCTGAGTGCTGCCTTTCTGAATAGTGACTTGTGTTTCCCCTTAGGATACATAATACACCAAGGCAGGCAAAGGGATAGGTTGAGGCTGTTAACATAAAAATGAAGATCTTCAAGTGGCCAGAAGTTGAGCAAAGGGAAAGATTTTAGAAAGTTTCCAACTCACTGAGACTTTTTCTAAACACGAAGTAAGGTCATGGTTAGTGTGGCTCAAAGTAGCCATTAGACTGTGAATACTCAGGAAAAAATCTGCACCTTGGAATGCTCCAGGCATTTCTTTAGCCTTCTCTATTCTTTTGGTATAGTTGGACCACCCCTCACTGGAGGGATGCTGTGCAGAAACTACCAGTTTGCAGGAGAAGGTTTCTAGCTACTCAAATTCTAACTACCCTTGACCAGTTCTACTATTGGAAGCAAATGTAAAGTATGGTTTACTCAGTGCTGTGACCACTGGGCAAAAGCCAAGTGTCCCCTGGGAAGCCTGACCTTTGTTCTCTGGTGTCAAGATTGTTTGAGATTTCCCAAATGAGCATCAAGTGAAGGAGGGTCAAGGAATGTGAGGGAGCTTCTTATTTCCCAACCACATTATTCCTTCTAATGGGGCTATTCTCTTAGCCATCTGTTAGATGTCCTAAGAACAGACCATGCATTGGAGACTAGAGTTGGAGGATGTGGTTTGATGTCTGAGGATTCAGCCAGTCTTTTTTAAAGAAAAAGCAATAATGGAGAATAGACCAGCTTTTGTCTAGATTATTCACCTTTCTGAAGTGGCTTGCTGAATCTGACTGCTCCCCTTAAAAGTGGGAAATTGTAGAGTTTGAGAAGTGTCCGATCCTTATATGGATATTTACCTAGTGAATCTGCCTACTAGCCTAGCCCAGCATCTTGACCATCATGGCAGGTCAAGAGAGGACTGGAGAAATACCCTGTCCAGCTGCCCTCTAGCAGCACAGATCCTTGGGGACTATGGATAGATTCAGGGCAGATTCAGCACAGATTGTTGGGGACTATGAATAGATTCATGGGGACTATGGATAGATTCAGGGCAGATTCGGGGCTATGGGTGGTAGGTGGGGAAGACTGGAGAGGCTTGGCCAAGTGGGCACAGCCCACAATACCTGGTTGCTAAGGGTTTTAAAGGGGCTCCGGACAAACAGAAAGAGATGTGAACAGTGGTGGAAGGGAGGTTAAAGAACTGAGCAATGCTACTGCTGGGGACAGAGTCGGAAGGGAGAGTAAGAACAGAGGACCATGTGTAGACCATGCCCAAGCCAAGGGGCTTAGAGTGTCAGCAGTGGGGCTGGTTGAGTCTAATACAGAAGCCACCTTAGCAGACATCTCAGCATGTTTAGGCAGAGAGTCATGCATTGAATCTCAACCAGGAGGGCTTTCTTCCCTTAGTAATAATAGCGGCAATTTGTTGAGGCTTACTATGTGCCAGGCACTCTGCTCAGTGCTTTAGGTGGAAACTGAAACTGTCATTTAGTATCATGAAGCCCTTTAAAGTAGGAACTCTAATTATTCCTATTTTATAAATGAGAAATCTGAGGCTTAATGAGCTCATCAACTTCCTCAAGGCTAAAGGACTGCAAAGGGAATTAGAGTGAGTGATGAGCTGGGATTTCAACTCAGATCTGGCTACCTCTAGACTACTCTCTGCTGTGCAGCTTGGAAGCAGAAAACTTTTTTCTGCCAGTGACTGGGAGCTCCTCACGTGATTTCTTCCCAACCATAAAGAGCCCCAGACTCAGCAGGGCTAGAGGTTTACATGTGCTTTGGCTCATTTGCCATATCTTTGCCTCCTCTGCCATATCTTTGCCTCCTGATGACAGAGGGCTGGTCCTGATTTTGACAAAAGAATTGTCAAGGGGCAGAGGTTGGAGGCAGAGGGTTATAAAAAATAAAAAAACTGCATGTGTTGAAACTTGGTCTAGACCTAATCTGGTCTTGTGTTTTTCCATATGAACCAGGTCTTGGAACCAACTTCTACAAAGATTAAACTTTGTAATACACACACAACATATATATGATAAATACATATTTATAATATATAATTTATAAGTTAATATTTTTAGCCATATGAGGAATGATTGTGGTGTGTACATGTACAATGTGAAATTATTTACTAGACAGGAGTAGAGTTGGGAGAAAGTGGTGAATGATGGGGTTCATCAAAAATAGAGGTGTCCCCCAGTAAGAAGGAGGGTGTATAACTTGAGCGATGCCTACCAGATGGCTGGACCGCCTTTTGACTGGCCCACTGCCTGATGGAGATGCATATGGAGCCAACATCATTTCCCATGAGGAGATTCCCAAAATATGTCATGTGTTTGCCCACTCCTTGCAATTGGTGCCCCTTCCTCCGATGTCACCCATAGGAGGGTCTACCTTTATTATGATGATGGTTCCCCTTAAATGACTCTCCTCTCTCTTCTCTTCTTCATCTCATTATTGAAAATCAGGCAGATGTAAATAAATAAATCAGAGTTCTTATTAAAATGTCCTTTCCTAGGTGGTATAATAGTCACTTCTGATCTTTATCTCCACACGTACCACTTGAGCGCAAGCTTGTCTACTGAGGAAACTTAACTGAGGCACTACTGACATTTTGGACCCTGTATTTCTTTGTTGTGAGGGCTGTCTTGTGCATTGTAGAGTGTATAGCGGCCTCCCTGGCTTCTACCTACTGGATGCCAAGAGCACTCTTGCTTCAGTTGCAATGACCAAAATGGCCTCCAGACGTGGCTGAATGTCCCCAGGGGAGCACAGTCAGCCCTGACTGAACTGAATGCTCTTTGAGGACATGAGCCTTTTCACACTCATCTTTGTATCCCTAGAGTCTGATACATAGAAAACTTTCCATGAAATTAATGAGTGAGTGAATGTACCAGTGAGTAGCTGTTTATGGCATGTACCAACCAGCAGGAATCACTGGGTACGGGGGGAGATGCAACTACTTGGAAAACACTGAATGCTGATTGGGAGGGTCCATGATATTCTGCTTCTTCGGTTTTGCCCAGGGATGAGTCTAATGTGTGGCTAAAGTTTTTATTATTATACATCAGAAATTTGACTATATCTGGACCCTGAGTCCCAAGGTACTTGATAGGGCAGATTTATGTCAAGATTCCAGAGGTTTAAATTTTCTGAAATATATTAGATTTTAGGTGTATATGCTTAAGTGTATTTTTCTGAGGGGTGGGTCCACAGGTGTAATCAGATTCTCAAGGGCATCTGACTCAAGAATTGTTAGGTGGCTCTACCTGCTGCTAGCCTAGAAAGTCCAGCCTGTAGCACGTGCACACAGATGGCTTCCCTTCCCCAGGTCACAGAGCAGGTCTCAACAGCACCTGCTTCCATCACCTGTGCTCAGCTGCTGCCGTGAGTGCTGTCTGCCTGCTGTGCATGTGCAGCGTGTCACAGATCACCAAATCAAACCAGGAACTGGGAACATTTTGAAAGCTCTTTGCAAACATTGTGTTATGAGTAGCTGATGAAATGAAACTACCTCTACACAAGAAATAAGTACAAAGGGCAGAGATGTTTGCTAGGCATGTTCTGTGTTGTCTTAAGACTCAGAGATCTGCTTGTCATTCTCCTGGTGTCTCTCCATCTTTCAACAGTGGATATCATCGGATCACACAAGTTTCCATGACAACTGAGTTTTCTGCATCATTCTCTGGCAGCCTAAGATCATTCCTGCAGCGGACTCTCTCTAGTACTTTGTCCCTAACAAGAGATAGAGCTTTCATTGATCGCCTTAAAAGCAGGTCCTCAAACCCAAAAGGTAGCTGGGGTGTCCTCTCTGATAGGTGCTTGCTTTCCTTTCTAGAGTTTCTAATGAATCAGCACAGACACTGAGCATCTAGCAGGTCTGAAGCACTGAAAGGGGAGTCCTAATAAATGCACAGCATGATTTCTGCTTTACAAAGCTTAAGAAATCTAATCACATGTACAGGAATCATAGTAATACCAGCAGGTATGCAATGGTGGAAGCAAGCAGGCTGGGATTTAGAAAGGAGAGGTTGCTCTCTGGCTATATTGATCAGGGAGGGGGGCTTCTCAAGAAGGAAAGCTTTCATATCCCCCTCTAGAAAATTGGTCCACATTAATCTATGGTGTCTCTGAGTTCCCGGAAGCAGAAATTGATTGAGAAAGCCACAGTGTCTTAAAAGAACAGACCAGGACTCTGAGGTGCCTGGTTTATACTTGTGGAATTGCTGAGACCCTAAGAAAGCTCTATTGTGATCCTGAATTATCATCTTAACTTTCCTTCTGTCCCCTCTAGCCACCCCTCCCCACCTTTTTATTAATATTCTCTTACCCATACATCCTGGTGCCAGGCAAAATGCACCTCACAGATAAATCACTTTTATTTTCCTTTCTTCTCATTCATTTAGCAGTGTATACCCACTGTGTATATATTAGCTGCATTTCAGCAGCCTAACTGTCTCACAGTAATTTACCACCCTGTACTCTAGTTCATTATTATCAATTAATATTTATTAAATATCCACAGGGTTCATGGCTATGAATTCAACAGAATTTTTATTATTTCTGTTGCCTTGCCGTGTTCTGTTGACTTGGCTCAGCTTAGCCAGTATTTATGATCCTCTTGCCAGTTTTCTATTCATGTGACAGCCCTCATATTCATCCCAATTTCAATTAATATTTCAAAAGCAAATCCAGGAGCCATCATATTAAAACGCTTCACTTAACACCAGATGCACTGCCTCGACTCTTGTCCCTTTCATGTACTAATTTTGCAGTTTTTGCCTAAGACAGAATCCCATTTGTCTGGGCTGCTCTCTACAAGCCCAAACAGTGGTTCCTTCTGGTTCCTTTGCATTCCAGGCAGCTCCAGATGTTTCCTCCTCATAAATTTCAGTCCCTTAACTAGGCTTAATGGATCATAATTGTCCGTTTCCAAAGATGCCTCTGAGGTTTGCTTGCCTTCTGTCTTTCAGCACCTTTTTGGTTCTTAGTTTGAAGCAGTTGTCTTGAGCTTGGTAGGTTTCCTAATACAATTAATCCATTGACTGCTCTCATGCATGTGTTGAGGGAAATAAAATCATTTGGTCTAGTGAATTCTGGGATCCGTCTGTCAGGGCCAGCAGAGAAGCAAGCTCAGGGGCTGTTAGCCTTTTTGTGAGGTGGAGCTGTGGTCAGAGGCCTGCCACCACTAGAAAGGCGAGGCCTTGAAGCTGGCAGGAGCTGGTGTCGGTGGGTACAACCTGAGCTGACATTCTTTAAGGCACCCACTAGATATGCCTGGGACATAGCTGGTACTGTCTGTCATTCCTTCCTCCCTGGTTGGAATCCTAGCTAGATGGTGGTAGGGGGAGCTATTTGGTGATCTCCTGGGCCAAGTTTGGAGGTCTGAAGAATACCTGACTTCATTCCTGTTTCGCGAGGTGCAGTAAGGAGGAAGTGAGGCTATGAGAGAGTCAGATGTCACATAGTTAGCATTTGCCATCCTCTTCAGTTCAGTTCAGTCGCTCAGTCGTGTCCGACTCTTTGCGACCCCATGAATCGCAGCATGCCAGGCCTCCCTGTCCATCACCAACTCCCAGAGTCACTCAGACTCACGTCCATCAAGTCATGTGATGATGTCCATCAAGTGATGCCATCCAGCCATCTCATCCTCTCTCGTCCCCTTCTCCTCCTGCCCTCAATCCCTCCCAGCATCAGAGTCTTTTCCAATGAGTCAACTCTTCGCATGAGGTGGCCAAAGTACTGGAGTTTCAGCTTTAGCATCATTCCTTCCAAAGAACACCCAGGACTGATCTCCTTTAGGGTGGACGGGTTGGATCTCCTTGCAGTCCAAGGGACTCTCAAGAGTCTTCTCCAACACCACAGTTCAAAAGCATCAATTCTTTGGTGCTCAGCTTTCTTCACAGTCCAACCCTCACATCCATACATGACCACAGGAAAAACCATAGCCTTGACTACATGGACCTTTGTTGCCATCCTCTTGCTGCTGCTGCTGCGTCACTTCAGTCGTGTCTGACTCTGTGTGACCCCAGAGACAGCAGCCCACTGGCTCCCCTGTCCCTGGGATTCTCCAGGCAAGAACACTGGAGTGAGTTGCCATTTCCTTCTCCAATGCATGAAAATGAAAAGGGAAAGTGAAGTCGCTCAATCATGTCTGACTCTTCGCAACCCCATGGACTGCAGCCTACCAGGCTCCTCCGTTCATGGGATTTTCCAGGCAAGAGTACTGGAGTGGGGTGCCATTGCCTTCTCCTGCCATCCTCTTAGGAGGACCTAAATAAGGGTCCATAGTTTTGCCTACAAAGATGGTTCATCAACAATCTTGTTTTCTTATTTATTGCATCCATTGAAGTGCTCAAAGGAAACAGATGGCACACTGACCCAGAGAAGGGTTTAGTAAAGAACCTCTTTACCAAGATATGACTGTAGTGCAGTGTCCGACGTTGGAAAGAGTGGAGTGCCATTGTGACACTAGGCCTGAAAATACTGGGCAGGGGGAGGAGGTAACCCAAAAACCATGTGGCTGTAGGCAGGGAGCCACTTGGTTGAAGATGTCATCTTATATGGAAGGATGCAGACCACCAGCAGGGAGGTGATCAGGACAGAAAACTCTCACTGGGGTCCCCTCCCACTCTCCAGGTTCCTGCTGGCACATTCCATTTGTCAAACCCAATTGAAAGCCAGAGAGAAAGAGGCCTTCAGAGCATCTGGGGACTGGGGCAGTGCAGAGAAGGATCGAGAGTGGGTGTGTGGGGGCATACAGGGCGTATTCAGTGCAAATATCCCATATAAATATATGCTCTACCTCAGTCCCTCTCTTATGACATTTCTGGGATGAGAAGATAATACTATCCTAAGTCTGACTAGTTTATTATTTATATACTAGAAATGGATTCTTGCCTGTTAGATTTGCCAACTTATTTTGACTTGAGCAATATGATGTCACATCGTCAGAAGATAAGTTCCACGTGACCAGAGGCATGGTCTTCTCTTCCAGGGTCCTCATAAAGATGCCCAGTGCAGGGCTGTGTATGTGTTGTGCAGTGGCTGGGGTTCAAAGAGTGTGATCTAGTGGATTAATCATTGTATTAGAACTCGAAGTCTGTAGATTTAAACATGAAGTGCACCCTTTAGTAGATGTGTGGGCTTCAGCAAGTCTTTGAAACTCTCTGAATCTCTGTGTTCTCAGTAGTGGGGATGCCATGAAGGCAAAATTAAATAAAGAACAAGAAGTTATTATACTAAGTGAAGTCATACAGGGAAAGATGGGTATCGTGTGATCTCACTTGTAAGTGGAATCTAAAAAAGTGATACTAATGAACTTATTTACAAAACAGAAATTGACTCACAGACTTAGAAAATAGCTTAGCCAAAGGGGAATGAGATGGAGGGAGGAATAAATTAGGAGTTTGGGATTAACATAGACACACATCTATCTTCTATATATAAAAGGGAGAAACAGTGAGCACCTATTGTATAGAACAGGGAACTATACTCAGTATCTTATAATAACCTATAATGGAAAAGAAGTTGAAAAATAATATATATTTCCATGTATTATATACATATATGTATAAAACTGAATCAGTCTGCTGTATACTTGAAACTAACATAATGTTTAAATCACTGTACTCCAATTAAAAAAAAATTAGTGATGAAGACAGTCTGTGACTCCACATAATTTATGTGCATAATAAAGTCACCATTGGCATTGAACAAAAAAGAACAAGAAGTTGTTCTGGAGGCTGTAGGATGCTTTGTAAATGAAACATCTTGCAGTCATGGCCCTGCTGCAGCTCCTACCTGCTAAATTCAGTGGATCAAAAATATACATAGCAGTGGCAGCTTTAGGAAGAAATATGCACTCAGAGCCTCCTGTGGACAGAATACTCCTTTCAAAGGCTACAACAGAAACCAACGTCACATCATGTAGTGGAAAGAGCATGGGCCGGCTGGAGAATCAGCCTGAACTGGATTTGAATCTCAGCCTGCCCAGTTCTGCCTACCTGTGTGAGGTTGGCCATGCTCTTTACCTCCTCTGAGACTCTGTGCTCTCATCTATAGGAAGAGATGCTAATCTCCTCCTCGAAGGGATGTTGAGAGAATGAACAGAAAGAATTCAAGCAGAGCACACAGCTCGGTGCTTGGAGAGCGGGCTCCTCTGTGCTGAAAATCTGTGGAGCTGGCCGCCGTGGGGCCTCCAGATGGCAGTTTTCTTTGTCTGCAGATGGAAGGGGGCATTCAGAAAAGATGTTTTCTTAATGTGTGGTTTGCGTATATTCCTATATGATGTTTAAAAGCTGAATGGCATCTCTGTGATGTTATTAGTACTAGTTAGAAATGCTCACCCGGGTGTTAATTCCAGGTTGTGCCTGACCAAACCTTGGATTCCTTTCTTCTTCGTCCAGTGGTTCAGTTGGTCTTCGCCTATTAATGAGCTGACTCCAGACCTTCTTATATGGAGCGTTATATTTTTTCTGGAACTTTTGGCCTACTGCTGTCACCCTTGAAGCCCAGCCAATGTCTATTTATAACAGGCAATTGTATTCGAAAGGCTTCCAGAAGTGCCCATAGTTTTCCAAGCAACTGTACAATGACCCCCTGTGCACAGGGGGCCGCTGGGTCTTGGGCCCCAGGCCCTGTGCCCCGATAAAATCAGACAGGAGGACTGGGCACCAGAGCTCTCCTTTGTCTGCCTGATGCCTTCGTTTGCTTTGAGCTGTGCCAGCTCAGAGCAGTGGGAGATGAGATTTGGGGAAGGGGCTGGGGACCATTTCCCATGTGACTCCCTCTCTTTACTGCAATGGGGCGGGGTGGTCGGGGGAAGACTTGGAGGGGTCAGAGTGGGAAAGATTTTCCACTACATAAAGAGAACGAGAAAGGAAACAGGGGCCCGGTGGCCTCTTGCCAGGCTCCAGGAATGCACCAGCCCTGGGAATTGGCCCCTGGCCAGCTTCCTCAGAGGCTGCTGACTTGGGAAAACAGGCTCCCTGGCCACTGCCAAGAATGCAGACAATGGTCTTTTGGATATTTCACTTTTGAAAGTTAGGCTTTTTGTTTTATTATCACCAAAGGTAACATTTATTGGGCACCTATGTATGCCTCCCAAGAGATAAAGCGCATGATTGGAAGTCAGTGTAACTTAAACCGAGCAGAAACACCAGGGTCCTCATATAATATTTACAACCTGCTTCTAATTAGGGCCTAATCCTTTGCTTGGGTACTTTGCTACCTTAAATGTGAGTGCTGAGTGGTACTGTAATTTTAGAATTAAAATTCATTTGTAAGTGCTCAAGTGACTCATATTATGTCACCTGAAAGGGAATCAGCTTGTCCACTTGTCATTTGGCTGAGAAAGGATTTTGAGAGAATGAAGCACGACACTAGTATGTTCTGTTGGAGCAAAAGAGGACAAGATCCAGCTATTGGATCAGGATGGAGTAGCTCGAACATATAGGGTGTGAATTCTGAGATAGAAAGAGGGGGACCGGTTACACATGCCCCTCAATGTGTCAACACATTGTGTGAAATGATGATGGTGTTATGGAAAAATCAGATGACCTTAAAATATTCTTTGTGATTTTTAATTCCCATCTGAATAAGTGGCATTGATAATAATAGCAATTAACATTAAGAGCATTTGCAGTATCCTGAGTGCTGAACTTAAATATTTATTTATGTTCAATTCATTTAATTTTCATAACAACTCTACAGGGAGGGACTGAAATATCCCCATTGTACAGATGAAGAAACTGAGACTCAGAAATTAAATGAGTTGAGTGCTCCAAGATCACTTGTCTAATAAACTACAAGGTCAGTCTTACCAAAAGCTCACGCTGTTTGTAATGTCTGCACTGTCTATGTGTATCTTGAATGCATTTTAGAGTTGAGAGGAGCTTGCCTTTCTGGTTTTGACCGGGGGCTTCCTGGCTTCTTTTTCTCGTGGTGATGGGGTGGTCTACTTACATCTTCTGGAGGGTTCTCAGCTGTAGCTTCAATAACCATTTGACAGTGGTTCTTCTCAAAGCAGTTTTCCTGTTGCTTTGAAGGCCTTTGCATCTGATATCAGTGTAGCCTCCTTCATGTTCAGAAACTTTCCTCGGTTTTGTGATGAGAGGTCCTACCAGGATTCTGAGCAGGTGGAAGGATGAAACAAGCTGCTGTGAAATTCCAGGAACTTCACCACTTTGCAAGTGAGGCTGTGCTCACACCTTGGTTTAAGAAAGTTCTATTTATATGACTCTACTGTGTGGATCACAATAAACTGTGGAAAATTCTGAAAGAGATAGGAATACCAGACCACCTGACCTGCCTCTTGAGAAACCTATATGCAGGTCAGGAAGCAACAGTTAGAACTGGGCATGGAACAACAGACTGGTTCCAAATAGGAAAAGGAGTACGTCAGGGCTGTATGTTGTCACCCTGCGTATTTAACTTCTATACAGAGTACATCATGAGAACGCTGGGCTGGAAGAAGCACAAGCTGGAATCAAGACTGCTGGGAGAAATATCAATAACCTCAGATATGCAGATGACACCACCCTTATGGCAGAAAGAGAAGAAGAACTAAAGAGTCTCTTGATGAAAGTGAAAGAGGAGAGTGAAAAAGCTGGCTTAAAACAACATTCAGAAAACAAAGATCATGGCATCCGGTCCCATCACTTCATGGGAAATCGATGGGGCAACAGTGTCGACTTTATTTTTCTGGGCTCCACAATCACTGCAGATGTTGATTGCAGCCATGAAATTAAAAGGCGCTTACTCCTTGGAAGGAAAGTTATGACCAACCTAGATAGTATATTGAAAAGCAGAGATATTACTTTGCCAACAAAGGCCCGTCTAGTCAAGGCTATTCTTTTTCCAGTAGTCATGTATGGATGTGAGAGTTGGACTGTGGAGAAAGCTGAGTGCCGAAGAATTGACACTTTTGAACTGTAGTGTTGGAGAAGACTCTTGAGAGTCCCTTGGACAGCAAGGAGATCCAACCAGTCCATCCTAAAGGAGATCAGTCCTGGGTGTTCTTTGGAAGGAATGATGCTATAGCTGAAACTCCAGTACTTTGGCCACCTCATGTGAAGAGTTGACTCATTGGAAAAGACCCTGATGTTGGGAGGGATTGGGGGCAGGAGGAGAAGGGGATGACAGAGGATGAGATGGCTGGATGATATCACCGACTCGATGGACATGAGTTTGAGTGAACTCTGGGTGTTGGTGATAGACAGGGAGGCCTGGCGTGCTGCGATTCATGGGGTCGCAAAGAGTGGGACACGACTGAGCGACTGAACTGAACTGAGGTTTGCACAAAAGATTTGGGGGAAGGCTTTTTTCCTCTTTCCACAGAGATTCCTCATATAACAAAGGACTCCCCAGAAGGTTTCTTGAAATAGACTTTAATGCATTTTAAATTGAACTGAATTTCCAAAATGCAATTTGTGGTGGTAATTTCCCATGGAGCTAAACACCCAAAATCAGACTCTTTTTTTCTTTTTTTTTAATTTTCCTGTGATGGAAAACAGATCATACATGGTATTTGGGGTCAGAGCTCTTTCTCCAGAAGCCCTTAAGAGGCTAAGAGCCTGTGACTCTCAGTTCAGTTCAGTTGCTCAGTCGTGTCCAACTCTTTGTGACCCCATGGAATGTAGCATGCCAGTCTTCCCTGTCCACCACCAACTCCCAGAGCTTACTCAAACTCATGTCCATTGAGTCAGTGATACATCCAACCATCTTATCCTCTGACATCCACTCCTCCTCTGCCTTCAATCTTTCCCAGCATCAGGGTCTTTTCTAGTGAGTCAGTTCTTTGCATCAGATGGCTTAAGTATTAGAGATTCAGCTTCAGCATCAGTCCTTCCAATGAATATTCAGGACTGATTTCCTTTAGGAAGGACTGGTTGGATCTCCTTGGTGTCCAAAGGACTCTCAAGAGTCTTCTTCAACATTACAGTTCAAAAGCATCAGTTCTTTGACACTCAGCTTTCTTTATAGTCCAACTCTCACATCCATACATGACTATTGGAAAAACCATAGCTTTGACCAGACAGACCTTTGTTGTAAAGTAATATCTCTGCTTTTGAATATACTATCTAGGTTGGTCATAGCATTCCTTCCGGGGAGCAAACGTCTTTTAATTTCATGGCTACAAATACCATCTGCATTGATTTTAGAGCCCCCCCCAAAATAAAGTCTGTCACTGTTTCCATTGTTTCCCCATCTATTTGCCATGAAGTGATGGGATGAGATGCCATGATCATAGTTTTCTGAATGTTGAGTTTTAAGCCAACTTTTTCACTCTCCTCTTTTACTTTCATCAAGAGGCTCTTTAGTTCCTCTTCACTTTCTGCCATAAGGGTTGTGTCATCTGCATATCTGAGGTTATTGATATTTCTCCTGGCAATCTTGATTCCAGCTTGTGCTTCATACAGCCCAGCATTTCTTATGACGTACTCTGCATATAAGTTAAATAAGTAGGGTGACAATATACAGCCTTGACGTACTCCTTTATCCATTTGGACCTCGTATGTTGTCCCATGTTCAGTTCTAACTGTTGCTTCTTGACCTGCATATAGATTTCTCAGGAGTTTGGAGGTAATTTTCACTCAGGACAATAAGAGGAGAATCACCACCAGTACTCTTAGGCTTGGCACTTCCTGGGCAGACTCATTTTCTTTCATTCTTTTTTCTTTTAGTTTGTTTTAAAAAATTTTTTGGTATTACCATGCAGCATGTGGGATCCTAGTCCTCAACCAGGATTGAAACTGCATCCCCTTTGTTGGAAGTGCAGAGTCTTAACCACTGGACCATCAGGGACGCCCCTTCTTTCTTCACTCTTGACAGCTCTGGTGGGGCTCATGGGCTGTGCTGTCTGTCATCAAGAATGGGTGGCAACCTACAGTTAATCCAAGCAACTCAGACATCTTCACAACCCTCTTGCTTGTCTCTGGAAGACTTTCCTTGTAACTATAAAATGTTTTTAAAAGAACTTTTTTATATAAAAGTTCTTCCCTCCTTGCCAATTATATCCATTAAACGTTTATTTGTACAGATCCTGTGGAGCGCAATCCTCTGAATAAATGAAAGAAAATATTGAAATGGAAGACATTAACTTAGAATTAGATTATGACTCATTGGGGATACTGTACTGATCCAGTTTACATATTTTAATCAATCCTTTAACAACTATTTATTGTGCTTGATTTTTTAATGAATTCTGTGGTTAAACAAGCCAGATACTGGCCTTCTCTAATGGAGCTTCAGTTCAGTTCAGTCGCTCAGTCATGTCCAACTCTTTGCGACCCCATGAATCGCAGCACGCCAGGCCTCCCTGTCCATCACCAACTCCCGGAGTTCACTCAGACTCACGTCCATTGAGTCAGTGATGCTGTCCCCTTCTCCTCCTGCCCCCAATCCCTCCCAACATCAGAGCCTTTTCCAATGAGTCAACTCTTCGCATGAGGTGGCCAAAGTACTGGAGCTTCAGCTTTAGCATCATTCCTTCCAAAGAAATCCCAGGGTTGATCTCCTTCAGAATGGACTGGTTGGATCTCCTTGCAGTCCAAGGGACTCTCAAGAGTCTTCTCCAACACCACACTTCAAAAGCATCAATTCTTCGGCACTCAGCCTTCTTCACAGTCCAACTCTCACATCCATACATGACCACAGGAAAAACAATAGCCTTGACTAGACGGACCTTAGTCAGCAAAGTAATGTCTCTGCTTTTGAATATGCTATCTAGGTTGGTCATAACTTTTCTTCCACGGATAAGCGTGTTTTAATTTCATGGCTGCAGTCACCATCTGCAGTGATTTTGGAGCCCAAAAAAATAAAGTCTGACACTGTTTCCACTGCTTCCCCATCTATTTCCCATGAAGTGATGGGACCAGATGCCATGATCTTCATTTTCTGAATGTTGAGCTTTAAGCCAACTTTTTCACTCTCCTCTTTCACTTTCATCAAGAGGCTTTTTAGTTCCTCTTCACTTTCTGCCATAAGGGTGGTGTCATCTGCATATCTGAGGTTATTGATATTTCTCCCGCCAATCTTGATTCCAGCTTGGGTTTCTTCCAGCCCAGCATTTCTCATGATGTACTCTGCATATTTTCCAGTAAGTTTTCTCAACAGTCTGTGAAGCGGATATCATGCTTTCCAGTTTAGAGATGTGGAAACTGAGGCTCAGGAAGTTTCAATCATTTGCCTCAGACAGATCACCCAAGTTAGTAAGAGGTGGCACTTGTTTCAGAACCAGAACCAAGCTCAACCAAAAGTCAGTTGCTTGGTTTTTCTATACCCTGCACTAAATATTTGAAACAATTAACGATCAAATCTCTATTTCTTTTATATTTGTTTGATAATTGGAGATTATTTGGAAGACACAGCAAAAACAACAACAACAAAAAGAAACCCTGGTTTTAAGTGAGGAATTAACCAGGATGAGTCTTAGTAGAATAGGACCAGAAAGATAGTTAATCCTTTTCTCTGTGTGGTTACCATCTTCCCAGTGGGAAATTGGAAAAGTATTTATAGTGGTTATTAGTGAAAGCACAGCTTTGCAAGTCACACGTTTGGTATTTAAAGTCCTTTTGCCCAGAGAGAATCGACTGTTCCTGTTGATAAGCATGTTGCTGCGGGACTGCTTTAGAAAGGAAAAGGGCACAGGCTGGTAGAAATGACGTGTAACTCTCAGTGTCACAAAATAAGACCTAGCTCTGCTGCTGCCTGGCTGTGTGCCCTTTAACCTTTTCTGAGCCTCAGTTTTCTTCAGGACTTATATTAGAATCAAGTGAATGAGAGGGAAAAAAATTGAGAGAGTTAAAAATTATACCCCAGTAAACAAAATAAAAATTATACGCCAGTAACAAATGAGAACGGTAACAATATGGAATTAGGATAAGGAATAAGAGTTTTGACTGTGTACGGTGAGATCCCCCAGGACCTGGTGGAGGGCCGCTTTCCAAGATGGTCCGTGAATGGCTGAGCAAAAGAAAATGAAGGATAACGCTTGCACTAATGAAGTAACAACAAAGTGTCATTGCAGTGGCACTGGTTTGTTCTTTTTATGTGTCCCTACGGCCACTACATAAAGCTCTATTCTATTGAGTAGAGAGAGTGAGCCACACAGATTCTTTTATTTTTAAAATTTTAATTGAAGTATAAGTGATTTACACTTTGTGTTAACTTCAGGTGTATAGCACACTGATTCAGTTATACATACACACACACACATAAACACACACACACACACACACACACACTTATTATCAGTTAATCACTGTACTGAAACTAACACAACACTGGGTTGAGAAGTTCTCCTGGAGAAGGAAATGGCTACCCATTCCAAATGAAGATTTCTATGTCTACAACCTTTGTAGACACACCGAAATAATAAATTGACTAACTAAATGAATAAACTAAAATTCTCTTGGTTGGAGAAGTCCATGAACAGGTTATAGTCCATGGAGTTGCAAAGAGTCAAACACAACTGAGCAACTAACACACACACATATATGTATCATTCATTATTCGCTCAGTCGTGTCCGACTCTTTGCAACCCATGGACTCTAGCCCACCAAGCTCCTCCGTCCATGGGATTCTCCAGGCAAGAATACTGGAGTGGGTTGCCATTTCCTTCTCCAGGGAATCTTCCCGACCCAGGGATCGAACCCAGGTCTCCCACATTGCAACCAGACGCTTTAACCTCTGCACCACCAGGTGTAGCTCTCTTAAAAATTTACTATTTCTTTCTCTCTGGATTTCTGCCATGCATCCTTCAGAGCTGTGATGAGGGCCCTCTTGGGAAGCTGCACAGTGGGAGTCACAGAAGCTTGTAACATGTGCTGTGAAGAGCTGCATTCAATAAGCGTTATCTTTCTTTGCATTGGTCCTTTATGGATGTTGAAAGTGGAAGTGGATGGGTGACAGAAAGGGGAAAGAAGGCAGGGAACTGAGTCAGTCCTGAGGCTGGAATAACTCTCTAGAAAGAAGCTAGTGACTTTTGGACTGAAGGAAAATGAGAAGTGAAGTGAAGTGAAGTGAATTCGCTCAGTCGTGTCCGACTCTTTGCGACCCCATGGACTGTAGCCCACCAGGCTCCTCCCTCCATGGGATTCTCCAGGCAAGAGTACTGGAATGGGTTGCCATTTCCTTCTCCAGGGGATCTTCCCAACCCAGGGATCAAACCTGGGTCTCCTGCATTCCAGGCAGACACTTTAACCTCTGAGCCACCAGGGAAGTAGCTGAAGGAAAATGAGAGACTAGAAAAATGATCACATCACACACACACACACACACACACACACACACACACAGATGCAACAATGACACACATATGCACACACAGACACAACAGACATCCAGTAATCGGATCCAGTGTCTCCTCTGTTCCCTCACTTCAGATATGAGCCAGCATTTATGTGATATCCCAGGGTAGGTAAGGACCCTGGTTCATAATGTCTGCATGCGTGAAGGGAAGCAAAGACCCCTGAAATGACACAGCTCAAGCATTATACTTTTGTGCCCATCTCCAGAATGAGATAAAGTTAGTACATTTGGGAGAAGACACACATGAGCCAGATAAAGAAAATGTACAGAGAGACCAGACAGAACCATGCATGGAGTTCTGAGATGTTGGGGAAACCCAAGGCCAGAGCCAGACACCAAAGTAGTAGGCATCGTAGTTACCACAAGTACATGAGGGGATGGGAACTCAGAAATCTAGGGAACCTCCATGCTCTCATGAAGCAAGGGCTGCGTGTCAAGTGTTGGAAGTTAATACTCCTTCCCGTTTGAGCTCTGTGATTCATATCCTGTCCCATGGTTCAGACAGTCCCAGAGGACTAGAAATTGATAAGGTGCCACATTGTGTTATTTCTTAAAACTAATTATCTGAGAGAATTCATGAAAAATTGAATGGAGTAAGGGTTCACACTTGACTAAGATTCACTATCATGCATGACAACATACAAATTGATCCTTTAGGAAAGTTAATAACTTAGCCAGTGTTAATAGTAACCAGTTAGATCTGAACATCAGAATTAAGATTTTTATGTCTACAGTCTTTGTATACACACCTAAATAATAAATTGACTAACTAAATGAATAAACACAACTTTAATTCTGAGTATATAGTTAAAGAGCTTGAGCTCTCTCTTCACAGCCTATAAATGCATTTTTTTATTAGTAAAGTTAAAAACACATCTGTGAGCTAGTACTTCTTTATGAGTGCAACATTCTAAGGATATGAGTTTTATATCTCATTTATTAAGTTCATTAGATCAATTCACAAGGGTTAAGAACTAACTTCTATGTTTATAGGTAGGCAGGTAGATTAATTGTAACTATTGGGTTTTGAGTCTCGCTAACTTCTATATGAAAAGGCACTTGTAGTCCTTTCCTGGCCTAGCCCACAGAGGGCTCAGTAAAGGCTTGGGAGGTTGATGCCAAAACTTGGCCTCTGTGCATCAGTGCTGAGTTGAATCTCAGATGAGAGTTTGGGTGAAGTAGAAAAACAAAGCTTTATTGCTTTGCTGGGCAAAGGGAGACACAGGGGTTTGTGCCCTCAAAAGCTGTGTATCCCAGCCCTGGGGGGGGGGGGGTGCGGATTGGTGAGGAGTTTTATAGCAATGGTTCAAGGGTGGGGTTGCTGATAAGTATCAGGGTGTGTGCAGGGCCTGCACTCCTTTAATCCAGCCTCATGTGGTCTCCTGACGAGCTTCTGTGGTTCTTGAGGTTATGAAACTGTGACCCTCTATCTAGAATGAAGAATGCTTCATCAGATAACTAGCATCTTCCATTTGTTGGGGGGGGGGGGTTAGTTCTATAAAGTGCTCAAAGACACTGTTATGTACATCCCTGAGTTGGAACCAGGCTTCTGTCCTAAGAACACTATTGTTTTTTGGCTGCTTCTCCCTTGTCTCTGCATCCCCTCTCTTCCCTGATCAGCAAATATTTGAACCTGCCCTTTGGAACAAAGGAAAGTGCAAGAAGTGAGGAACACAGAAAGGCTTCCATGCCCAGAAACCCCACAGGGTCCTGCTCCATTTCAAAGTGAGTTGCCAAGTGCCTGCAGATTCCACACTTCTGGACCCAGCTTTGTCTCTAATGAGCTGAGTCACTGTAGACAATTTTTCTTTTTGTTTTGAGTTTTAGCTTCACCTTTTTGTCTTTGTGATCAGAGGATGGGGCCCAGTGACCTGTCAGGTTCCTTGGACCTCAATGATTCTGTGATATTAAGTGTCTAACATATTGTGAGGAATGCCACAGATGGAGAAAAACAGATTCTAGCTACCACAGTGTTCCCAGTACAGCTCTGGAGATGGAGTTTTGGTCACTGAGAAGGCATAGCAGGCCTTTCCTCTGGGTTACATTTAAATATGTGATAAAGGGAGGAATGTCTAATGATGGAATTGCAAGGAGAGAACAGAGAGAATAAAGGGAAAGAAATATATGTCACAAATATATCACCAGCATAAGAAACTCACTTGTAAGGTTCTGAGGAAAATTCAATAGGAAATAATTTTTACTATCTGAAAATTATTTGCTTAGATTCCTTTCAAATGCATAAAGATAACCTTATTTGTTTATTTTTATTAATTTTTAAAATATTTATTTATGTTATCATTATTTATTTGGCTGTGCTGAGTCTTAGCTGTGGCACAGGGCATCTTGGATCTTTGATCCTGCATGTGTGATCTCTAGCTGTGGCATGTGGGACCTTTTCTAGTTGTGGCATGCACACTCTTAGTTATGGCATGTGGGATCTAGTTCCCCGACCAGGGATTGAACCTGGGCCCCTGCATTGGCAGTGCTGAGTCTTTTAGCCACCAAACAACCAGGGAAGTCCCAAGATAGCTTTTTTTTTTAAAAGTCAGTTTAAATCCATCTTAATGCTTTAATTTCTCACTTTGTCCAAAGCCATCTTATGAGATTTACAGTAAATTTAAGGATTCTATTTTGCCCAGCACAGTGTTGCTTCAATGGGATGTGGCCAATTGGTATTATATTTGAGAGATGTTGTTCCTATGTCTGGCTTGCATATTCCCCACTAGAGTTATCCCTCTTCTGCTTTCCAAAGTTATACTTCAGAAAAACACATGTCAGTGGAGCAGTGTCTTTGACCTGATAAGCATACTTAAGTTGTAAATTATAAGGAAAAGTCTTGTCACAAGTCACACTTTTGTGGACTTCAGAGGAGTTGAGTAAATGGTCAGGCCTCACTGATTTGGAGACTTTGGAGTTGATTGTCTGTATGACTGAATATTTTTTAAAAGACTGATGGTTAAGGCATTTCAAATTTATAGTTGAATTAACAGTGAATAGAATTTTTTCACTCTGTTTGAAAGATGAATAAATAAGTTGTGATTGGCATTACTTTGCCAAAACATCCGTGCCCCTCTCCTCCTCCTCTTCCTCTTCCTCCTCCTTTTTGAAGAAACCCTTGGTTAAAAGAGGAAAAGGAGGGGAGAAATGAAGAGATGGAAGCATTTGAAGAAAGTATAAATAAAATTGCAGTGAGGTAAATAAGAAAACAAACTCTACTAGCTCAAAGTCTCATGGACAAGCCTGCAGAAGGGTCTGAACTAAGACTGTTAAGATAGGGACTGCTTTTGCCTTTATATCCTTTGAGAGTGAAAGAGCATCCAGCCCATTAGATGCCATTTGAATGAATGAACGATATTGTGATGAAGAAATACTTCAAAATGGATCTGAGGGTCTAGCATAAGGACCCAAAGCCAGCAAAGCTCCAGGAAACAGAGGTTGGCCTCTGACTGATAACTCCCACTTGGTACCAGTTCTGAACTTGAGAACTTTGTCAGTCAGGTGAGTGTGAGGCATCAAGTTATTATCCTCAGCACAGGGAAGATATAATATCTATTGAATGAATGAATGCAGAAACAGCATCCATGTTCCTAAAAGCAATGGGTCCTTTTCACAAAATTCCATGTTTTTCTGTAAGTTGATATAGACTCAGTAGATTTCAGATGGAATAATCTTACATATCCAGGTAGTCAACTCAAAACTCATGAATGTTTACAGTGTTTGCTCTTCTAAATCCTTGTGACCAATCAGAGAAACTATTTGAAAAATGTCTTTGGGTCACAAACAAATTGGGACCCACTTTTACCTCTGAAAAATCAGAAATCCAAAAAATAAGAAGACCTGGGCTTTGTGTCACTTTCCTTGGCATCAAATTGTGGGGGTTTTTATCCATAAATATTTTCAGTAAATATTGTATTTATCAGTAAATATTTTCATGTGCATTTATAAAAAACATTCCTGGTTGGTTTTTGATGATGTGACAAGAAGAGATGTCTGCCTGGCATGGGTTATAGCATATGACTTTTGAAAATGTGGTTCTTCCATTTAGTTCATGTGTTTTTAGGACCCAGAGATGATTGAGACAGACAGACATGTGTTCCACTATCTTGGGGTCGTAGTTTAACTTGCAAATAAGCTTTTGGAGTTAAATATTTATTTCATGTCCAGATAATATAAAACTTTTCTGTTTAAAGACTGGTTCATTTTTACCAATTTGGTACTGGGTTACAAAGCAAAAATAGCTCGTAATTCTTCAGTAGAAGTCCTTATGACTTTGATCAAATCTGCAAAAGTTGCAAGCAAAAAGATAAAGCCATGGATGCCCAGCCACTCCAATTTAGTAACTGGAATGTTACCAATGACTTCCCAGTTAGTTTTAAAAGGCTACCTTCTCCCCACACAAAGAAAGCAATGTTGACTTGCCAACCTGTATTAGAACTCAAATAAAATGTCAGCCAGCAAGTTCTTTGAATTAAGAGGTCATAGACCTGGGTATGACTGCTACATTTCAGATAGGCCTGGGTTATTCTTGGAGCAATAAAACAACTTTTATGTGTGGCAGCTGAAATAATGAACTATCAAAGCTTGTGAGATGATCATGTAAGCTTGGGGATCTGAGTTGATCACCTCTTGAGGAGGACAAGCTCTCTCATCTCCTTCTAGACCTTCAGGTCAGTGCAGCCAAAATCACTTCCATCTTCTCTTACAAGTGTTTTTGCTGCCTTTTCCTTTTATTTTGCCAACTCTTCCCTTCATCCCTTTCATTTTTTCCCTTCATCCCTTCCATTTCTTCCCTCCATCCCTTCCATTTCTTCCCTCACACACATTCTGCCTAATTACATGTCAATGTAAATATCCTGAAAGGAATCCATGAATTAATTTGAACCCTCGGGCCTTCCTTGTTCAGAAGATTTGCTTATCAACAATAAACTCTTACCTTACCTTCCAAAATATGAAACTGTGAAAACTACCTCTAACCCTTGAAAACGTGAGGCACAGCTCTCAGATGCTGAGCATTTACAAACACAACCTCCAATTAGGAGCATATTTACTTAAGGACTTTTTTTTCCCCTTAACAAAAACCTCAATCACTGAAACCTGGCATGAAATTTCAAAGACTTAGTCCCTATGAGAAGCTACAAGATCAGAAAAGTGGAGAGTTTTAAATCTGAAGTCTTAAGATATTTGAATAGATATTGAAATAAGCCCAGCACTGAGGGTTGCATTTGCTCATTTTGATCATCCTGGTTTGTGTTACCTGAGGTTCTTTATGTCTGTCTGAGGGTGCAGAGACAGAATCCCCTATGGGTCTCTAATTTTTACTGGATACAAAGGCCTGTGTCAGAGCAGAGTTAGCCATTTTTTGAACTTGTTTGCTTTCTTCCCGGTTGGTCACAGTCATATATAAAATTTGAAAATGCCAAAATTGCCCAAGGAACAAACAAATCTTTCAGAGGTCTAAAGCAATTTCTCCCTGGTTTTCCATGCTTGGGAATGGCAGATAGCAGATCTACTGTTATTAAAAGCAGACTTCATTATACAGCAGATGTGTCCTATGTGATAAGGTCATTAGTGAGGACCAGGGAAGGAGTGCCAGAAAGAGTGGATAGAGGCTGGATCACTCCAGTGCTTTGTTACTTCCTGGTGATCTTCCTGGTGGGATGCTTTATGGCAGGGGCATGGGCTAGGAAACGCTATCTGTGAGCATCTTATTCAGCCCATTCACAGCTCACTCATGACTGAAACTTGGCATGCCAGAGTCCAGGCAGGAGGCCATGGCAACCCATTTAATACCAATGTTCAGAACAATCTCCTTGTAATGAGGGCAGTATTAAGAAAACAGACCTTCTGCCTTGTTCTGGCCAGAGCTTAAAGATGCTAGGCTGTGTTGTATTAGGGCTTTTCTTTTCTCTTAAGTCAAATTTTGATCATCCTTTATCCTCAAATATAGATGAGCCATGTTTGATATTTGGAAAATAAATTCGTGGTATCAAATTTTCAATGCTAATCTTTTAAAATTGGCAATTGCCTTAGCTCCGTTATATGTTCTCTAACCCTATCAATCTGTATAGTACTTGGTTTCCATGGGAATAAGCTTTGCACGTTCATTCATTCAGCCCAGAACCTGAATTAATTCAGGAGGCTGTGATTGTCCTGACACTCAGTGCTAAGCAATTCTCCTGATAATTAGAAATATTATCTGTGTTGCCCCATTAGACAAGCATTTCTCTGTTTTGTGTGTGGTTTTTAAAATTTTTTTCATATCAATAATTTTACTGTGCCTACTTTCTGCAAGAAGTAGTTCTTTGCTAAGATACTTGGGAGTTTTTTGTTTTTCAGCTTCTTCAAATCCATCATAAGAACCCCAATCTTTCCTTTTTCTCATAAACTAATCAAATCGTCCAAATAGATGGTGATTTGTAGTCATAGGACCATAATTCTCCAGTTTGAGATAAAAGTCAAAATCATACAGAAGGCTCAATAAAACACAGATTACTAGTCCCACCCCAAGAGTTTCTGATTCGGTAGGCCTGGGTGGGGCCATTAATTTCCATGTCTAACAATTTCCCAGGCAATGCTGATTCTGGTGCTGATGGACAGGGATGTACGCTTTGAGGCCCATGAAGTTTGTCAATGTTAAGTTGTACAAAAGAACCACAAGGCTCAGAGAGAATTTCTGGAGAAGTTGCTATGTGCTTGGTTGCTGCTGCTGCTAAGTCGCTTCAGACGTGTCCGACTCTGTGCGACCGCATAGATGGCAGCCCACCAGGCTCCCCCATCCCTGGGATTCTCCAGGCAAGAACACTGGAGTGGGTTGCCATTTCCTTCTCCAATGCCAGAAAGTGAAAAGTGAAAGTGAAGTCGCTCAGTCGTGTCCCACTCTTAGCGACCCTATGGACTGCAGCCCACCAGGCTCCTCCGCCCATGGGATTTTCCAGGCAAGAGTACTTGGTTAGCATGTTGTAAATTTTGTCAGATGTATTTTTTTTTACTATCGTGACTTTGTGTAAATTACATGCCAATTCAAGAGGGATACACAGTGAAACCTATAAATAGAGAAGGAAAGAGAATGAATATGAGGTGGAGGACACAGAGTAGACTTTGAAGAAGATATTAGACTAGAGCTGACCACAAAACAAGTGAAGAATGTAATTTTCATAAAGCAGATAATTGTTTTTTCTTTTTTTATAAGGAAACTCCTTAGTTGATTTATTGTTTAAATTATAGAAAGGCAGTTCAGTTATAGGATATGTTCTTGCCTTTAAAAGATCAGTTTTTCCATATAGTGGCTCTGTAGTTTGTGTTAAGAAGTAGATTCCAGTTCCATAGAGTGATCATGCTTTTGAAAATGTTTTCAACTAGCTCTATAGGTATTTCAATTGATCTAAACTTAAGTTATTGTCAAAGTTTTAGAAGCAAATCTTAAAAAAATTTTTTTTGAAATATAGTTGATTTATAATGTTGTGTCAGTTCCAGGTGTACAGCATAGTGAGTCAGTTCTACAAGTATATGTGTTCATTCTTTTTCAGGTTATTTTCCCATATTACAGAATATTGGTTAGTGTTCCCTGTGCTATATAGTAGATCTTTGTTGGTTATCTATTTTATATATAGTATTGTGTACATGTTAATCCCAAGCTCCTAATTTTTCCCTCCTCTCAACTAAAAAGATGATTTTCTCTTATTTTTTAAAATAATTTATTTAATTATGGGTCTCCTGGGTCTTCATTGCTGTGGGGGCTTTTCTCTAGTTGCGGTGAGCAGGGGCTGCTGCCTAGTTGCAGTGCTCAGACTTCTCACTGTGGCGTCTTTTCTTGTCGCAGAGTGCAGGCTCTAGAGAGTTCAGGCTTCAGGGGCTGTGGTTCCCGGGCTCTCAAGCACAGTCGCAGTAGCTGTGGAGCATAGGCTCAGTTGTCCCACAGTACATGGGATCCTCTTGGACCATGTGTCTTGCATTAGCAGGCCCCTTCTTTACCACTGAGCCCCCAGGGAAGCCCTAAGGCTGGTACATTTTTAGTCAGCAATTAATAAGTAGCACAGACTTGGGTTCAAGAGATGCTCCATGTGTCACCCATAAGTTAACTGTTGCATGTGTAAGCAGGATTTCCACTGTATAAACTAACAGAAATTCAACAATGATTCAACAATGGCTGCTTTTTAAATGTCTCCTTGTCTATAAATAATGTCCAAAGTTGGCTTTTTCACTAATATCATCTCCAAAAGGATTTTGTTAGATAGATTTGACTGAACCACTGGTTAAAAAAAAAAAAAAAAAAGACAAAACTCACATTTTTTAGTCTTGAGTATTGTTGGATTTTGTACATACTCCTGGTTTTAATGAACTTCTGAATAGACATATGATCTGTCAAAGTAAGCGTACTTATTTCATTTAATTGAGACCTTGAGATATTGTGACATTCTATGAGGAGGACATAAAATTTTGCCCTCGAGTAACCAGTAAGGAAATGTTTTACTGCTTATTTATTTTAAATGTAATCATTACCTAATAATTCCTTGTCTAGTATTTATACTACACAGATGCATTAACGGGTTTATTCCTAAGTGAGACTAATTGACACCCCTGCTTCCCCACCCCCTCCATACCCATGTCCCTGGATTGAATCCTTTTATGCTATCCTGAGGTCTTTCTGTGCATATCTAACCACAGCCCTTCAGAATCAGACTGGCATAAACAGTAGTTTCAATATTAAAGAAGAACTAAAGAAGATGCTCTGGCTTTGGACTCTACAAATCTCACAGGAGTTTAAATCATACTAGCTCTTGGCAGGTAATAGTGGGTTGTCAGCTCTTTCTGAGTGTGAATCCGTGCATGTGTTGCTTGGTCAAGTTGCCATGTTAGTGTGTTCCTGGTATGCACACCTCTAGTTCTTCATAGCTGGATGACAAGGCATTCTATCACAGATGTCTGCCAGGGATCACATTTTCAGTTTTTCCTTTCAAATATAGTCATTGGATCGTTGCACTCTCCTTCCCATGGACCAGGAGTCTTGTCTGGGACTGGTAGGATTTTGTATTCCCTCAACCTCCCAAGTGGCATTAGCAGTACACTTGATTGTTTTGTGGCTGTCTTCTGACCTCTGGGAAATCAGCAACTACATTATTAGCAGGAAGAACAGGAAGGGCAGATCTAAGAGACAGAGATGAATATATTTATTCATTAGGTTGGCAGCCACTTAGTGAGCATTAGATGTGTCCTCTATGTATATGTATGTGTGTTCTATAAATGATGCACAGTCTTCAGCCTTGGGGAGGGGTGATTAAATAGTTTATAATCTAGCACTGTGGTTACTGTGATAGAAATAGAAGATGCCAGGGACACACAAAGGTGAGTGGTTGGAGGGCTGCCTAATAGAATTAGGGAAATCTCCAGTAGGTTTTAAAAAGAGAGGAGATTAGAAGAAAGATGACAGAAGGAAGGATTTTTGGACAGAGAAATGTAGAACAAGCACTATAGTATGAGAAAGCTAGTGTGCTTCAGGAATGGCAGGTGGATGGGCAGAGTTGGAAGGTAGAATGTCACCAGAGAAGTTGGACATGAACCTGGAGAGGGTAACAGGAGCCAGGTCATGAAGTGTTATATCCTGTGCTTAGGAACTGGATTTCAGTACAATGATATATGATGAGTACTGCCTTTTCAACTCATACCTGGGATGAAAATATTGAAAACGGATTCAAGGGGCATATGACTGGTAGAAAATATTTCTGTTAGTTTAAGAAAAACCCAAGAATAAGTTGAGCTAGGGTCATGGCAGTGGTAATGCGGAAAAGAAGGCTATTATGAGAAAGAGGATTGGGAAATTTTGGTGGACAGGAAGAAGGGCTAAGTGAAAGCCTGAGGTTCCAGGCCGGGGCCAGATAGAAGTTAATCTCTATTAACAAATTTGTTAGATAGCCTCTCTGGCTTTTGGTATGGTGAGGATGAACAGTAAAGGCACAGAGAAGAGTCAGTTTTGCACTAACGAGGCAAACCTACATCTCTCCATTGGTAAAAAGAAATAGAAAAGGGGCCCTTTGTGGACCTTGTAATATCCACTCCAGAAGCTGCATTATGGTCCATAATATCATCTCTGAACAGGAAGGTCTGCCGAAGAATGCATATTCATGTAGAACAAGCTAAAAGACCACCAACCTATTCTCATAAATCCTTTCTTCCCTGGTTACATTGAGTTCTTGGGTAAGTAAGAAAGATTTGACCTCTCTCTCTTTGTTTTATTGCTTCCCAGAAAGTGAGCAGTCTTCAGGTGCTGGAGCACAGGGCAGCTGGCTGATCTCAGACCTTCCAAGTCCTCCCTTTTGTTGTCATCTCTTGGTTGCATCATCTCTTCAGTCTGCTCACTTTTTTTTTCTTTTGATGGTGCTACACATTCTAATGTATTACTCTTCTCTGTACTGCAAGCAAATGGAAAATTTAGCTCTATAAAACAATCAGTGGCAAGTTTTTAATTGTGTAAGAGGATGATGACTTCATAACATTCTACAGTGGAACTTGAAAAACTAATTCACAACTAGTGAGTGGAAGGGCTCGAATTAGAATTCACATTTTTCCTGACCGCATTTTTACTGAGGGCTTCCACAGAGATGACATGGATGTACATGCAAAATAAAAACAAATCCAGATCCTGAATCCTGCATCAGGTGCTTGTGGGGCAGGTATTATGAGAGCAGTAAGTAGACTCGAAAGAAGAGTTAGGTGAAAGAAAGGAGCAAGCATTCGGCTGGACTAGCTGAGAAGGCCTTCCAGAAAGCCTATGAAAAAAAATAGAAGTTCATGGGGGAAGTCACACAATGAAGAAATGGAAAAATAATCCTCCTCCAATACAAGCAAGAAAAATACATGAAAGAGACTGAAGCACATTCATCTCTCTTTTCTCCACTATCCTCTGTGCAGTTGCAGTTGCATTTGCTCCTCACCACGTCTTCTCCCAAGACTTTCAAGATTAAGTGCTTTTTTGCCAAAAACAAAAGCAGGATCATCTCATTCCCCAATGGTTTTGCATGAAAACTGGTAATAAAATCAAGTACAAGAAAATGGGTACAATTCCTTGCTCTCCTGATGCCCACATGTTGGATTTTTACAAAATATTTTTGTAGTGTCCATACTGTCACCAGATTTAATAAGCTTGCCAAAATTATGGTGAGGACTGTAATATCTTTGAACAAGAATGATATGGAGATATTTAGTCATTGGTTAAATATACTTGTTACTTTCAGCTACTTTTTCTTTTTCCTAAGCCCAGTCTAGGTTATTCCTGCCCTATGGACCTATACTGGCATTCGTACCTATATTATTTTTCAACTACTGTACATCTGGCTCTGCCTTCCATACTTTGAAATGTATCAGCCAAATGTAAATCCTGTCAAGGTCAGAGTGTCATTTAGAATTGCAAAAAAGTTGTTGGGCATGTCCTTTCGGGCACTGTGACCTATCTCCACCCAACTTTGCCCTGCCATTTGGTGAGATATTTATAACACCACATGACTGCTTCAGACAGAGAGATTTAAGCTGAAATAAACACAAAGTGCTTTGTCAGATTTACCAGTGCAGAGTCCATTAATGACCTTCACCTTGGAAAGAAATACATGGGGGTTTCTGATAACCCTGAGCTGAGTCACGTGTTCCTTAACAATGGCCTTCTCCTTGTGACTTCTGTGCAACATCAGAATGACTCTCACTACTCCCTGGTCTTCTAGTCCAGGAAGGAATTGTCAGAGAGAAGTACTTAGTCTATGAAGTTTTTCTAAAGGAATTACAGATTCACATAACTGAATTTTGTATTAAATCAACAAGAATTAAGGAGTTAAGAGCCACAGAATCAGAGATTTTAGAACAGGAAATGCTTTCCTTTTTCTATATATTATCTTGTAGATTATATCCAGTATCCCTGTGAGGTTAGCATGATTATTACTATTTTGTAGATGAGGAATTTGAGGCTCAGAGGAGTTACATGACCTTTATTCTTGGTCATATAACTAGAAAGTGACAGAACCTGAAAGGAATCTGTCTCTGATAATTCTAAACCCAGTGCTTTCTGGAGCATGTAACATTATCTTCAAAGACCATTGATAGGAGACATAATGTGTTATTAAAAAAAAAGGGGAAACAGTGACATATTTTATCTTGGGCTTCACAATCACTGCAGACAGTGACTGCAGCCATGAAATTAAAAGAAGTTTGCTCCTTGGAAGAAAAGCTATGACAAACCTAGACAGTATATTACAAGCAGAGACATCCCTTTGTCGACAAAGGTCCATATAGTCAAAGCTATAGTTTTTCCAGAAGTCATGTATGGATTTGAGAGTTGGACTATAAAGAAGGCTGAGCACCGAAGAATCGATGCTTTTAAACTGTGGTGCTGGAGAAGACTCTTGAGAGTTCCTTGGATAGCAAGAAGATCAAATAAGTAAATCCTAAAGGAAAACCCTGAATATTCATTGGAAGGACTGATGCTCAAGCTGAAGCTTCAATACTTTGGCCACCTGATGGGAAGAGCTGACTCATTGGAAAAGACCCTGATGCTGGAAAAGATAGAAGGCAGACAGAGAAGAGGGCAGCAGAGGATGAGATGATTAGATAGCATCACTGACTCAATGGACATGAGTTTGAGCTATCACATGATAGCTCAGGACAGGGAGGCCTGGCATGGTGCAGTCCAAGGGTCACAAAGAGTCAGACGTGACTTAGCGACTGAATGACAACAAAGTGTCATAGGTACTGTGGGACATAACTGAATATCAAAGGCATAGCCCCTTATTACAGAACCCATAGCCCTCTGACATCTGTTCCTATGCCCAAACACCCGTTTATACTGTTCCCTCTTTACAAACATGCTATGGGTACTAGTGCTCACATTCTATTTTACAGTGGAGTTTGAAAAACTAGTTTACAACCAGTGAGTGGAAGGGCTGGAATTAGAAGTCACATTTTTTTCTGACTCCACTTTTACTGAGGGCTTAAAGATGACATAGAAGTACATGCAAAACAATCAGAGACCTAAGTCCTACATTGGGTGCTGGTGGGGCAGGTTTTATGCAGTTCAGTAGACTTCCCTGATGGCTCAGCAGGTAAAAATCTTCCTAAAATTCAGGATACCCAGAAGTCGTGCATTTGATCTTAGATTCAGGAAAATCCCCTGGAGGAGGAAATGGCAACCCACTCCAGTATTCTTCCCTGGGAAATCCCATGGACAGAGGAGCCTGATGGTCTATAGTCTATGGGATGGCAAAGAGTCGATCACAATAGCACACATACACACAGACTCCAAAGAAGAGCTGGGTCAGAGAAAGGAGCAAACATTCTGGCTGGACTAGCTGGGAAGGCCTTCCAGAAATCCTGTAAAAAATGGGAGCTCCTGGGGGAAGTCACACAGAGAAGAAATGAAAAAATAACCCTCCTCCAATAAGAACAAGAAAAATGCATGAAGGAGATTGAAACACATTCCTTTCTCTTTTATTTTCTGCCATCCTCTGTGCAGTTGAATTTGCTCCTTGCCATGTCTTCTCCAAGACTTTCAAGATTAAGCAATTCTTAGCCAAGAAACAAAAGCAGGGTCATCTCATTCCCCAATGGATTTTCATGAAAACAGGTAATAAAATCAGGTACAGTTTCAAGAGAAGAATAATCAAGCTGAGTCTATAAGGAGACCCACACATGAGCACATGAAGTGGCACACATATTTATGCTGTGTCCAGATCTCTGGCCTCTCACTACATCACTCTGAGAACATCAGTACTCTCTGAACAGCTGGATGTGTTTTATTGGAAAAATAATTTGTCTCTTTGGTCTGTGTTTCTACTCCAGCACTTTGGCTCAATAATAAATATGTGAGAACTTTTCTTGAAAAAGGAAAGAAATATAAGCACATTTACAAGGAAATGCATTAAACTTTCACACACCTTTATGAATGGACATAAAGATATTGCAGACTTGTATGCATGGTCCTCATCTGACAGGCCCTGCAGGGAGGCAGTGACTAAGTGGTCTCCTGTTTCTATCTTAGCCTGCACCAATGGCTTTAGCTGACCTGCTCATCTTGAGGTTCTTAAACTATGCTCACATCTCAAAGCAGAGGCTAGCTAACCCTTCACATCTTGTCAAAATTCCTTCCCTCACATCACAGGAACCCCTGTTTAGAGAGCCATCCCTGACTACCTTATCTAAATTAGCTCATGCCAGGCACTCTAGAACCCCAATTCCTTCTATATTTTCATTCAGGGCAATTGTCATTACCTAGCTTTAATAATAAACTTACTTATGTGTGTTTTGTCCATCACCCATGTCAGATAGCAAACTCCACAGGAGTAGCTTTTTATTAACCTTTTTTCCTAGTGCTTAAAACAGGACCTAGCATGTCAAAATGTCCAGTAGTTACTGAATGAATGAATTAATTAATATTCAATGATGTGGATAAGATATCTTAGGTGGACATGAGATGAGTTTGCAAATTCCTAGTGTTCTCTTTCAATATCAGTTATCTTCTTTTCCCACTTCCAACTGAGCATTTCCCTGACATCTCTTCAGGTTCTTTTTGGAAAATAAGCATACCTACTTTTTTTTTTAAAGGAACTTTCCTCTAGGGAAAGTAACAGTTCTTCACATAACAGATTATGAACTCAGTAAATACAAAGCAAATAGACAGTGCTTGAGTCTCTGATGACTTGGCTAAAAAGCAGCATTGCCTTAAAATTTAGCACCAGAAACTCAGTTGTTTACTGTGTCAGTGGCGTTTTCCTAGGGCTGGCAGCCTGGGTCTGACAGGTTATGTCCACAGGTATTAAAAATATTGACATAAAGCTGAACGATGTGCATGAGGTGCTCTCTTTTCCTGTCCCTTCACTTGACTTTGCATTTGAACGAACCCTAAGTCTCTTGCCTCCGGATGTTGTCTTCCTTATGCTGATGGTGTAGAACATGCTCTGTGCAATGGAGATCGTGCTTTAAGTTTTGGGTGGGATATTTTTGCCTTTGCCCTACACCATTCTTTCTCATTCCCACCTGGCTTCAGTTGCTTAGAGATGCTTTTTGATTGAGACATAACCTTGGTGATTCTCTTGGACTTTTCTGCACATACCATTATTGCTATAAAACAAGTGTTAACTGCTCACTCTGCAGGCCTGAGGAATCTGGAAACATTGTTGAGAGGGGTCACCTGTGTTGCTTTCTGGACCAGCTTGGAATCACCTAAGAATAAGTGCTCCTTTAGGGCTCTAGAGAAACTGGCATCACTGTAACTACTCTCAGCAGCCCATTCTTGGCCTCGCTGGGGACCGGTGTCCTAGACTTCACTCAGGATATGGGAGTAAGGGTGGTTGCAAGACCAGGGCTGCATCTAGCTCCAGGGTGTCGATCATTGATACTGGCACAACCAGCATGTCATGAGTATTCCCAGCACTCCTGTCATGAGTACTCCTAACTTGGACATTTGGGAAATTATGTCAGAAATCATAAGATTGCCAAGAGGAGGTCCTTGACCCTTTATAGCACTGGTGCTCTGTCTCTGAGATCCCTGGGTCCCTGTTCTGCCAGCATCATAAGACTATTTTCTGCCAACCTCTTCCATAGCCACCTTTGTTCAGCACACTGGAAATTTCCTGCCTAGTTCTGCCTAGATCTCTGTGTGTAATAGAATCCATAGGTTAACAAAGTTGATTATCACCATTTCCACCACTCAGATTGAATCTTGGGTGTCTGGGTATTCTGCCTGCTGCTGAGGCATCTTTCTGAGTTGCCCCCGTAGCTCCAGTTCACATCTGAGGATTCAGCTATCTTTGGAATATGTAGTACAATAGCATTCAGTCATGAAAAAAAACCACATATAAGGGAAAACTCATGCAATTCAAACTAGTGTTGTTTAAAGTTCAGCTGTAGTTACCTGGGAAAGTAAAAGGAAGATATTCAACTAAAGATTGTTTTTGGTTTCTTTCTTGCAACTTTAAAATTCTCTGATTCTACTTTGCTGTAGAATGACCATGTCAATGTGAGTTAGGAGTGAAGATGACTAAAAATAGAGTACTACCAAAGCCTTGCTTTCATATGGGAACTTCCATGAGTCCTTCTGGAGGGATGATTGTTTTTTTCTCCCACATCTTCCCAGAAAGAGCCCCTTTGTAACCCATTTTTAATTTTTATCTCCCTGAACATAGACTAATTTCTCAGAATGTCTTTCATGTAAGATGATTTGTCTTTTGAGAACCGTTTCAGATGATCTAACCTCATATCTGCAGAAAAAGTAGACATAAACGTTAGGATCCTGACTTTAGATGAGCATTTATACCTATAGTTTCCATATATTATTGACTGATTTCTCGGCACATTTCATAGAAGCAGAAGTAATAGAGGAAATATCCCATCTGATGACACTCCCAACATACAGATGTATGTTCCTTTTCATGAAGAGAGGGGTCAGAGGTAAGGGAAACACTTTGCATGTCTAGGTGGAGAGCAAAATGTGCATTTGTTGCCTTAGGGAAATCTAACCATAAACTTGGAGTCCCCGTTTCAAATGTTTAGATTTACTCACTAAGTGGACCAGGGCATTCCAGGTGTCACTAGTGGTAAAGAACCCACTTGCCAGTGCAGGAGACATAAGAGACTTGGGTTCCAATTCCTTGGTTTAGGAAGATCCCGTGGAGGAAGGCTTGGCAATCCACTCCAGTATTCTTGCTGGGAAAATCCCATGGACAGAGGAGCCTGGTGGGCTACAATCTAAAGGGTTGCAAAGAGTCGAGCACTACTGAAGTGACTTATCGAGCACTAAGTCCATGTTAGAGACTTACAACCTGATTTTTGCCTTCTTAATAGAGCTCAAGTCAATGTGCAGTCAACTGCTGCTTGATCATCCCATGCTAAAGACTTTCTTTTTCCCATGGAAGGTGTTAGGGTGATTGAGGAGGTCAAAAGACCTGGGAAAACAGACCAAAAAAAAAAAAAACCAAAACACAAACACAAACATTTCTTCAAGCTAAATAAGTAAAATGCTCTGTAAAAATAATGTTAACAAATACTAGAGGATAATGTCTGTTGAGTGTCTAACCCTGGGTTGTGTACTTGATAGCTACATTTAAAGCTTATAACTACATTTCTGTCTCCATTTCAGAAAATTAAAAGGAGCAACAACAATAGCTGAAGGTCAGAGAAATATTCAGCAATTTACCAAAGGTCATGGATCTGGTACTCAGCAGAGTAGAGAGTGCAGATCTGTCTGAGCCCAGCACCTGTGCTATTTACCCACAGGCTGCATGGCCTCTAGTCAAAGGGTGTGCATTCTGCCATCTTGAATCTGTGAGCCCTGGGGAGGAACATTTATTTGGGCACCACAGAAGATAGAAGGGAATTTTATGGTTATGGATCTCTGAGAATTAGACTGTGGGCTCCCTTGGTGCTGCTGCTGTAGCCAGGAGGTAGGGGACAGCTTTCTTATCATCCATTTAAGCAGCTGTCCTAGGAGGAGCAAAGCAATGACCATGAACCTGGATGTGCTTCAGTCTGCCTCATCTTCAAATCCCTAAATACCCTTCCCAAGGGGACTAGAACTTATGTATTTGGCAGGTGCATCCAGAATTCCTTCCAGCTCCTCCCCCTACTAGCCAACATTCTCTATAGGTTCATACAAAATAACATTTTTGGAATTAGAGGGAGTTTTTACAGACTGTCCAGCTCTGTCTCTTTTACCCTCTGCCCATTTTATGGAAGAGACCTGGAGATGTTTGGGGGCATGACTAATTCCCATCAGTACCAACAAAAGCCTTGATTTTTCTAATTTCTGCTACAGTGCCCTTTTCATATCACTTCTGAGAGGCAACCTTTACAAATCCTGCCCTTTTTGTCTTGCCTTCCCGTTTAGTTTAAATTTCTCATTATTTAAAAGTATTCCTCTCTACTCTCTCTACTCCTCCTAAGTTTTCCTCATTTTTCCCTTCATTGTGTCTATGACTCTTCCTGTGCTATTTTTGAAGGCACATTAATGTTGAATAATGTCCATTCCTTCATCCAGTTTTAGTTTGTATTTTCTTTGTGGTAGGGAGGGAAGTATGAAAGAAATGTGTGCTATGAACAGCTGTTACTGAGTTCTCCAAACAGGAAAGTGCCCTGGGCTATTTATAAGCCCTGCTTTCAAAGACGCAGGTCGGGGCACTGCCTTTTACCCCTGCAGTGTGCTGCTGGGCTGTGTTTTCCAGGGTCCAGTTGATAAAAGCTGTGGTTATTGTTTCTTCAAGCGTTTGTCTTCCTCGAAGTGGGGCCCAGTCAATGACTGCACTTGTGAAAAAGTGTGGGAAGATTGAATTACAGGAAACACAATGACCTATTGAATGAACTGGTGTCTATCAATGATTCTAGTGAATAGAGTATGAATTGTTCTTACCAGAACCAAAATAAGTTCTTCATAATGCCTGACCCTATTTAACTACATCAAGGTTTCGGCTTTTTGTGTAATTGCTGAGAGGAAAAGATATTTTAAAAAGTTCACCACTCAACCTGTTATAGAATAAAAAATTTTGTTAAGCTAGTGAGGTCATTTCAGCTGATTGAATCTGAATTCTATGTTAACATGTGTTGAACACTAACCCATCTATAGTCTCTGATTCTCTGACAGTATGTTTAAAAGCATTCGAACATTAAATTACAGGTAAACATATGAAGGATTGCCGAGAATGTACCTCAGGTGACAGACAAGTGTTTATCATCATTATCACATGTCATTGGAGTTTGAGTTTTCCTTCCAAAAGAGTGAAAAAAAAAACATCATGGTAGTGATGCTGCTGCTTATAGCAACAACAACAATAAAAATGAAAGATTTCAAATGAAATTAGACCAAGGACTGAGGGATCTGCCCTAAGATCTTTTTCTTGAAAAGCAAACAAGATGTGTGATGTTTACCTACTTTGGCATTTATATAGTCACCGGCAACTCAGCTTTCTGAGAAAGAATACAGTGGACTTTTAGAAGATGGTTAGAGACTAGCTGTGGTCTCTTCCATTCTGTGTATCTTCTGTGTAATCTACTCTATGTGTTTTCTTCCATGTCATCTGTTGTTTTTGGACTTTATCACTATTAGTGTCTAGGTGGACTTCCCAAGTGGCTCTAGTGGTAAAGAACCTGCCTGCCAAAGCAGGAGACATAAAAGACTTCCATCTGATCCCTGGGTGGAATGATCCCTGGAGGAACACATGGCAACCCACTCCAATATTCTTGCCTAGAGAATCCTATGGACAGAGGAGCCTGGTGGACTGTCCATAGTGTCACAAAGAGTTGGACATGACTGAAGCAGCCTAGCACAGTGTCTATTCAGATCAGTTCAGTCACTCAGTTGTGTCCAACTCTTTGCGACCCCATGAATTGCAGCACACCAGGCCTCCCTGTCCATCACCAACTCCTGGAGTTCACTCAGACTCACATCCATCGAGTCAGTGATGCCATCCAGCCATCTCATCCTCTGTCATCCCCTTCTCCTCCTGCCCCCAATCCCTCCCAGCATCAGTCTTTTCCAATGAGCCAACTTTTCACATGAGGTGGCCAGAGTAATGGAGTTTCAGCTTTAGCATCATTCCTTCCAAGGAAATCCCAGGGCTGATCTCCTTCAGAATGGACTGGTTGGATCTTCTTGCAGTCCAAGGGACTCTCAAGAGTCTTCTCCAACACCACAGTTCAAAAGCATCAATTCTTTGGTGCTCAGCCTTCTTCACAGTCCAGCTCTCACATCCATACATGACCACAGGAAAAACCATAGCCTTGACTAGACGGACCTCAGTCGGCAAAGTAATGTCTCTGCTTTTGAATATACTATCTAGGTTGGTCATGACTTTTCTTCCAAGGAGTAAGCGTCTTTTAATTTCATGGCTGCAATCACCATCTGCAGTGATTGTGGAGCCCAAAAACATTAAGTTTGACACTGTTTCCTCTGTTTCCCCATCTATTCCCATGAAGTGATGGGATCGGATGCCATGATCTTCGTTTTCTGAATGTTGAGATTTAAGCCAACTTTTTCACTCTCCTATTTCACTTTCATCAAGAGGCATTTTATTTCCTCTTCACTTTCTGCCATCAGGGTGGTGTCATCTGCCTGTCTGAGGTTATTGATATGTCTCCCAGCAGTCTCAATTCCAGCATGTCCTTCTTCCAGCCCAGCGTTTCTCATGATGTACTCTGCATATAAGTTAAATAAGCAGGGTGACAATATACAGCCTTGACGTACTCCTTTTCCTACTTGGAACCAGTCTATTGTTCCATGTCCAAGTCTAACTGTTGCTTCCTGATCTGCATACAGATTTCTCAAGAGGCAGGTCAGGTGGTCTGGTATTCCCATCTCTTTCAGAATTTTCTACAGTTTATTGTGATCCATACAGTCAAAGGCTTTGGCATAGTCGATAAAGCAGGAATAGATGTTTTTCTGGAACTCTCTTGCTTTTTCCATGATCCAGTGGATGTTGGCAATTTGATCTCTGGTTCCTCTGCCTTTTCTAAGTCCAGCTTGAATATCAGGGAGTTCACGGTTCACATATTGCTGAAGTCTGGCTTTGAGAATTTTGAGCATTGCTTTACTAGCATGTGAGATGAGTGCAATTGTGCGGTAGTTTGAGCATTCTTTGGCATTGCCTTTCTTTGGGATTGGAATGAAAACTGATCTTTTCCAGTCCTGTGGCCACTGCTGAGTTTTCCAAATTTGTTGGCATACTGAGTGCAGCACTTTAACAGCATCATCTTTCAGAATTTGAAACAGCTCAACTGGAATTCCATCACCTCCACTAGCTTTGTTTGTAGCAATGCTTTCCATTCACATTCAGGATGTCTGGCCCTAGGTGACTGATCACACCATCATGATTATCTGAGTCATGAAGATCTTTTTTGTACAGTTCTTCCGTGTATTCTTGCCACCTCTTTTTAATATCTTCTGCTTCTGTTAGGTCCAGACCATTTCTGTCCTTTATCGAGCCCATCTTTGCATGAAATGTTCTCTTGGTATCTCTAATTTTCTTGAAGAGATCTCTAGTCTTTCCCATTCTGTTCTTTTCCTCTATTTCTTTGCATTGATCGCTGAAGAAGGCTTTCTTATCTCTTCTTGCTATTCTTTGGAACTCTGCATTCAGATGCTTATATCTTTCCTTTTCTCCTTTGCTTTTCACCTCTCTTCTTTTCACAGCTATTTGTAAGGCCTCCCCAGACAGCCATTTTGCTTTTTTGCGTTCCTTTTCCATGGGGATGGTCTTGATCCCCGTCTCCTGTACAATGTCACGAACCTCTGTCCATAGTTCATCATGCACTCTATCTATCAGATCTAGGCCCTTAAATCTATTTCTCACTTCCACTGTATAATCATAAGGGATTTGATTTTGGTCATACCTGAATGGTCTAGTGGTTTCCCCTGCTTTCTTCAATTTCAGTCTGAATTTGGTAATAAGGAGTTCATGATCTGAGCCACAGTCAGCTCCTGGTCTTGTTTTTGTTGACTGTATAGAGCTTCTCCATCTTTGGCTGCAAAGAATATAATCAATCTGATTTCGGTGTTGACCATCTGGTTATGTTCATGTGTAGAGTCTTCTCTTGTGTTGTTGGAAGAGGGTGTTTGCTATGACCAGTGCATTTTCTTGGCAAACTCTATTAGTCTTTGCCCTGCTTCATTCCATATTCCAAGGCCAAATTTTCCTGTTACTCCAGGTGTTTCTTGACTTCCTACTTTTACATTCCAGTCCCGTATAATGAAAAGGACATCTTTTTTGTGTGTTAGTTCTAAAAGGTCTTGTAGGTCTTCATAGAATTGTTCAACTTCAGCTTCTTCAGCATTACTGGTTGGGGCATAGACTTGGATAATTGTGATATTGAATGGTTTGCCTTGGAGACGAACAGAGATCATTCTGTCGCTTTTGAGATTGCATCCAAGTACTGCACTTCAGACTCTTGTTGACCATCATGGCTACTCCATTTCTTATGAGGAATTCCTGCCTGCAGTAGTAGATATAATGGTCATCTGAGTTAAATTCACCCATTCTAGTCCATTGTAGTTCGCTGATTCCTAGAATGTCAGCGTTCACCCTTGCCATCTCCTGTTTGACCACTTCCAATTTGCCTTGATTCCTGGACCTGACATTCCAGGTTCCTATGCAGTATTGCTCTTTACCACATCAGACCTTGCTTCTATCACCAGTTACATTCACTGCTGGGTATTGTTTTTGCTTTGGCTCCATCCCTTCATTCTTTCTGGAGTTATTTCTCCACTGACCTCCAGTAGCATATTGGGCACCTACTGACCTGGGTAGTTCCTCTTTCAGTATCCTATCATTTTGCCTCTTCATTCTGTTCATGGGGTTCTCAAGGCAAGAATACTGAAGTGGTTTGCCATTCCCTTCTCCAGTCTATATAGCAGCCTTTTGACACAGAGACATATGGTGTCTGTATGTGTGTGTATGGACACATGTGTCTGCATGTTTGCCAATTAGCTACATAACTTGGAAGTGATTCAATCACTTCTTTAGCCCATAGTTTTCTTCTTTCAGATGGATAGATCACCTCATCTACTGCACATAGTTGTGAGGGTATATCTTATGTGACAGCTGACTTAAAGACATCATTGAGGTTACAAATGTGATCTGGTGTAAACTAATGTCTTGTTAATGGAATTATTAAGTTTGGGTTAACCCTACCACCCCAATATTTAGCAAGTAGGATACCACAGTAGATGTTTTCCATGACTGGAGATAAATTTCACCAAGCTTTCCATATGCTCTTGGGTTCCTTTACAATCATCTCATGTTTGGGAGAAGAGCCAATGTTAGTAGTTTATTTTGTGGCCATGAAACATTTTTTCTAAGTGAAGTTAATGGGCCTTAGTTTATGACTTTGACCTTGCCGTTAGTTCCTAGCCAAGGGACAATGTTGCCACTGAGGTCACATCTTTCTCTTTAAAGTTTAGAGACCCTGTTGATTTTCGTAGAAGATATTTACAGAGCTACATAGCCCTGCAAGCAAAGTGTGGATACTTCCTTACAAAATGTATGTCTACAGTTATCTAGAAGCTGCTAAAATCTGATAAGACTGATCGGTTTCATTCTTATGGGTAAATCAGTTCATTTGGAGAGTTCCTGGAATGCACAGACATCTGCCTTTCCACACTTCAGTGATTTAAAGGGCCAGGTGTGCTGTCTAGGGTACGAAAGATTCCAGCCTAAATAGTTCCTTTAGAGCGCCTCACCATCTTTCTTTTCCTCCTCAGAAATAGTATCAATGTAATTACATAGTCACTGTTAATTGTTTGTCTGTTTTCCTTATGACTATAAACTGTTTTTGGTCAGGGAGTATGTTTGTCTTATTATTTCCTGCTTTTACCCAGGATGTAGCCATTGAGTGGTACACTGAAGGCCTCCGTGAGGGATTAAATAAGTGATGGCCTGATAGACATGTACCACATTAAGCCAGAAAGGGTTTAATTTCTTCAATTTGAAGATGGAGAAATGAAAACATAAGGGTATTTATGATTAGCCTGACTTGGCTATTTTTGTTAGTGGAAATGTTAGAATTTCTGTCTCGATATCCTGATTCAGTCTATGGTTCTCTTTATGGTGTCATGCTTATGTTTGGATTATAATCCGCCCTTTCATATTATTTTAAGTGTAGTTTTTTGGTTCTATGGGATACATTAGGGGAGGTTAGGGGAAAAAATCATCTTTTACTGTTCATTTGGGGTGGGGACATGCCAGCTTCCTAGCTGTACCAAGTGGCCCTGGGGAAGAATTTATTCACTGTTGAGATGTGAAACACAAGATGTGAACTCTCCCTGCCTTGAAATTCCTAGAAGCAAATCACAACCACATGAAGACAGGGACAAAGCCAGATGGTCTCTCCTCGTCCTTTCCAGCTTTGTGACTCAATCCCAGTGATTCAGCCAGGTTGGAAATAACTTCACATCTTCCCCCTCCCCGGGGCCTGTCCCCCACAGAAGAGCTATCAGAACTACAGTAATCAAGGATCAAATTATCATTAAAAGTCTTTATTTAAACTTTTTGAAGGGCTTTTTCAAAATGGAGGATTTGAACACAATAATGGTCCAAGGATTTCCCATCCAGGTTTTTCTTCCAAAACATAAATCCAAAGGAAATTAATAGAATAAAGTTATAATCACAGGCACTAAAATTTTAACTGCTAAGGCAATATTTAATGTTCAGATTGGAGACTCTAGGCATGCATGGTTTTCAAACCTGGCTGAATATCAGAATCACCAGGGAAACTTGGTCTTACCTGCCAGAGATTCTGCTTCAGTAGGTTTACTGTGGGACCCTGGAATATTCTTCTTCTTCTTCTTTTTTTTTTTTTAATTGACAGCCCCCCTGAGTGATTTTAATGATGGGCTGCATTTGGAAGCCACTGTTCTAGAAAATCTTAAGAAACTTTCCAAATGGCAAGTTCTATTTTTAAAGCATTGTTTAAAAGCAAACTCCTTGTTCAGGATTCTATTTTAGGAGATAAAAGGCCCATTACTGTGTGGAGTATTAACAGAGTTCTCAAACAGTTATTCATATTTGGTTAAGTGTTGGAGTTTTCTTAGCATTTTTTTTTCTTTTTATAAATTCAACAGAGTGTAAAACACACCCCACCCCATCCTCGAGCAGGAGGAGGGGCATCTTGGACTCATTTGCAAGTTTCTTAGTCAGTGGATTTTTATGATCTCTTGGCATCCGGTCAGCTAGACTTAAACTGCTCCTGTATGGAGGAGTGTTGTGAGTCCAGGAGTCTCAACTCTGTTTCAACAGTTCTTTAGTGTAGTTTATGTAATATATTAACTTATGAGTTAGACTCACACATCTGGAAAAATCATGACAATAAAAGATACAACAGATTATGAATTAACAAGTACCAGATGCACCAGAGTAATGTAGATTGTTCTATTTGCAATTTCAGATGCAGATTTTAGAAAAATGGCCACTTTTCAGGACTATACATGTGTATTTGGAATCACTTAGTAGTTAGGTAGAAGACAGATGATAGGAAGAATGTAGGATGATAGCTAGATAACTGAATGGATGATAGATATACTTGGACTTAATAGGAATCTAGCCTGTTTATTTCAAGTGGCACTGGAAAGCTGTATGATTTAGTGGATAAAAAGAGTTTTGGGAAACCATGTATTTGAATCTTGCATCTGTTCTCCAGTTCCTTACCTGGAAAAGTAAGAAGCAATTTGTGTTTTCCTCCAAAGATTACTCTATCACGGGAATGGTCCTTAAGGGAGAAACAACAGAAGGTAATGATTTCAGAAAATGGTGGGTGAGCTAATAGAGAAGGCATAAAATCATATGGAGTCTTAGTTTTAGATGCCCAGGCAGTCGTCAGGGAAATGCTAGATTTCAGCACTTCAACATGCCAGGTGTGGGCATTGGCAGAAACACCATGAATCATTTGCCAGATGACTGTACAGCTCATCCATAATGTTCGTTTTTTTAAGAGCAACTTAATAATACTGTCAGATGTTTCAGAATTTCTTGCCATCTAAAGTAATAACCACTCTGATCACCAGCAAGATTTGTATGTTTGTATATATGTAAAACTTCCCTCCTATTATTCAAAGATATAATATGGGTCCACTTGAAATAAACCTATAAATATATACAAGTTATTTGGTGGTAAGGAACAGAAATGGATGCCAGCTGCAATATACAAATGGAGCAAGAATGTTATTAGATGAGTGGAGGTAGATTGGGGCTTCCCAGGTGGTGCCTGCCAATATAGGAGACATAAGCGATATCTTCCCCCTGGGTTGAGAAGATCCCCTGGAGTAGAAAATGCAATCCACTCTAGTATTCTTGCCTGGAAAAATACATGGACAGAGGAGCATGGCAGGCTACAGACCGTGGGGTCGCAAAGAGTTGGACACAACTGAGAGACTAACACACACACACAGAGGATAGATTAGTAACAGAGTGAAAATTGCATAATCTCACCTTGAGAAGGATGGGCAGAGAGCAGTTTCGTCATCTCAGTATGAAGAACTGTCTTCACTTGGGTTTTCTCCAAGGCAGAGCATAAATAAGAACTTGTAACAGGCAGCTCATTTGGAAAGTATTTCCAGGGGGCAGTAGGGGGACAAGCAAGGGTGAGTCAGAGGAGAGGATAACCATGCAAAAGTGTGTTCATGAACTGACCACCATTGTGAGCTACAGGTGGTCCATCTGTCTGGTGCCTTCTGAAGAGCAGTGTTGTCTACACAAGGCATAGAAGGTACACCAGTAGCCCTGTGCTGCCTCTGGAAGTTGACTCCCTTTCACTTCCTAGATCAGCATATCTGAGCATGCCCTTGTACAGAGGGCTCTTGATACAGTGTTAATGAAGCTCCAGGGAGGAATAATGACAGGTCCATTCTGCAAAGGAAAGACCATGAAAAGGTGATGTTACCAAAAGATGGGGAAACAATGAGGCAAGCAAAACCAACAGGCATTGCTTAATTGAAGCCTGAGGATGTTCATGTACGTGTGAGAGAGAGACAGAATGGGGGAGAAAGAGAGACTTGATTTAGGATATTAGGACCTGGTACATTATTCATATTCACCCAGGCTTTCATTCATGCTGTTCCTTCTCCTTCTCCTCCATTCATCCAGATCTTAACAACCCAAGGCTGCAATCCTCCTATATGTCTTGAGAGTATCATATTTCTCATCATTGTATTCTTTCATTCTTTTCTCTAAAGCCTCAACAAAGTGTCTCCACCACTGAACTTAACTTAAGTTATCCCCTAGGACTTTAATGTTTGATTCAGTTCCTTCCCATGGTAGAAGTACTTGAGTTTTTGCAATAGCCAGAATGAAACCAAAATTATTATTCTGCCATTTACTGGTTAATGCCATGTTGTCTTGGGCAAGACACTCCTTGTACTAAGGTTAATTCATCAATAGAATGAGTGTGATAGTAACCACTTGGTAAGTTCATAAAGATTATATTAAAGCACACTATTTACTTTTGCAAAGTGAATGTTAGGCACTTAATAATAATTAGTTCCTCTACTTTGATAACAAGGACTAGGCCTTTGCTTCTTTTGAATATTCCCTTAAAATATTAGTTCAGAATGAGTTCTTACTAGATTTTAGAGTTATGTCTTGGTTATCCATGCAAACTCGGCTGTTGAAAGCCTTGCAGCAGAGATTGCATACTCTTATGATCCATGGGACAAATCTATCAATGATGAATTTGACCATTATACATTTAATAACTGAATGAAAGGCCAACAATAAAAACTTTGCTTACAGAAACATGGATTGCTTCTTTTCTTAAAATATTTGGCTTACCTTTCTGCATGGTACAATTAATTGGACCCGGTGTCAGTGCCACACTTTAGGAAGACATGGACTCTCCAGTTTGCTACAGTCCTCAGCACACCTTACATAATCTTATGCTAGGTCTTCTTTTTACATTTTTGGTGTCTCCCTGATACTTCTGCATTTGTGTTTAAAACTCCAGCTTATTCATGAGGATAGAAAAAGATGAAAACCTAAAATGCATTTTAGTTGACCACGGTCTGAGTGGTGAAACCACTATCTTGTATGACTTATCTTAAATATTTGCTAGTTTGTGAGACAGTAGTACTTACTCAGATGATTTTTAGAGCATCTGTGTGAGCCCTGGTGGTTTGAAAAGTGGCCTGGCAGATTATACTTTATGAGACTGTCACCCATAATCTTGGCTTTTGAGGTGACAGGACAAGTGGCATGATCATCCCCATTTAATGACAAGAAACCAGCCTCTTGGGATTATGAAAGTATCAAGGTCCTAGTACTAGTAAATGGTGGAATTACTGACTCCAAATCCAGGATTGTGCTGATGTCTGGTGAAGGAAATTTTAAAGAAAGCAGTGCTCGCTTCGGCAGCACATATACTAAAAAATTTTAAAGAAAGCAAAGGTCATTGACCTCAAGGAGTTCATTATCAAATGATATTTCTAGAAAAATGCAAGGAAATGTGTCAGGAATATTTATTGGGAATACATATAGTGGTACAAAATGAGCTACTGGTATGAACAAACTGCAGAGGACTTGCTGGCATGATTAGGGTCAAGTGATTCATGATTCATTGTGATGGAAAAGAAAGAAAAAGTTTGAAGCCACATTCTGAAGATTTGGTTCTTTTTGCACAGGCTTAACTTTTCCCTTTATGTTTTAAAGTTATAACGTAGATCCATGGAAAACTGAGAAATAGGAGAATGTCTATGGGAAAACACTGTCGTGTCATTAAAAACTCAGTATTTAATTGGAAGATGTATAAAAGCACCAATAGCAACTTGGTCTTCCTGAAATAGATAGAATGTCTAAGCTGAAATAAAAATAAATCATCAAGAAGATTTTATCAAAGGGAGAAGGTACAGCTCTTCAATTGTGTGCTAAGGGCAATAGCCAGAGTTCCTTGACCTTGAGATTATAACAGGAGCAGTCAACTAGTCAGGCTGCTGGGTCAGGACACCCGAGCTCAGGGCCAATGTTCCCCTCTCTTTTCCTCTTCTGAGGAAGTAAAATTAGGGTCATATTGCTCAATAGCTTTGGAAAAAAATGTGCAGAGTAGTTAAAATCAACCTTAAATTTTCTCCATAAGGGAGAAATCATGATTAAAAACATGCTTCAGGAACATATTGAAACTGACCAACAGAAAAAGAGAAGAGAAATAAAAAAAGGTTGTACAGAGCAAGACTGGGTAGATTCTTTTGTGGTTGTGGCAATTTCAAATAGGGAACCATGATATGAATTCCAATCTCATGTCTAGCTCATGATGAGAAGTGTTCAGAAAGAGAACAGGTAATTATAACAACATCCTCAGCCACTACCTTTTTTCTTTAAGCACTTTATATTGGAGGATCTGGGAAATCAGATGTATTTTCCTAAAGAAAATCTTCATCCATAATGTAAAAATCAATGTGCTATATATGACCATGAAGGATAGTCAATGTGAGTGGGAAAAGGTGAACTAAAGATGGATAACTCTATCTAAACACTTTAAAATATAATTTTACCTGGTAATTTATTTTTTCTTCTTTTATATTGATTAATATCATTGGCTCTAGGGGAAGAATGTATGAAGAGTAAGCTAATACAGTAGAGATTAACTCCTCTATTGAAATGTAAGGGCACAGAAGGCATGATATAGGGCTATCATATGTTGCTTGATTACTTGATAAGGGCTCTGGAAACTGAAGGATGCTGTCAGCAGAATCAGAAGTTTTAATTATGCAGGTGTGAAACTTTCAGAAAATGAACATCATGGCATCTGGCCCCATCACTTCATGGGAAATAGATGGGGAAACAGTAGAAACAGTGTCAGACTTTATTTTTTTGGGCTCCAAAATCACTGCAGATGGTGACTGCAGCCATGAAATTAAAAGGCACTTACTCCTTGGAAGAAAAGTTATGACCAACCTAGATAGTATATTCAAAAGCAGAGACATTACTTTGCCGACTAAGGTCCGTCTAGTCAAGGCTATGGTTTTTCCTGTGGTCATGTATGGATGTGAGAGTTGGACTGTGAAGAAGGCTGAGCGCCGAAGAATTGATGCTTTTGAACTGTGGTGTTGGAGAAGACTCTTGAGAGTCCCTTGGACTGCAAGGAGATCCAACCAGTCCATTCTGAAGGAGATCAACCCTGGGATTTAGGTCTGGTATTCCCATCTCTTTTAGAATTTTCCACAGTTTATTGTGATCCACATTAACTTGTCTAGCAAGGTTGTAAGGATTAGAAATGGTGTAGGTATACTGCCTGGCACATAGTAGGTGCTCAAGAGATACTGGCCATAACTAGTTTGTAAAGAAAGCTTGAAACAACTTATCCTCTTTAATAGAGAGTGATTATTTAATCTTAGATGGAGGGATATGAATAACAATAATAATTACCTCTAGTTAATTGTAAGACTATAAATCTGGGGAGGGAGTGAATCTATTTTGAGTGGCCCTGTAGGAAAGATTAAAAACAGTAAGTGAAAGACACTGGTTAAAAGGAAGAAAGGGAGGGAAGGAGAGCACAAAGGAGGAAGGAAAGAAGAGTGGAAGAAGTCAGGGACTGTCTTAAGTCCCCATGTGTCTGTGGGGCTATTCTAGAAAAGGCGGGAACAGACCTCTGAAAGTGACAGTTATAAGGGGAATGCAAACATCTTATAAGATTGCAGTAAAGGATATTTTCCCCACTAACCTAATACCAAGCCCCACTTCAAAATTTAGCCAGATGACTTGAGATAAAAGTGAGTGCCTTGGAGACTTTTCATCAGAATGTGTGCTTCACAGGACAGTTTTCCACCAAATGGAGTTCTTATTAATGAAGCAAAAGATAAAGTTGATGCCTGTATAAATGAATAGGTAATGTCCAATCACTATTTTTAGAAGCTCCTTGAAATTAAGGAGAGAGTAAATGTTCCCTCATCAGACCAACATTCTTGAGGCCAGTAACTCAGTGACCTTTTTTTAAGGACAGTGGATATTATTTATAAAGCTTTAAGGATTTATTAATCAAGTGAATGTGATAATGTAATTCTTAGAAGATGCTGGATCTTTTTTTGCAAAGTAAAGATGTGCTTCTCCTGTAACAGTGAATCTAACACCTATAAACATTTTTAAAATGAACCACTAGACAAATGCAGGGTCCCATTTTTATTATTTTCACAGTCTCGTTCAACACATTTCATGACAAAGTGGGCTTCATTATAAAGCCTGGGTTTTTTTCCCCCCCTTAAAAAAGGGCTTTTAAAAAATTCACTTTAAAAAACGAACTCAGAGGTTAAAATAACAAAATCTGATGCTGAGGCTGAAACTCCAATACTTTGGCCACCTCATGCAAAGAGTTTACTCATTGGAAAAGACCCTGATGCTGGGCGGGATTAGGGGCAGGAGGAGAAGGGGACGACAGAGGATGAGATGGCTGGATCACATCACCGACTCGATGCACATGAGTTTGGGTGAACTCCGGGAGCTGGTGATGGACAGGGAGGCCTGGTGTGCTGTGATTCATGAGGTCGCGAAGAGTCGGACACAACTGAGAGCCTGAACTGAATTGGACTACATGGGAAGAGGAGAAAAGAAAGCATTTTTATTTTTTTTAATATTTATTTATTAATTTGCCGTGGCAGGTCTTAGTTGCAGCACATGGGATCTTCATTGCCACATGTGGGAATTTTCCTTGCGGTGCGCAGACGTCTCTCTAGTTGCAGCTCATGGGCTTAGTTGCCCTGCACATGTGAGGTCTTCGTTCCTCAACCAGGGATCAAACCCTGAGTCCCTGCATTGGAAGGCGGATTCTAAATCACCACCCAGGGAAGTCCTAGGAAAGCGTTTTTTTAAATCAGAAGAGAGAGAGAAGATTCTGGGAGACTGGACAGGGGCCTGAAGTCAGCAGGTTCTGCAGAACACCAGGGACTAGCTGCACTGCTTAACAGCAGAGCTACAGGACTAGGCAAGGCCTCCGAGAGGAAGGTTTATAGTGCTCCAAAGCAGGACAGAACCTGGCTGTCCCAGGGTTCTCCTTCTAGGCCTGGTCCAGAAGCAGCTGAGCCCTCAGCCCACGCTGATGAGACACAGGCCTGGCAACAAAAGCCAGGCTGACCCGTTGGTCAGTCCCAGAGAGGTCCATCTCTCCCCAGAATCTCAGCACGGTTCTGTGGCAAGACCCCATGAAGACAATGAGTGAGTGCTGTTCCTGTTTTGCGGGATGGGGGGTCCAAGTCAGATTTCAGTGATTTAGGGAAAATAAAGAAATATGATATTTCCTGCGTGGTTGTTTCTGAACTAAAATTCAATCCCACAACAGATAGGTATCTGGGATGGATGACTACTACAACCTGACTCTGCCAGTTGGGGTGTCCAAAGAGGATAAATTCAAATCATCCCCTCTTACAGAATGAGGTTTTATGTTTACATGAGTAAGTGGGGTGGATAGGTTTCAAAAAATTACTTACTGGGAACAGTTATCCCATTTCTGGCAAGTTAGGGAATGTGGTCTAATGAGTTAAGCTTCAAAGTATGGAAAAATGATAATAGAGGAAAAGTTTGGTAAATTGGAATGGTTTATTAACTTTTATAGTCACAATATTACAATCTAGTCAGGACTTCCCTGGTGGCTCAGACGGTAAAGCATCTGCCTACAATGCAGGAGACCTGGGTTTGATCCCTGGGTCGGGAAGATCCCCTCAAGAAAGAAATGGCAAGCCACTCCAGTATTCTGGCCTGGAGAATCCCATGGATCGAGGAGCCTGGTGGGCTACAGTCCATGGGGTTGCAAAGAGTCGGACAGGACTGAGTGACTTCACTTTCTTTCACTTTCAGGAGGAAAAATTCATTTTAAAAAACTCACAAAGTAAACAACACAATCACATGCTGGATTAGCTGCCACGATCAGTTGTAACTTTGCTTCATTGGACAGGATGAAAACTGAACAATCACTTCATGTTTGTGGAATATTTTATCACTGTTTATTAACTGCCAAAATGTATGCTAGTTCAGTTCAGTTCAGTCGCTCAGTCGTGTCCGACGCTTTGTGACCCCATGAATCGAGCACGCCAGGCCTCCCTGTCCATCACCAACTCCCGGAGTTCACTCAGACTCACGCCCATCGAGTCAGTGATGCCATCCAGCCATCTCATCCTCTGCCGTCCCCTTCTCCTCTTGCCCCCAATCCCTCTCAGCATCAAAATCTTTTCCAATGAGTCAACTCTTCGCATGAAGTGGCCAAAGTACTGGAGTTTCAGCTTTAGCATCATTCCTTCCAAAGAAATCCCAGGGTTGATCTCCTTCAGAATGGACTGGTTGGATCTCCTTGCAGTCCAAGGGACTCTCAAGAGTCTTCTCCAACACCACAGTTCAAAAGCATCAATTCTTCAGGGCTCAGCCTTCTTCCCAGTCCAACTCTCACATCCATACATGACTACCGGAAAAACAATAGCCTTGACTAGGTAGACTTTAGTCAGCAAAGTAATGTCTCTGCTTTTGAATATACTATGTAGGTTGGTCATAACTTTTCTTCCAAAGAGTAAGCGTCTTTTAATTTCATGGCTGCAGTCACCATCTGCAGTGATTTTGGAGCCCAAAAAAATAAAGTCTGACACTGTTTCCACTGTTTCCCCATCTATTTCCCATGAAGTGTTGGGACCGGATGCCATGATCTTCGTTTTCTGAATGTTGAGCTTTAAGCCAACTTTTTCACTCTCCTCTTTCACTTTCATCAAGAGGCTTTTTAGTTTCTCTTCACTTTCTGTCATAAGGGTGGTGTCATCTGCATATCTGAGGTTATTGATATTTCTCCCGGCAATCTTGATTCCAGCTTTTGTTTCTTCCAGTCCAGCGTTTCTCATGATGTACTCTGCATAGAAGTTAAATAAGCAGGGTGACAGTATACAGCCTTGACGTACTCCTTTTCCTATTTGGAACCAGTCTGTTGTTCCATGTCCAGTTCTAACTATTGCTTCCTGACCTGCATACAGATTTCTCAAAAGGCAGGTCAGGTGGTCTGGTATTCCCATCTGTTTCAGAATTTTCCACAGTTTATTGTGATCCACACAGTCAAAGGCTTTGGCATGTCCATAAAGCAGAAATAGATATTTTTTTGGAACTCTCTTGCTTTTTCCATGATCCAGCGGATGTTGGCAATTTGATCTCTGGTTCCTCTGCCTTTTCTAGAACCAGCTTGAAAATGTATGTCAATATCAAATAAAGGGCAAGGAACCCAGAAAAGAATTGAGGACAGTTGGAATCAGGCATCAAGAAAATGGTTCTTCCTATTTACAAAACAGAAACAGACTCACAGACTTAGAGAATGAGCTTGTGGTTGCCAGAGGGGAAGGGTAAAGGAAGGGATAGACTGGGAGTTTGGAATGACATGTACACACAGCTATATTTAAAGACAACCAACAAGGACCTACTATATAGCACAGGGACCTCAGTTCAATATACAGGTCTCCAATTCCAAAGAGATGATGCAATAGTATCTCACCCCTAAGACAACGAGATGGTTCATCTTATCTGTGGAATTTACTATGAAAATATGTAAAATTTTATTGGAAACTAGTGTTTCCTGTGTAACAGTGATTTTCAACTTTTTTTTCTCTTTCTTGATAAATTTTTAAAAACACAAAAAGTATGCCTCTTTCGAACTTAAAATTCATATGAAAATGTTTCTTATAGGTCTAAAAAAAGTGGTCCTTTATTGATTTAATTGAAACTCAGGGTTACCTTTGATGCTTCCATGCCTCTCTTTTTGTTTTTTTTCTATTTTCATTTTTTCCCCCACTTTTGTCTTCTTCTCCAGAAGTGAAAGCCAGTAGACTTATGCAGTTTTGAAGTAGCATAACGTTTGCAGGCAAAAAAGAGCTGAGTCTGAGTCTCTACTTTCTCTTGTGTTGGGGAGTTAACCCCTTCGTTTCCATTTCTTCACAGGTAAAGGGAGATGACAGTGCCAACCTCATAGAGTGAGGAGGAGGGAAATGGCAGTCGAGAAACCAGCAGCTGACACAGAGCAGGCAGGTAATCAGTGATGTTCATTTTCCTTTCCCCTTTAGCAAAAGGAGAGTGAGAGAAGCAGTCTCTGTCTTAACAGCAGTGTTCTCAAGTGCTTCTTTTAACATGTATGTGAAACATGTTAGTGCTAACATGCAGTACTAACACAGAGATGTTAAAATGTATATTCTGTCCACACTGGGTCTCAGATGTTGCTGGTCCCCAGACCACATTTTGAGTAGTAAAGTTTTAGAGGTAAAAAGAACATGTAATGTAATGTAATGTAAAGTCACTCAGTCGTGTCCGACTCTTTGTGACCCCATGGACTGCAGCCCACCAGGCTCCTCAGTCCATGAGATTCTCCAAGCAAGAATACTGGAGTGGTTTGCCATTTCCTTCTCCAGGGAAAAAGAACATGGAAATGGCCAAATAATAAAGATTAATAAGGCAGGAAAATATACCAACATTTACAGAATGTGTACTGCATGCCTAGGAATATATACATAAATACATTTTAAAAATACTTTTTTTAATCTTCAAAATAATTGTGTGAGGTAGGTTTTATTACCATTTCCCAGAACAGGAAATTGAGGATCAGGTGCACTAGCTCAGAGGAGATCCTTGTCATTCCAAAGTTCACATTCACCTTATACCTTGACAGAGGACACAGGGTGTGACACATAACAGAGGGAGGTAATGAGTCCAGGTGGCAGAGAAGGACCAAGTACGGGTGGGCATCAGTGATCTGTAGAGGGACAGATGAAGGGGCTCGGGGAACATAGGGGTGCATTCCACAGTGAGAGAGAAGAGTGCAGGGGCCGTGAGCCCTTCACTCACCCTCTTTTGCCCATACTCCTTCAGAATCCAGAATAGCTACTGTTCAAGGTCCAACCCTTCACCTCTTCAGTCAAATCATTATTGGCAAAGAACTAGGGCAGCTGTCACCTTCCAGGCAGTGAAGGAGTGGATCTTAGCCAACTTCACCTCTCCTAGTTATTCCTCTGGTTACCGAGATAAGAAAGAAAATGCACAGAGAAGGTCAGAAGGAGGACAATCAGTACTGCACTTCTGAAGGCACTTTTTCAACCACTTAGTTTAGCAGAGTTTATATCTAATCTAATATTGCCTAGCAAACAAGAGCTGGAGCCAAAGGTATGAACCCATGATTACAATAAGGTCTAACAGGTGACAATCATATGACAAGAAAAACATGTTGCCCCAGAAATGTCTTACTGTAAGGCAGCAAACATTTCAATGCTTAGGCTCCATAAACTGTGGACTTCACTTAGGACAGACACAACTGTTTTTCATAATAAACTCTAAATGTCATTTTGTTTTCAAGATGATACACTTAACTGTTTCAAGGCATCCTTCAGGAAGATACCAGTTTGGATCTGAATTAGTAATGTCTTCACATTCAGTAGGGATGTGGGAAGTATTAATAGCTATCCCTTCTGGTCTTCCCTGGTGGCTCAGTGGTAAAGAATCCACCTGCAATGCAGGAGACCTGGGTATGATCTCCTGGAGGAGGAAATGGCAGCCTACTTCAGTATTCTTGCCTGGAAAGTCCCGTGGACAGAGGAGCCAAGCAGACCACAGTCCATGGGGTCACAAAGAGCTGGACACGATTGTGTGACTGAGCACACACACACTCCTGCGTATGGTGGGCCCGACTCACTGCCCCACCCCCACCCCTTTCTGAGTGCCTGATTCTGACTTCTCAGGCCGCTCCCAGGAGGACCAGACTTCAAATGTGAACTCCTTCACAATTAAGGAAAATTTCACCCTTCCCGAGTCCCAGCACAATTTCTAACTCCTCCTCGAGATGATACTCATCTGTTCCTCTGAGCTCCCCACGATGAAAACTGAATCCCAGGTGCCACATGAGCACCAAGGAGCCACTGTTCCTTCAGTGGCCCTACAGTTTTAGGCCCCATGATACCCAGAACTAGTGCTGCCTGCTCTGTCCCTCCCAATCTGATCCCTTTGGTTACTGACACTTGAAACAAACCGAATTTTGTTACATCCCACTCCACCACCCTCAACAAGACATTAGTGAGCTGTTATGCCTTCCAGTGCGCAAAATGCCACTGGGATTGTACACCCCAGCCAACATATCCCTGGAAAGTAAGTCACAAATCTGCCTCCATCAAAATGTTTCCTCCTTTCTTAGTTTTAATGGTTCAATATGCCATTTTGTGAAGGAAGGGAGGAGTCCATGGGGCAGAAACCCTTTCATAATAATGAAAGATACCTAATCTCTCTTGATTTAAAACATATATAAAACTAGGCCAATTTTAATTCACAGAAAGTATGTCTAAAAGCTGACCATTATTTTCTATTCACTGATCAGAAGATGTGAAAATCTATTCTAATGTCAAGGTCTATTTAGATCAAGAAAGTTACTAGGAGACATAAGTTGGCAAAGAGTTTAATTTGAGAGCATTATCTAAAACATAGCATGCAATGCAGTGATTAAATTTGGTTTTGATTGAGCAAATAAACATAAAGGGGCTGCTTATAAGGTAACATTAGTCCCATTAATGTCAAGGAAGATCAAGCTCTTAAATATGAGTTCCCAGGGATGGCTCATAAGAAATATTAATCCAAGGACGGGAGAAAAGTAGGAGAGCTTATTGTTAATTATTTTAAACAATTTCAAATTCCTTAACTGCATGTGAGTATGGAAAACCAATGGGGAAATGAATCATTCTTTCTCCATCTGTAGGTCTGGAGTCAGAGGCTGACATTGTTGATCTGGAGTTCATAAGAGAGAAAGGGAAGTGACTCCATTTTGGAGATGCATAATTTCATTACATATATACATGGGTTGCTCTGAAACCCATCCTCCAGGACTCTGTAAAAGCAGAAAGAAAAATGGAATTGCCTAGAAAAACATGAGCTCCTCCTGGGTTTGAAGGTAGCTTCCTTATTAACTATAGAACTAGGTACAGAGGTCAATAAACAAGAAAAAAATATAATCAGGATTCCTTTTGTGTTGATATAGTGTGGAGCTTGTCTTAAATGAAGATCTGAAAGGAAAATCATCACAATACATTTTTTAAATATTAAACTGTTATTCTGGGGTGTCTTCCTGACTCTCTTGGAGATTAGACAGTATTTCTTTGTACCCATTGCAGCTGGCACATGCCTTTGATACAGCAGGTATCAGATATTGTAGTGGCTTTAGCTTGTGCTCAGTCACTTCAGTTGTGTCCAGCTCTTTGCAACCACATGGACTGTAGCCCACTAGGCTCCTCTGTCCATAGGATTCTCCTGGCAAGAATAATGGAGTGGGTTGCCATGCCCTCCTCCAGGGGATCTTCTCAACCCACAGACTGAACCCAGGTCTTCTGTATCTTCTTCATTGCAGGCGAATTCTTTACCACTGAGCCACTGGGAAGCCTAATGACTTTAGCTTCAGATCAGTTCAAGTCAGTTGATCAGTCATATCCAACTCTTTGTGACCCCATGGACTGCAGCAAGCCATGCTTCCCTGTCCATCACCAACTCCCAGAGCTTGTTCAAACTCATGTCCATTGAGTCAGTGATGCCATCCAACCATCTCATCCTCTGCTGTCCCCTTCTCCTCCTGCCTTCAGTCTTTCCCAGCATCAGAGTGTTTTCTGATGAGTCAGTTCTTCTCATCAGGTTGCCAAAGTATTGAGCTTCAGCGTCAGTCCTTCCAGATAATATTCAGGGTTGATTTCCTTAGGATGGATTGGTTGGATCTCCTTGCAGTCCAAGGGACACTCAAGTCTTCTCCAACACCACAGTTCAAAAGCATCAATTCTTCAGCGCACAACTTTCTTTATGGTCCAACTATCACATCCATACATGACTGCTGTAAAAAGCATAGCTTTGACTGTACAGACCTTTATCGGCAAAGTAATTTCTCTGCTTTTTAATATGCTCTAGTTTTGTCATAGCTTTTCTTCCAAGGAGCAAGTGTCTTTTTATTTCATGGCTGCAGTCACCATCTGCAGTGATTTGGGAGCCTAGACTTTAGCTTATCTGGCTCAAACTAAGATTGTTAGTTACTTGAAGTCAAGGACATTTTTTTCTTTGGTTTTCCAGTGCCTAGCAAGGCACTGCCAAAATGTATTGAACAAGTTAATAATTTTTTTTCCATAAAGTAGTTGTATAATACAGATATAAGGTCAACATTTCTATCAATAGAATTATTTGGAAGTGATTGGTGATGACAACTAAAACTTGTTTCCTTTGGTCTTTTCTCTAAGATGGAATCAAATATAGCAGGTAGGATCATCTGTTTATGACTTTTAGAAGCACATTTTTTTCAGGAATATGATTCATGGGAAGAAAAGGCCATTTTCATATAAAATTACTATGTCAGTGTTGCAAAATTTAGTGGTAATTAAAACACTGCTTCTTTGAAACACATTTGCATTAGTCAGTCTTCTCCAGAGAAACAGAACTAAATATATACATAGAGAGAAGGAGAGAAAGAAATTTATTATAAGTAATTGGCTCATGTGATTACAGAGACGGGCAAGTCCAAATCTACAGGGTGGGCCAGCAGGCAGAGGCCCAGGAGAACTGACTGTGCAGATAAAATCCAAAGGCCATCTGCTGGCGAACTCCCTCTTCTCTGGAGGAGGGTCACTGTTATTTGTTCCATTCAGGCCTTCAGCTGGTTGGATGAGGCCCACCCACATTGTGGAGGGCAATCTGATCACCAATCAAAATGTTAATCTCATCTAAAAACACCCTTACAAAGACACCCAGAACAAAATTTGACCAAATATCTGGTCATCCTATGACCCAGTCAAGTTGACACATAAAATTAACCATCATCATATTCATGTGGCAGATAGCAGTGTCTGTATAGGGCTGTTCACTGTATACCGCTGTGTACGATGAACGTTTAGAGTAAATCTCAGCTGAGTAGACTATGGCTACCAGAGGCTACTGAAGTAGACTCAACTGAGTAGACTACAGATAGTTTTGTGTGACTGTGCTAGTGTGGGCTTCTGCTTCACAGAGACCTGGGTTTCAGGCCCTTCTACTATCTGCATGACACTGAGCAAGTTACATAAATTTTGTACATTTTAGTTTTTAAATTTGTATTTTAGGAATAATAATAATAATACCTACTTCATAGAGTCATTGTGAGGATTAAAATCAAATGCACGTAAAGCACTTAGCTAGTTCCATGCCCATAGTAAGACATCAATAAATGTTATTAATTTTTTAATTATTTCCATACAACTTTCTCCCCTTTTAGATGGTCTAATTTCTCAAGATAGAGAATTTATTTTTAACCTGTTTCTATCACACTCCATGCATAATCCATCATGTGCATCTGTTAAGTACTTATGGGTTTAATCTGCCTCAGACTCTATGACTTTCGTTTTATGATGAGATGCCATGGGTAAGAATACATTTTAATAGTGGAATTTGTATTTGTATTTTTTTTTAAAGAAGCAAATGATGGCAAATAGTTCATACGGTATTGAAGTAGTGTCAGAAGCTAGGCAAAAATCTGTGAAGCAGAAATAAGCTCTAAATAGGCTCTGGTGAAAAAAGATAGGTTCCTCAAAGGAATAAATAAATTTGTACATGGAAAGGTCTGGAGCACCTGTGCAACATTCTGTAGGCTTTAGTTGCATTTTAAAAATTGATATGAGCTCTGTTTGAAGAAACTCAAGATTGTTCTGAGGCAAATTCAAGATATCATTAATTCTCTATATATTTCAATATTGCATCATTTTAAAAGGACTTTCCTTTATATTTTCATATTTTTATGACTTCTCTTTTTAAAAAGCTATAATACTTCGCTCTCTCCAAACAGGAAAAATTCCTTAATACTACTAATACTCAATGTTCACATTTCCCTTATCACACTATGAAAACTTTTAAAAAACACTTTGTTCAAATCTTGATACCAAGGGTCCATATATTGTTATGGATTGATATATATTTTGAGAACTTTTTTCTTTAATCTATGTTTCCTCTGGATCTCTCTCTTTAAAAAAAAAAAAAAACTTGGAATCTTATTATTGAAGGAAAAGGTCATAGGCCTACAGATGTCCTCATTGTCCAGATTTTGCTGACTGAATATCCATGGACTCTTTTAAACATATTCTTCTAGTCATACTGCCATATGCCACATTTTATCTTCTATAAACTAAAATCTGAGACTTGATCATATTTAGATTTTTTTTTTTTTTGGTGAAGGACAAAACCACCTCACAGATGTTTATAAACTTCCATAGAAGGTACATATCAGGTCATCTTCTTGAGATGCAAATAGCCATTGTTGAGCAATACCTACATAGTGATACTCTGATTTCTTCCTAGTTTATTGTCTGTGATACTATAAAGAAAGAAACTCTCCCTCAGGAGTATTAGGTTATTTTGAAATACATGTCATAACAGTATCCTTGACTATTGAAACTGTACTTTCATGACAATTTTAGTAACTAAATTTTATGTTTGACATTATACTGCAGAAAGCATCATTTCTTGCCATTGCCAGCTGCTGGACTGTATCAGTAGTGTCTGTAGTACACATTTGTCTCATGAAATAGGTGCTCGTTTTCAATTGTGGTAGATGAAGGAATGCGATACCTAGTTTGTGAAAGTGATCAACCAAAATTTTAATCTATATCCCTAACATTGATTATTTATTCTGTATCAATGTCTTTTTATTATGGATAAAGAGGTAATGAATGTATTCATGTATATACCTTTTTTATGTCTTTTGAATTAGTTTGTGACAAAATTCCTCAAAGTAGAATTGATAGAACAAAGGATGTGATTATACTTATGTCTATTGTTCTTTGTTTCCATATTCCTTTCCAAAAGGATGGTATTAATTTATAGTGCCATAAAGAATGAGTACATACTTTCACTTCAACATTGACAATTGTCATACTTTTATTTTGCTATTTTAGTAAATGTAAAATGTTATTTTTATATTGCTTTCACTTGCATTCTTTGGATTACTATCAAGGAACAACATTTTTTTGCCTATCTATTTGTATACTAACTATGTTTCCTAGTGTAGAAGAGAGATTTTTCTTAAACTATTAAAAGTCATGCCTGAACAATGTAACTACGTAATAGGAGCAGAGGATTTCAGAATCTGGTGAATTTTCTCAGTTTTCATAAATTGACTTACTAGGAGTGGATATAAATAGTTCTGGTTTCAATTTCCTTTTTTGTAATGGGAGAAGAGGATGCTGTCTTGGGAAGGAAGATTCCCTGAGTGTTTGAATATATCATAACATTTCTCCCATTTTGTTTTTCCATTGGAAAACCCAGTGGATTTAACAGCCAGCCCTGTGGCCATCCAGTTACAAGTCGGTATACTGCCTGCTCCCCTGGGAAGGTGACTTTCCAAGCCAAACAGTGGCTGTGGCCTAATCTGCAGAAGCAAGCATGAAGAGAAGCAGCTCCAGAGAGAACATTTACAGAGTAGCTGCCTGGACCTGGCTTGCAGCTAGACCAGGATTCTCCGTGTCAGGCAACCAAACTGGCTTGAGCTGATTTAAAACTGACAAGGATTTTTCTTATTCATTTTGAACAGTATGCTGATCTTAGCAATCTTCTTAACCCAGAGAGACACAATCACAGTGAGAGAATGCCCAGTTGACAATGTTTTTACAGAACATTTTATATCTCCCAAACTGATTTTGTAAGTGTGTGCATGCTCAGTGGTGTCCAACTCTTTGTGACCCCATCAACTGTAGCCCGCTCCTCTGTCCATGGGATTATCCCAGCAAAAATACTAGGATGGGTCGCCATTTCCCCTTCCAGGGGATCTTCCTGACCCAGGGATCAAACCGAGGTCTCCTGTGTCTCCTGCAATGCAGGCAGATTCTTTACCCAATGAGCCACCTACTTAATCTCCAAGCTGTAGAATGCACAATGACTTCTAGGAAATTTGATAAACTGTTTTCCTTAGCATACAATAGACTTTTCTTTCTTTAACTGGCACCTTAGTGCACAATTAAATAATAAGCATGCCAATTAAAAATTAATAATAACATGTAATTAGCTTTCAAAAACTAGTGAATTTATCAAGAGATTAGGCACTGTTATTTAGTCGCTAACTTGTGTCCAACTCTTTCTTCACCATCCCATAGACTGTAGCCCCCTAGGTTGTTCTGTTCATGGGATTTCCCAGACAAGAATACTGGAGTGGGTTGCCATTTCCTTCTCCAGAGGATATTCTCAACCCAAGGATCGACCCTGGGTCTCCTGTATTGGCAGGTGGATTCTTTATCACTGAGCTACCAAGGAAGCCAGATTAGCATTAGGAAACCCTAATTTTAAACCTAGCTTGTTAATGATACACTCTATTTCCATGCTATTTCTCCCATTTCTGAAACTAATGTAAAACTGGAAATGATGTCAAAATAGTTAATAGCTAAAAGTTTAGTAATCACTCACAAGTAGTAGTACATTCCATGAGGAGATACTCTTTAAGAATGAGAAATAAGATTGCCATCTGGGTTTTAAAACAAAGATCTACACTGAGATGCACCTTAAAGAAGCAAAATAGCCTGCTACCTCATTAATAGAGGTAAGAATGGTGGAGAGACTAGATCTGCCCAAAAAAAATAAGGAAAAGGAGAGTCACAGCATAAACATTGACCGAGCAAGTCAATTAGTGTTTTGAGGAATAAAAATCCAGCCAGCTTCTTCATAGTATCTGGTCTGCCTGGTAGGTATTTTCTTAAAGCAGAAATGCACACACCGGGCCATCTTAACATAATGCCATAAGTCTCTCACAAATACCTCCTCTCCTAAGCCTCCTCTCCTAAGCCTTTGCTCCTCAACATTTCTGCTGATTGTTTGGCTTCTTACAGGGGAGGATAACGAGAGGAAGAAAAATTAAACAATGGGCTCCCCAATCCCTAAAGGTTTTATTTCTCACTGTAAAGTAATAAAAGTACCTTTTTGATCTCATATATCAATCTTTTGGGAGGTTTGCTAAATTGAACATCCCCAGTCTGATCAACTTCAAAGTTCTGATGAAACATTTTCTAATCTGCGACATTTAGAGCAGACTCTATCCAACAGTTAAATTCTCCAAGGCTTCCCCAGGTAATCCCCTCTGCACTGGTAAAGTGTCAAACAAACCTTTTCTTCTCCTATCTACACCCTTCCTAGTGAGCACAGTGCACTCTGTCAGCTACAGGATGTAAACAGAATGGTGGATGCACAGGAATGACGTCCAGAAGTTAACTTTCTTTTCTGTCTTCAGTTGAAACAGGCCTCACTTGCCCCACCTCCCTTGATCTCTATAGTAAATATAGCTCCTAGCACATATAGGCCTTCAGTTTACATATGTTTAAATGATGGCTGCTCTTTTGCATATTTGACGGCCTCTCACAGAAGGCAATGGCACTCCACTCCAGTACTCTTGCCTGGAAAATCCCATGGGCAGAGGAGCCTGGTAGGCTGCAGTCCATGGGGTCGCTGAGGGTCGGACATAACTGAGCCACTTTACTTTCACTTTTCACTTTCATGCATTAGAGAAGGAAATGGCAACCCACTCCAGTGTTCTTGCCTGGAGAATCCCAGAGACGGGGGAGCCTGGTGGGCTGCCGTCTCTGGGGTCACACAGAGTCAGACACGACTGAAGCAACTTAGCAGCAGTAGCACAAAGGATAAGAAGGCAACTCACCATTGTGGGAGTATTTTTCTGACTGTGTATGGCTGGGATGATTTAGTCTCAGAGTGTAATCCTAAAAGCAGCAGAACTTCCCAAAACTTGGGAGACTTTTTGTTTTAACAGATACTTCTCAGGTTCCCAGGGGAAAAAATAAAGCAAAGAAATGAGGATCACACAGTCATCACCAGCTCAGGGCCTCTGCGCGGTACTTGCTAGTGATTCAGCCCTGCCAAGGGCTGCCAAGTCCCATCTGCCTTCCAGCAGGGTCCCAGAGGATTCTCACCACTCCTTGCTCCAGTCCTCAGCAACCACAGTAGCTCCTACTATCACTGCTCCTCACCAATTCTGACCTCCCTGTGTGGGACAGTGAGGGCTAGCTCTGGCTTCAGATGTGTTTCTATAGCTCTCTGAGCTCAGATCCTGCCTGCAGCCATCTTGAACCTATGAAGAAGTGATCATGAGGGAGGTTGCATCCCTTCATAAATGCTAATGTAAGTCCCAGGGTTAACTGTCACCAGAGAGCTGTGTGGGCCCTAGGTGTTGCTCACAGCCCAGTGAAGAGTACGGGCAGGTATCTCACCCGTGCTGTTGCTTTAGGGAGAGGTTGCTTAGTGCTGCTGCAGGCTGACACCTCCATTGGTCCCATGGGGTTCAGACAGTGCCAGAAGCCCCACTGAAACTTGAACAGACCAGGAAGAGATAGGCACAGGCTGCTTTCCCAGAAAAAGAGCCAGACTGGGACCTCAGCGAGAAACCTTGGCCCTGCCCAGATGCCACATATGTATACCTTCCAAAGGTCTTCCCACTTATTCTCTCTCCAAATGCTGCATATCGATAAAGTTTACTGCTTCTCTCACCATGTCCAGAGGATTTCTGCTTTACCCCTAGTCAGTTTTCTGCGTTGGCACAGGGATGAGGAAATATCCAATCCTGGAAGGCTTATTGCATTTTGTTAAGTACAAGTGAACTCTGTAGCTGGCAGATTTGTTGATTCACATATGGGTGCTAAGTAACAGTCTTTAAAAGATAACCTGTGCTAAGTCACTTCAGTCGTGTCCGACTCTTTGCAACCCATGAACTGTAGCCCGCCAGGCTCCTCTGTCTGTGGGGATTCTCTAGGCAAGAATACTGGAGTGGGTTGCCATTTCCTTCTCCAGGGGATCTTCCCAACCCAGGGATTGAATCCAGGCAGATTCTTCACCTACTGAAGCTGCGAGGGAAGCCCACTGAAAGATACATAGCACTGTAATAATAGCATTGGAATTGCCTTTGATACTAAGGATGAGGTTGGATAATGACCTGGACATTCATGTATGCTAAATTAGAGGCTTGCTTTTGGTCAGAAATGGAGAGAAAGACATAACAGATGAGACACATAGGTAGAGAAGTAAAATATAATGCCAAGAATTTTCAACAATTGGTGTTTGGATTTTGGATATTAAAATTATATAGAACACTAGACATAGTTTAAAAGTATATAAAATGTGACTTTTGTAACTGAAAGTTTTTGATTAGGTTAAATATCAAGTTGTGTGAATTAAATTGGATACAGTGGATTAAAAGATCAATCAGGGTCAAGCAAATATTGCATAATCACAGCTCTTCTAGCTACTAAACAATTACTGTACTCATGTTGTAAGATTGTGGGAAATAATAGGAAAAATAGTGAACAATTTAAGAAAAACAATAACTCATATGAGCAGCTGTGAGGTGCATGTTCAGTCGTGTTTGACTCTTTGCGACCTCATGGACTGCAGTCTGTCAGGCTCCTCCATCCATGGAATTTTCCAGGCAAGAATACTGGAGTGGGCTGCCATTTCCTACTCCAGAGGGTCTTCCCAACCCAGGGAACAAATCCAGGTATCCAGCATCTCCTGTATTGGCAGGCAGATTCTTTACCATTGCACCACCCGGGAAGCCCAAAAACTCCTATAAAACATTTCATAATCTGGATATACACCTAGTCTGTCAAATAATGCAAAAGAAAATTAATTTTTTAATATAATTGCATTTGAAAAATTATTGCCTATAAACCCAGAGAAGAAACAAGATAAAGTGAGAGAATAGTCAAGTCAAATCTAAGCATCCTTGAAGCAACCTGAATCTTGATTAACAGTTATTGATCATTTAAAATCTAATGGTATATTTTTTCATATCTGGGAGTTTATATTAGAGATAAATCATATTTTTGGCTAAATTAACAACCAGGTAATGCTCTTTCCCTAATGAAACATATCAGCTTACATCTTGAGAGTCTTCTGAAAGCTTTCTCAGACTATACAATTTAACATTTCTTCTTTGTGGTTATATAAAAGGAAATAGCTATTTTAAAACCATCTGCTTATTTTTCCTAAGGTACCTAGACTTTCAAAACAGGATAATTTAATGGATTTGAGGTTTGTGGATTTTGAGCCTCAATTGTGTCTTGGCACTCAACATTAAATCAGCTAATTACCAAAATGCCATCTCATTTTACAATGACCTTAAATCTCCAGTGAACATTTAGTGGTCTAGCAGTTTGGGAAATGTAGGTGAGGTGAAGTGAAATTCTATTGAACTTAGTTACAACTAAAACTGACATAATTTTCCTCAGTTTTATTTCAGGTATGAAAGTAAAGGCCAGATTAGTTTTTTTACTCCATAAGATGGCAATCTTCACTATTGCTATGAGGGAACTATCTGAGGGCATCAACCACCTAAGCAGCCAAGGACCAGAAGTGGGATCTTACTTCCAATTTTGAGTCAATTCTCCCTGACATTTTGATGGTAAGATCAAAGCTAATTTGCATTACTGATAAATCAAAATTATACCACGAGTTCTTTTATACCCTTCCAGGGATTTTTCCACTCAAATAATCCTGAGAGAATAAAGGTTGCTGTCATGTACTCTTTTTTAAACAGAATTGTACTCACAGGACTTTCCTGATGGCCTAGTGGTTAAGAATCCGCCTGCCAATGCAGGGGACATAGGTTTGATTCCTGGCCCAGGAAGATTCCACATACCTCTGAGCAACTAAGTCCGTGCGCCACAACTACTGAGCCCATACTCTGCAGCCTGCAAGCCGCAACTACTAAGCCCATACTCTGCAGCCTGCAAGCTGCAACTACTGAGCCCATGTGCTGCAAATACTGAAGCCTGCACACTCCAGAGCACGTGCACTGCAACAAGAGAAGCCACCGCAGTGGGAAGGCTGAGTACCACAAATAGAAAGTAGCCCCTGATCACCACAACTAGAGAAAGCTCATGCACGCAACAAAGGCCGAGCACAGCCACAAATAAATAATAACAACTGTACTCACAGTAATCAGATGGTACACAATTATTAACTAAATGATATTATTAAATGTATGGTATATAATTTTCTGACTTCCGTTGATTCACTAGCTTTCAAAGGCCTCACTCTTTCTGAATGATGAAATAAAGGCAACTGCTTGCAGAGAACGAAGCTGAAACTAGTTGGGGAGAAAGAGATGAGAGCAAGATATAGAATATCTCTTAATCCACAGAGATGATATTGTTGGAGAAAGAAATACAAAGAAGTATTATAACATAGACATTAAGACCCTCAGCAGAGTACACTCACAAAAGATGTCTTTTACTCTACAGTTATTTTCTCTGAGCACCATATTGAGATCTCTCCACTTAGTAATAATTAAATGTTATGAAGAAAACTTCTCTATTAGTTATAAGAATGTAAAGTGTTAAATAGTATGATTATTGCATCACAGTTAAACTGCATCTCCTATAAGGAGCCAAATTTACTCTAAATGAGCATACTTTTACTCTCAGTTTAACATCTAATCAATAGAAATTGATTGAATAAAGACGAATTACAGAGTAGGCTGTATTTGCTCACTCGTGGTTATTATTATTATTATTAAATAAATATTAATAGTAAAATTAATAAAGCATCAAAGTTATATTAAAACCAATGAGCAATAGCAGCAAATCCCCAACTTTGAAGAATGTAAATACTTTCTGTCCTTCTCCCAGGTTGGATTCAGTGATGCATCTTCTTAGACTCTGACCCAAGGGGCAGGGAGAGGCGGAGAATGGAGATTCTGGGAAAGAGCAGATAGGCAAAAGGAAGAAGGAAAATCCAGGAAGAAGAGACTCCCAGGTTCCAACTGGAGACAAATTCCATCTACATGTTCTACAAAGAGCCCCTAGGAGAACAATTAAGACCCTCAGAACCTCATGTGTCCATGATCTGACCTCAAAAAAGAAGAGGTTCTTTCTGGTACCAGGCCAGGACACCTACCCTGCTGAGGTGCATGAAAGCATGTTTAGGGGTCAGTAATGAAGTATTCACTCTAGGAAAGATAATGGGGACAATATCGAAACTACAAATGCAGTACTGTACCAGCATTTAAATAGCAACTTGATAAAATACAACAGAGGGAGCTAAAACTGATGGATGCAATCTAAAAGCTGGCATCTCTCTCAATTTACTATTTAATTAATTAACACAGGAGAAAAGTTGCATTTTCTTGTCTGGCATTTCAAAACAATAAAGTAAAAATAAGATGCCATTCAAAATTCTAATGCAACCTTGCTGGAACACTCACATTCATTAAAGCTATCATTAATTACAGAGTTGGACTAAGGCTTATTCATTAGAATTCACATGCATTATTATATTATCAAGGTTAAATTAGATTTATATCTTTCTGTACAGGTATATTAATAAAAATACATATAATAACACAAAGGAAAACATATACATGTATGTGTTTAAAAGTTGTTTACCTTTTCTATTGTGGTCCTCTTTTTTTTCATAAGACAGTGGAAAGTCAGTGTGATACATCTAACAGTAATCTCCCTTTACAATGATGATCTGACCTCAAAAAAGAAATGGTATTATTGATCTGCCATTATATGAATTGAATTTATGGTCATGTTGGTGATTTCACTGAGTTATCTGCTCTCTCCTGTCCTATTTTGAGGGCTGGAAATACAAGCTATAGTCCTGAGATAAACTTTTCTTTTGGTAAAGCTAACAACCACCTCTGAGGGTTGAGTCTGTGACTTTACACTCATCAGTAACTCTGGATAAAAATTAAATGAGCTAAGTAATAGAACATGCACACCTCACCTCCTCATCTGCCCCCCTCCTGGCACCCAGATGCACACATATACATGCATAAATACACATACACACTGACAAACCATCAGCCCTGCATTGTGTAGAAGCGCAGTCTCTTTTTCAACAGACAGAATGCTTCTTCATGCAAAGTCCCTAAGTATGCATATGATACACATGCATAAAACATTGCTCCATCTAAAAAAGTTACCACATCCCAGATGAAACTTTTGAGGATCTGATCAGTGAAAAAAGCAAGTCTGAAGCTGGAGGTGACAGAACTAAGAAATTTTAAAATTTTATCTTCTTATAGACCTTTTTTTACACTATGTACCAGTAACTTTTAATACTTTCACATATAATATTTTTACTATGACAGGTATAAAATTGTGTTACTTTAATAACTTAATTTTAAGACGGACTTAACATGACTTCAGTTCAGTTCAGTCGCTCAGTCATGTCCGACTCTTTGCAATCCCATGAATTGCAGCACGCCAGGCCTCCCTATCTATCACCAACTCCCGGAGTTCACTCAGACTCACGTCCATTGAGTCAGTGATGCCATCCAGCCATCTCATCTTCTGTCGACCCCTTCTCCACCTGCCCCCAATCCCTCCCAGCATCAGAAACTTAACCAGGACTTAAACAATGAACTCCTGAAGTGTAAGGTGTCTGGGAACATTAACCCAGACACCTAGCACATGACTGCATGTGTGTGTGTGTGTGTGTGTGTGTGTGTGTGTTAAGTCGCTTCAGTCATATCTAACTCTTTGGGATGCTATGGACTGTAGTCTCCTCGTCCTCTGTCCATGGGAATCTCCAGGCAAGAAAATTGGAGCTGGTTGCCATTTCCTTCGCTAGGGGATCTTCCTGGTCCAGGGATCAAACCCGGGGCTCCTGCTGCATCTCCTGCATTATAGGCAGATTCTTTACCGCTCAGCCCCTCTGGAAGCCCAGAATTGTTTACATTTGGCAAGATAGTTGGTCGAGTAAACAAATGTTTGAACAAACTGAGACCCTCCCCAACAGAAGAATAGTGTCATAGAGAAGACAGACATTAAAGCGATTTCAGCAAAAAATTACATGATTACCAGTGTGCAAAATATTTGGGAAGGTATAGGACACTGGAAATGCTTAATGAGAAGAGTGCAGAATTACCTTGACAGTTGACTCAGGATTTGTTTGGGGCACAAGGAGAGACTCAAGGGGGAAAAAAAAAGGAGACAAGAGAGAATAGGGCAGCATGTATGAAAGAGAGACAGAGGGGGATAATTTCAATCAGAAGAAAATCTAGAAAGAAGTTATTCAGCATATGTATACATTTTGTGGTATGTTATTTCCAAAACAGGTAAATGTTTCACACTTTTGTGTGTGTGTGTATGAGTTTATATTTAGCTCAGGTGGGGGGGGGTGGTGGCAGCCACTGGGATCTTTTGAGTGCTTATGAACGTCTCAACCCAGCTCCGTAAGGGAATCTGAGCTTCTCTGAAAACTAACTTTAAGCTGAGACTTAAATGATGAAGAAAAATTTATCAAGTAAGAAGCTTTCTTCTCTTTAGGATATCAGAAGAGACTTCCAAACAGAAGTAGATGGAGCATGTGAAACCATCCAAAATTGTCTGAGACCACAGCCCCATTCATCTCTTTCCTCTTCTCTGTGGGAGTCACTGTGAAAGGCTGATGCATCCAGATCCTGTCATATGTGCACAACAAATGGCCTTGCTTGAGAGCCACGTCAGAATATTAACCACAGGCAAGTGGGCAAACATGGTAACACAGATGCACAGTTCAGTCTGGTACAGCTTTATTTATGTAACTGGGACTTCCCAGGTGGTACAGTGGTAAAGAATATGCCTGCCAATGCAGCAGACACAGGAGACATGGGTTTGAAACCTGGGTCAGGAAGATCCCCTGGAGGAGGAAATGGCAACCCACTCCAGTATTCTTGCCTGGAAAATTCCATGGACAGAGAAGCCTGGAGGGGTCACGAGTTGTATGTGACTGAGTACTCACGCATATTTATTGTAACAAAAAAATTCTGAACACATAATATGTGCCAGGCCCTAGGTTACCAGAGAATTTCCTACTCTGGGTTCTTACAGGGCCACTGCCTGATCTCAGCTGTCTTCATTTGAATCTTCTCACCTGACTCCCATAGGGGTGTGACTTCTACTGGTTGTATTCTGTTTCTGCCCCAGCGTCCTATGTCCCCTGACCCAAACCAACCCAGCCACTATCTTCAGTCCATCCCAGAGCTCTTTTTCCCTGAGCACTAAGGCTTTGTATGTTATCCGGGATTATGCCCCATTCCACGCTCACCTGCTCTCTGCTATTTCCTTGCTGTTATTTCTGTGAAATCAACCAGACCCTTCCTTGTGTTTGTATATATGTACTCAGTTATCCAACTCTTTCTGGCCCTATGGACTGTAGCCCGCCAGGCTCCTCTGTCCATGGAATTTTCCAGGTGAGAATACTAGAGTGGGTTGTCATTTCCCTCCCCAGGGGATCGTCACAACCCAGGGATCAAACCCGCTTCTCTTGCATCTCCTGCATTGGTAGGCAGGTTCTTTACCAGTAGTGCCACCTGGGAAACCCAGACCCTTCCCTAATAGTAAGCTATTAATATTACCAAAAACCCTCCAAACAAGCAGCCACTTTCTTTCTGTTTCCCATATAGAAATCTCTTGGAGTAGTATTTCTTAATACTCAACTTTCAACCCATTCTACTTCTTGCAACCTTAACACATTCTTTGTTTGACTCAGCATGTTTTCTTCCTGATCACATTTTTTCCCCTCCTTTCACATACTACCAAACCTGACTTCAACCTTTACTCATTGGTTTGTTTCCTTAATCACCGACTCACACAAATTATCATCTCTACTCACTGTAGTGAAAACATACGTAATTGTTTTGGCAGTAAAGGAAATCACAATCTCCAGATTAGATTATTTGGGGCTTATTATCATTTTAAAACTAATCTGTATGATTTGTAATATGAATGACTATCTTATTTTCTTTTATTCCTTCTATTCAGAAACAATTGAACATCTTCAAAATATAGAAGGTATAATATATCTTAACAAAATATAGAAGGTATAATAAGATACAAAGGAGGTGAAATAACTAGCCAAAGGGAAACTAAAATTAGACAAAACAAGAAATCCAGGGTAAGAGTAATTCACGAAATGTGTGCTGTAGAGTCTAGGCACTTGCCATAAATAATTCTCTGAAATTTTAAAATAGCAACAAAATGACAGAAGGAAGCTCCTTCAATTACATAATTCAAAATGCTCAGAAGCTTACAAAACAAACTAGTTGCTCAAGAGAAGCAGAGTCATCTGTGGTGAGGAGTTTCTGCAGGCTCTCCTCAACAGAACAGTGTGATGAGTGAGCGGTGTTCCCAGCTACACCTCCACAGCAAAAGCAGTCATGAGGTTCCAGAGGCTGCTTCTCCTACCTTCTCTGGACTTAGGCTGTTCACATGATCCTAAACTGCAGTTCAGTAAAAGTCACCATAGCAGGAGCCAAAATAAGACTATCTAAAGACAGATTTCTGATCATTTTTCTTTTATCTGAAGATAAAATAGACATCACTAGAAGAAAGTACATAGTCCTCACGAAATCCTCCATTAACATTTCTTCTCCCAGCTGAACGTTTCTGACAAATTTGCAAATCAGAAAGGAATGTTGGCAATTTAGGATATATTCACTTCCATTAGTACTCAGCAGAACTGGGGATGGGTTTCATGTGGTTTTATAAAAGTTAAGAAACAGATGGGAACTGAGGAAACATTTGTGGGCTAAGCCAAGATTTTCCTCAGAAAAGAATTTTGGATTTATTCTAATGTAGATAAAAGGGTAAATGCCAAGATTTTGCCATTGAACACAACTGTGATGGTTTAACCTAGAAAAATCAATGAGGTAACTGTTACCAAACATCTCCCTATGCAGTCTTTTTTTCCTCCAGTTTTTTTTTTATCGTGGTAAAATGAAAATTTAAATTTATTATCTTAACCACTTTTAAGCGTACAGTTCAGAATATATTTACGCTTTACATACTTTGACTTTTCAAGAAGGGATCATTTTTATAGACCCTAACTCTCACAATGGCTCTGAGTTTCAGTGGCTTTTGAGTTACTTGCAAGCATAAATAACCAGAAATTAAACTGTGTTCATACAACTTAGTTCTGACATCTGTTTGATAAATTTTCAAGAAAAGTTTCAAATATGTAATGTAAAATTGTTCCTGATGAATTTCTTTACCAGTTGATAAAATATACAAGCCTGGTCACTACTGGAAAAAGCTTCCCTGAAGTCTGGTCTGGAGATTCTAGAATGATAGTTAACCAGAAGGAAACTGCTTTTTAAGCATAATAATTTATAATATACTAGATTTATAATTTTGAGAAAATAGAAAGCTGTCCTTTTAAAAATGAGAGCAGATTTTAGAGCCCAACTGATGGTTTCATCTGTGGAAAAATAATTAAAGCAACAGATTGTCAAGGCTCACTTTCCTCCAATCAGACTGAACCTTGAAGGGTTCTGAGAGGTATGCAACACAGAGTGCCCTGAATCTAAAGGATGGTAACCGGTACTCTTACTGTGTAGCTTACGAGGTACTGAAATCATTCAGTATACTTCACTTTCTTTCACTTTGATATTTCGGAACCAGATGTTTTCTTCCCTAACTACTCAGTTATTGGTATTAATTTGACAAACACCTATTGAGTACCTTTTATACACTATGTATTCCAAAACGAATGAGCCAGGAATCATGACCTTAACAAGCCACAGTTTGTGCTTCCCACTGATGGTTCAAGATGTTGTGATCAAGAAAAATATCCCTCATTGTCCTTATTATACCTAAGAATCTCTATTACAGAGAACCAGGAGATTTTTTTTTCACTCCCTGGGAATAAACACATCTCACAGGTATATTTAACACAGAATTATATAAACAAGTTTACTCAAAAAAAAGGAACCATACTTACCATTAATTCAGTGACTGTTATGTGATGCTATTATTCCCTCGGAAGGCCTGTCACCTCACTTGAAATGGCTTAAGTTCAAGTTTCTTTGTCTGACACCAGAGCACAGCTTCCTATAATATGGCTCTCTGCCAGTCCAGCATTTGTGAACTTGATGCTTCATTCTAGCAATAATTTCCTATCTGATGTTTTTTCTCCCTTCACCCTATCACATATAATGTCTGTGAACATAACACTCTGATTTCACTGTGTCATTCATTGTTCAGAAAATTCCAGTGATTGCCCAATTTCTGGTAAACTGTGACTAGCCAGAAACTCTCCTAAGATTATGCCTTCCCTACTTATCCAACCCCACCTCTTATTACTCCACAGTAGTTGTACCTCAAATATCTTTAGCTTTCCGTGGCACTTGCTGCTAGGAAGCCTTTCTCTCCCACCTTCATCCTCCCATTTCAAGTTCAGTTCAAATTCATCTCTGTTCTTTTGAACTCTTTTCAATTGATATTGCCCACATCAGTTTTCTGAAATTAGTGACTATTATTGGTATAGTTCTTTAGAACTTAATCTCATACTGCCTTGGACTATTATTTAACTGATTCCTCTCTGCAACTTCTCTTTTCAAGGGGATTGTAAACTCTCCCCAGAGAGAAGGGGCTCATCTTAAAAGTTGTATGCACTTGTGTCTCCTCCTAATATTAGGCAATTGTTATGCATACATTTGGTGTCCAATACATTGAGGAAATAGCTATGGAATGAATGAATGACCACTGACTGCAAATATATATTTTTTTCTTTCCTTTGCAGCTGGTGCTTAAGTCCTGTGATTCCAATCTCAATGTTTTCAAAACTTTCCAATCACAACCAATAGGAAGACATTCTTCTATAATGTGATCAGGTGTCTATGTGTATACACATACACATAGACATCTGAAACAAAATTTCACAAAACAATACATATTATCTACACTAAGCAATATAGTCCAATGTTTTATATTCTGTTTTTTAAAGACACTGATCATGACACATTAAATTGATTTCATTGTCAATAGTTATAATCTACAGTATAAAAACAATATTTCTTGAATCAATATGAACTGTATAATATTGCTCTTGAAAAATCCTTAGACCAAAACACTGCCATGAGTACTCATTCTGTTACTCACAGTTTGAGCTACAATTATTATCTTTACACAGTTATCTTGCAATAACATCTTACCGTATTCCATTACAGAATTTAGAATCAGCTTAAACTCCTCCCACTCTGCCTTTTGAAAATGGGGACACAGTTAAATAATAATACACAAAATGTCCTTTAGCTTTCTATTTCTTGTCTTGACAAACTTTAGTGGCATATAAAAAAAATTTCCAAGACTAATTTTAATCAGACCACTTGCAGATGAATAAAAGTAGATACATTCATATTTTTGTTTCTTTACAATATCGTAAGAGCATGAGTTTTTGTTGCATCTGGGAATTTGAATCCCAGCTCTGCTGACTTAACCTGAGCAAGTTACTTAACCTGAACCTCCATTTCTGCATCCACACAATGGAAATAATAGTATCAACTTCAAAGGATAGATTTTGGGGGGCTCCAAAATCACTGCAGATGGTGATTGCAGCCATGAAATTAAAAGACACTTACTCCTTGGAAGGAAAGTTATGAGCAACCTAGATAGCATATTCAAAAGCAGAGATCTTACTTTGCCAGCAAAGGTCCGTCTAGTCAAGGCTATGGTTTTTCCTGTGGTCATGTATGGATGTGAGAGTTGGACTGTGAAGAAAGCTGAGTGCCGAAGAACTGATGCTTTTGAACTGTGGTGTTGGAGAAAACTCTTGAGAATCCCTGACTGCAAGGAGATCCAACCAGTCCATCCTAAAGGAGATCAGTCCTGGGTGTTCATTGGAAGGACTAATGCTGCAGCTGAAACTCCAATACTTTGGCCACCTCATGTGAAGAGTTGACTCATTGGAAAAGACTCTGATGCTGGGAGGGACTGGGGACAGGAGGAGAAGGGGACGACAGAGGATGAGACAGCTGGATGGCATCACCTACTCGATGGACATGAGTTTGAACTCCGGGAGTTGGTGATGGACAGGGAGGCCTGGCCTGCTGCGATTCATGGGGTCGCAGAGTCGGACACGACTGAGCAACTGAACTGAACTGACTGAAAACAGACCATGCAAGTATAGAGCTTATTACAGGGCTTGGGACACACACGTGTTCCATGAATGGTAGTAATGTTTGATCACTGTAACAAACAAGTAAACGTATGGCAAACTTCCTTTTAGGGTCATAAAGAAAGATTTAGTTATAAGAACAGAAGTGAGATTACATCTTCTCTTTGTAGTCAGACTATACATATAATGCAAAATTCCACTTTTGGTTTTACAGATCATTAATACCCTTAAGAAAAGGTTCTATCTGTGGTGCTGGATAATCATTATATAATAAGGAATGTCTACTGAAATTAAGGCTTCCCCGGTGGCTCAGCGGTAAAGGACCTGCCTGCAATGCAGGAGACAAGGCCTGAGTTGAGGGTTGGATTCCTGGACTGGGAAGATCCCCTGCAGAAGGAAATAGCAACCCACTCCAGTATTCTTGTCTGGTAAATCCCATGGACAGCCCATGGGATCGCAAAAGGGTCGGATACAACTTAGAGGGTAAACAACAACTCAAACTAAAAAATTTTATATATATACGAAAAAACTGCCCAGTTTTGCTAATTTCATTTAAATTTGTTTTTGCTTAATGAAAAAAAAATTCTTTTTAACTTGTGTGTTGAAGTGTGCTTCAATTCATCAAAATACTATACACGATACACTTACATAACACTCAAGATATATAGGAGCTTGCTTTGAATAAAGCGGACCCGGCGCTTCATTTCAGCCTTCCAAGTCAAATTTTTATTCCTGTTGTCTTTACAACATATTCCTTTTTACTTCTATTCTCCCATGCCCTCATCTTACTTAGGTCTTGCTACTTACGCGGTATTCTTAACCGCAGTTCGGCAGTTAACAGTAAACAACTACGTTCCTACAGAAACTGTTTCCTCCCTAACCTGTTCAATTTAGCACTGCAAAACAGCATATCTTGTCTATTCCTCCGGAAACACTGGTCTACACCCGACCAGGCATATGGGAGTTGCATCCCCTTTCAAAATTACTTAAGTGATCAAGATTCCCCTAGCCCCAGCTCGCTCATTTACTAACGAGAGCGGCGATGTGTTGAGACAAACACTTTGGACAATTTAATTGAACCGAAACTGGAGACCTCTGGGGATGAACTTTCAGTCACTACACTCCTGATGGTACGTGTGCGTGCTGGGCGGCTGAAGAAACCAAAGAAAGTAGAAAGCCAGAAGCAGACTTGCAACAGGAAGTAGAAACAGAGGAGTCTGCCAAAAGCTGCCGCGTCGGTATACAAGACACAGCCGTTTAACTTAATCCAACAGGCTAAGCGAAGGGAGGGAGGGGCGCAGACGCGGCGATCGAGAGCCCGCCCCCTCCACGCGCGCCGCCTTCCCACCCACACTGCCGAGCCCCGGCCCGCGGTCCGCGCAGCCTCTTTCGTCACGTCCGGGGGCGGGCTGTGGCGCCGCGGCCCGCCCAGGTGGGGCCGGGGGCCGGGGGCCGGGGGCGGAGTTGTGGCGGTACTGCGGGCGACCACGGTCGATAATGAAGGTGGCTGCGGCGCGGCAGCAGGCTCAGCTCCGCCGGGTGGGGGCGGCGCCGGGACCGCGCCAGTAGGACCTCGGAGCGGGCGCGGGAGATGGGGCCCCAGCGCGGGGAGTGAGGCGGCCGCGGCGAGCGGAACTTCAGCCGGCGGGGCTCTCCCGCTTCCCCTCTGGCTCGTCAGCCTCCACCTGGAGCCCCCCGGCCCCCGCGGCTCCGGGACGGGAACGGCGACGGAAGGGGCATGTGGCGCTGGGTCCGGCAGCAGCTGGTAGGTACCTCCGCCTCTCACCCTCGGACGCTCGCTCTCGCGCGGCTTCTCGGGCCCGGGTGGCGGGGAAGGGCCGGCGGCGCAGAGCCGCGAGGCCGGGGCGCGAGCTCCGGGCTAGGCCGCATTGGAGGCGGGTGCCGGAGCCGGCAGTGCCCCGCGCAGCCCCGCACACGTCTCACCGCCGAGCCCGGGGCCCCGTGGCCGGCGGCGGGAGGCTGCCGCTTCCTGGTCGCGCTTCTCGGTTACTCCCTCTTCCTCGCCGCTCCGAGACCAGAAGTGGATGCGGAGCGGGGCCGGCGTCTCGGCTGAGGAACTCGGGCGGGGGGACGGAAGGAGAGTAGGTGTTGGGGAGAGAAGAGAGGCTCGTGTTTCCTGCCTTTAACAGTTTGGGACTGGTTTGAGTGAAGGGGACGGCGAGGATCTGTCTCTAGCCCCCTCTCCTCGCTGTTTTCAAGGTTGCGTGGATTATCAAGGAGAAGGATAACTTGTCTAGTCTAACTCCTCTCAAAGACATTTTACCCGAGGCCTGGGTGAGAAAGAATATTCTAAAACCCCGTCTAGTTGCGAAGCTAAGAGAGGTAGTTATGAAGGACGGTTTTCTTCCTGCCTTGTCCTCACCCCATCCCAGGTGAAACTTTTGGAATGGGAACCTTACTTTTTTCCGTTCTCGAGGCAGCGTGAACGAGACCGATTTGGAACCAATGGTTAACTTTTCAGTTTTACTGGAACATCTGGAGAAAAAAAAGAATTTTAGAAAAGTGTGATTTAAGGCATATAAAAAGCGCCACCTTTCTCCGAATTAATTCAGAGAAAACTTTCTTGCTTGCTGGCAACTACAAACCCCAAAATACAACGCTAAGGCAACGTTGACAATTAGGAGTGAAATTGCTCCAGGCTGAAGAAGTCTACCCTACCTCCATGATGTCTGTTCCTGGTTAATTTCTAAATCGCATTAGTAATTAAATGCTCTATAATTCGGTGTTTTCATTTACTAATTTAAAAGACAGTGAAACAGAAACGGTTTTTGTGGCACTGTAAAGATTTTTGGGGACTAAAAACATTGATACCTCCTTTTCCCTACTCTAGAAGAGCATTTTTATGTTTAAGAACTATGCTGTTTTAGAGCCAGCCTTCTGTTAATTCATTTGGCAGTGGGCATCATTCTCAGAAAAATACCTTATAAATAAAACTAGAACTGCCTGCGACTCCCTCAAGCACATGTTAGCGCTCTATTTTTAGGTAATTGTGAATTCAGATATCCCAGATATAGGCCTTATTAGACAACCAAGCTAATGATGTCATTATAATACCAAATTGTTGTAATAGTTTGGCTTTATTGCAATAAGCCGCAGCTGGTTAACTTGACTCTAGAAGTTAAATTATTTCAGGTCTGACTTCATGCTTTTGATTTGCCCATCTTCATGTATAGAAATCTTGTTTACCTGATGGTGTTTTTGTGTGCTAGTGGTTTTTTCTATTTTTTCCTAGTAGATTAAGACACCACTTCTCAATGTTAGGTATTTTTTGTTAACCTGGAGAAAATTCTGATTGTATTCTCATCTTCAGAATAGGCAGTCTGTTAATTTTTTTAAAAATGGCTTCAGGCAAACACAGCTAACAGGAGGGGCAAAAAGTCTTGTGTGGTTAATTTACAAGAAATGCCTTATGGGGTGATTAACAAGTTAAACAAGTTGCTGTACATAAAAAATGCTATCTCTGATATTAGTCACTTACTTCGCTGGTTTTAAGTTATCAGATCATCCAAGTATGTAATCAGACCTGTGCCTATGTAGGACTTTGTCTCTTTGATTAAGTTTGTACAGTCACTTAAATTATATATAAAGGATAGTGAATACGCAGAGTAATAAGTATGTTTTACTATCCTAGTCATAAACTGCCTTTCTAGTTACTGCACCAGAAATTATTCAGTTCATAGGCTAGTTTAAAGTGTACTTCAATTTGCTCAATGGGTTGAGTCTTTCAGCAATAGGTCACTAGACAGGCACAGCAACCTGCTCCAGTACTCTTGCCTGGATAATCCAATGGACAGAGGAACCTGTCTGGCTGCAGTCCATCGGGTCGCAAGAGTAGGACACACACACACACACACACACACACAAAGTTCAGATAAATAGGACAGCTTTGGAGAGGTTAATAAGCAGATCACAAAGACAGAATTTTTAAAATTAAAAACACACTTTATTTATTGTATGAATCCTGATTTCTGGCCTCCTAAATTGTGCCAAAAAAAAAGTTTATTGCCATTTTGTTACAGAAACAACTTGTATGTTCTATTAATTCGTTGTTAAATTAAATACAACTTGACTGCTTATCTCCACAAACTATTTTCGCTTCTTGACACAATGAGAAAAATAGAGGTTGTCAGAAAGTTGATGTTTTTCTTTGGGAAAGTAGACTGAAAAGATTGAACTATCCTTTCCTTTTTCTTTTTCATTCTTCGTTTTTGAGCTCACAGTCCTAGTTATTTTACACTAAGAAAATTTTCTTATGATGTCTTTCTGGTACAATGAGTATTACTCTAGCATCACATATGTTAACTCATTAGAGATGGCAGCACCTCAATTATGATAAATGCCATTAACTCGTAGTCTCATATTTAGATTTTTATGGTAGCCATTAACCACATGGCTATTAAAATTTTAATTAATTAAAATTCCACATGGCTATTAGCTACTGTATTGGACAGTTCAGAATAGAACATATTCATTATCACAGAAAATTCTGTTGTGTAGCACTGTTAGATTTAAATGAAAGTCTTTGTCAATTCATATTTTAATTGACATGTAATATTTCTTTACAGTGTAATGCTGTATTTTTAAAGCACTTACTGTGTGCATACATAATGAGCTAAATACTGGGGACACAGATGTCAGTCAGTGAAGGCCTTATTTATCTCTGTATTTCATGTCTCACACAGGACTTGATATAAGAGTAGACACTGGGTACATGTTTTTTGAATAAATGAATAGCTGAGAAGATAAAGAATTAATCATATTATTGCTTCTGTGTTTTGAGATAAAGTGACGAAATTCAAGATTGACCAGTCCAAAGGAATGCTGGAAAATCATTGTAATTTTAAAAAATACAACTTAATGTTGTCGTACTAGGATACAGTTTCTTAAATTGTTCTATAAATGTAGTCCCTTCAGGTTTATATCTGCAGTGGCAGAAGGAGGCTAGTAAGATTGTCTTCTGATTCACTGAGAAAAATGGTAAGCTCTTAGCCTAAACTCAGCCTATTCACATTCACCAAACTTGTTTATTCCTCTGTTCTTCTCTTTACACTTGTCACAAAGAAAGGTATGACAGCCCTCTTTTCCAGACTAACCAGTCCATTTGTGTTCTTTCATCCTGCTCTCCGCATCAGTTATCTGTAGTCTGTTTACTCTTACTTTTTCTTTAAGCTGTGAACACATTCATGCCTCCCTCTACTAATTTACTTTGCCCTGTACCTGTGTCAAAATGTTTTCAGTTTTCTAAAAATAGGTCTTTCCTATATAACTGTGCTGTCCAGTACTCTTTGAAATGTGGCTAGTTCAGACTGAAATATGCTTAAGTATAAAATACACATAGGATTTTAAAAACAGTGTAAAAAAAAAAAAGCATGTAAAATATCTCAACTTTTTATATTGGCTACATGTTGAATACTATTTTGGATTTATTTGGTAAAGTAAAATACTGCAGTTCATTTTGCCTGTTTCTTTTTACTTAAAAAAAAAATGATTACTGGAAATTGAAAAACTACATAAATGTAATGATGTATAACATTAAAAGTGAGCTCATTTTTCGTTATAGCATGTTATGTAAGTCTAGATATCTTACACACTAGACTAGTCTGTAAATAATGGGCTGTATTTTACCTTTAGAGCCCTTGCACTCCAGACAGCAGCTGGCCCCTTGGAGGTACCCACCCACCAAATGTTGGTTGACTGAATATCAGGTTTCTTTCCACATCAGTTTGGAAGTACCTGTGCTCTTTGCCTTTCTCTCAAGGAATGAGTGAGGAGTAGGCCAGGAAGCAAGGCCTATGGTGGTATTATTTTGGTGTGGCTAAGTAAATTTTAACCTCAAAAGTTAATGTTTTGGGGCTTCCCTGCTGGTCCAGTGGTTAAGACTGTGGCCTTCCACTGCAGGGGCTGCAGTTCAGTCCCTGGCCTGGGAAGTTCTGCATGCTGCAAAGTGCAGCCAAAAGAATGTTAATGTTTAAGACCCTAAATCTTAGAATATTTGCTTATTTTATCTCTGTGTTCAGACATATATCCTCAGATACTCAGTTTTTCTTTTGGTTAAAGAGGTCAAGCATTATTGAAGTAAAGTGAAAGTCACTCAGTCGTATCTGACTCTTTGCAACCCTGTGGGTGCATGGAATATATAGTCCTTGGAGTTCTCCAGGCCAGAATACTGGAGTGGATAGTCTTTCCCTTCTCCAGGATATCTTCCCAGTCCAGGGATCAAACCAGGGTCTCCCACATTGCAGGCCCATTCTTTACCAGCTGAGCTACTACCAGGGAAGCCTGGTCAAGCATTAGTGGGATCCCAGTTATCCTAGCTGTACTGAAGTAGGGACCTTGCCCAAATGCTCCAAAGAACCTTGTGATTGCCACCATCATCATTAACTATCCCCTTTATCCCTACGGTCTGTTTTCAACATAGCAGCCAGAATGATCTTATTAAAACAAAGGTTAGGTCCTGTAATTCTTGTATTTAAAACCTTCTAAGAACTTGCCTTCTTGCTCAGAGTAACAGCCGAAGTTTCTGCTAGATCTGTATCCAAGTCCCTGCCCAGACCACTTCTCATCTCCCATCATTCTCCACCCACTTTGCTTTATCCACATACACCTTGCTGTTCATCAGAAGTGCAGGACGGATTTCATTCAGTCTTTAGATTGTTGCCCTGGCTGTCACTTCTGGCTAGAATGTACTTCCCCCCGGTTAATTTGTTGGCACCTTCATTCCCTTCAAGTCTTTGTTTAGATGTTATCATTGAGGCCTTTTCAGTATTAAATTGTAGATTGCCACCTCCATACTTCCCTAGCCCCTTCCCTGCCTTTTTTGTTTGTTTCTCTTAGCACTTATGACTATTTAACATATTTTGTACTTTACTTGTCTCATTTATGTCATGAAGGGAAGGATTTTTGCCTATTTTGTTTTAGTTCTCCATATAGCAAAAACTGTTTTTCAACTCTGCATCCATACTTTTAGGTAACACTATTTCTTTCTCATTTATTCACTCACTCAAACATTTTCTGAGCATGTACTCTGTGATACCATATTGCCAGTCTCTGTAACTACCAAAATGAAGCAACCCCTGCCCAATCCTAGGACTAATGGATATTTGAATTTCTGTCCGTTTTTTCCTGTTTAAAAAAATGTTGCAATGGCCATTCTTGCTTGTGTGTTTTTTTAAATTGGCATACCTGGAAGTGGAATTGCTGGGCCATGGGGTGTGCACTTTATGACTGTTACTAAATATTGCTAAGTAACTTTCCAAAACCATGTTCCCCTTTCCCTACATCTTGGTCAACACTTCGTACTGTCAGACTTGAAAAAATTTACCAATCTGGTGAGTGTGAAAGGTATCTCATTTTGCTTAATTTGCATTTTCCTGATTGCTAGTGAGATTAAGATGTCCTGTACTTCTTTTCTTTTTTAAAAAAATTATTTATTTTTGGCTGTTCTGGGTCTTTGTTACTGCGTGGGCTTTTTCTCTAGGTGAGCCAAGCTGGGGGGCTACTGTTCATTGTAATGTTCAGGCTTCTCATTGCGGTGGCTTCTGTTGTGGAGCACCAGCTCTAGGGTGCAGGTTTCAGAGGTTGCAGCCTGTGGGCTCAGTAATTTCGGCTCCTGGGCTCTAAAGCGCAGGCTTGATAGTTACGGCACACGGGCTTAGTTGCTCCGCTCCATGTCGGATCTTCCCAAATCAGGGATTGAACTGTGTCTCCTGCACTGGCAGGCAGATTCTTGACCACTGAACCACCAAGGAAGCCCCCTTTATTTCATTCATGTGAATAGATTACCCATTTTTCTGTTAAGTGGTTTGTTTTCTCCTTATTAGTTCCTTTGTAGTCTGAATGCCAATTCTTTGTTGTGTATATCTTCCAGCCTGCACTTTGTATTTAACTTAATGATGTCTTTTTTGATATTTTAAATTTATTTGAGGTAAACTTATTATTAGGTGAATGATTTCTACTTTTTATTACTTGTTTAGAAATTCTTCCTAGGTTCATAAAGCTATCTTTCTGGCATTTTCTTAGAACTGTCTAAAAATTTAGTTTTACAACGTTTAGGTTTTGAATATGCCTGGGATTTATTTTTGTGTATGGAATAAAGTAGAGAATTTATTTTCTCCCATGTAGAAAGTTATTTGTCCCAATACTGTTTATTGAATGGGCCACCTTTTCCCCACTAATCTCTGTTGTTTGCCTTCTCTGTCGTATTCCAGTATTCTCTTTGTGTTGTGTTCTCTTTTTAGGTTCTCTATTTTGTTTCACTCATCTGTTGATCTGATGGTGCATGAATAATATACATTGTCTTAACGTAGTGTTTTATGAAATCTGACCAGGCAAAATCCCCAATCCTTTTTTCGCCCCTAGAATTGCTTTGGCTCTCTACTCTTCCATATGCTATTTTTTATTTGTGTTATCAGTTTGTCTAATTCTGTGGAAAATCTTTCTAGGATTTTTGATTGGCTTTGCATTGAATTTGTTAAGTTCTATTAATATTTTTCCATTTGATCATGTAGAAGCTATAGATTGTATTTTTATCCTTTTATTATCTCTACTTACAAATACTATAGGGATTTACAAGATTTTGACTTGTGTTCCCTCTTAACCTTCCACATTGCTATTACTTAATAGTTTAACTGTTGTTTTTTCTTTTACCAGCTTTATTGAGAGATAACCACATATAATTTTCTCATTAAAGTGCACAATTCAGTTTTTCAGTATATGCATAGAGTTATGCAGCCCCACCACACTCTGATTTTAGAACATTTTTATACTCCCTAAAAGAGATTTCCCTATCCACTCTTTCTCCATTCTGCCCCCCCCCCGCCCCCACAGCCCCACAAGCCACTAGCC